>JARHVA010008013.1:0-460000 GCA_037957365.1 Torreya grandis | reverse complement strand
TTATAGTGCCTATTTTTTTAGTAATGGCCATTTTAATTTATCTCTGTGTATGATTTAGGTCTCATAATGTGCGTAATATCCATAACTATGCCTACTTTTCTTTGAAATTGAGGTTCACTTTCAACACTATGTTTAGAGCTACAAAATAAAAAAATGGTGGGTTGAATCAACTTTAATCACTTAGAAATGAATATTTTAGTACTACCTACATATCAAATATTTTAAACATTATCCATTTTTGTGTATGTGTGCAATTTTTCTCCTTTAATGAATACAATATGTAATATCTATTTTGACACTTTGAAAATTGAAACTTTGGATTCTCTTTAAAGATTAAGAAGTGTTATAGAACCTAATCCTTGTTATTGATGGATGAATTTCTAAATAAATGTTAATATATTTGAATGATAAAATTTTCATAGAGGTATCCTTGAGGAATGCTAGATAATCCAATAGGATTATATCTAATATGTTTATATGGGACTCTTTAGGTACTTTCTCATCCCACTAAAATGTGAAACTTTTGGTTTTATTCCTAAAGTTTATTTGAATATTAAAAATGACCATTTATTAGCATGGGGATGATAATATTGGAATTGGATGCTTGTGAAAATTTTCATGTATAAATCTACCAATTGTTTTTGAAATATAGTAATATTGAACTGATGATCTAGGGATAGTTTGAGTATGATAATTAATATGCTAGGCCCAAACTAGAGAATTATTATAGGAGACTAGTAAAAAATCAAGAATTTTAGACCCATATAGAGAATTTGGATGTGAGAGAGGGGAATATAATAACCATATTTTCATGCACAAGTCATTTAAGGTGAATGAATGTCAACAGTAACATTTAAAAGTGTCTAATACATTATTTTTGTGTCTAAAAAACATTAATAAGTGAGGGATTGATTTTTTGGTTTGATAGATCCACCTTCCAATCAAAGTGAATATATATATTCTATACATATTATATCACTAAGTGGGTGGAGGTAAAGGAACTAAAATAAGGATGATATGATTAGGATTTTATGTGTTTATATGAATAGATCTTTATAAAATATGAATTCCCATGGAAAATTTTCATTGATCAATGAACATAATTTAAATATAACTTGACTGCAGTTTATGTTCATGAATATGAGATTAACCTTAATAAATACACTCCATTACAAGTGTAATACAATGGTAAAGTGATATTTAATAGTATATACTTGGAGAACATTTCAAAAAATTAAATAGACTTACACCAGAGGGATTGGTTACATCTTATAAGATTTATAGTATTATAAAATAAATTGGCAGATGACTATGGGATGTACACCCTATGCTTTAGTCTATGGTAAAAAAAATTCACTCCAAATAAAATTTAAAATTATAAATCTAAGGACTAAATTAAAGATCTGTCTAGCTTTTTAAAATGTAAAAAATAATAATATCACTCAACTCAATGTTTTGGATGGGATTTATTATGAATATCTTAATTGCATGAAATGAATCCAATAAAAAACAATCATGCGGCATGCAATATTAGTCTGATCATAAATATTTCAATCTAGAGATGATGATTTTTCATATGTCTCAAAGCTAAAGGATCACAAAGGTAAGATATGGAAAAAGTGGCTTAGTTCATATGAGATTGAGAAGGTGTTTAAAAATGGAGGTGGGAAATTTTACACAATTGATTGAGTATATTTTCCTTAATGGTCAATGGTCACTACTCAAATTTTATATGAAACCACCAAAAAGGAGTTCATTTACACCCTCAAATCAAGGGTTGATTTTGAGGTTATCTAGGCTATGTTATATTACATGTAAAAATAATAATATCATCATCAATAATTAAAAAACCATCCTAAATAGAAAACCAATTTTTTTAAGTGATTAATAGAAAAAAAGAAAAAAAAAAATCTATTAATTCCTATGATAATTATATTTTTTTATATTTTCGTTGAATAATCATAAGCATATACATATTTTGGGGAGTTACTATAGGTGTCATCCTAAATTTTTATGGGTTCTAACCAAGTTGTTACTATTTTTAGATAGATCATTATAATTTAAATTGGCTATAGGCCTAGTCTTAAATAACTATGTATTTATTATAACCTGAAATGTTTTCTTTGACATATCTATGAGTATATACCTACACTACAATAGTTAAAGAAACATCATCACATGTTATAGGTTAGGTTCCCTTGTTGTGATTCTCTATATTTTTATTTTTTCTTCCACATAATTATTATATATTATTACTAAGCATATTTTAGGGGATACATATACTTGAGCCACCATCTACCTCCTAGTAGCTATGGGTTGAAAATTTCACCCTATAGCTATTACAAATTAGATTCTAATAATTCTAATCACCTTCAATTATGGAAAAGGTACTAGTTTTATATTTTATATAGTGAGATAAAATACCTCCATGTTTTACAGTCATCATGAAATAGAATCTACATATTTTTAGGATGTTCACTTTTAGTTTTAAAAATACAATAAGCATTCCAACCATAAAATCATCACTTAGTTCCTAATTTTACAATAAATCATTTCATAATTATAAATTCCTTATTTAATGCTTCACGACCACTCAACATTATTATAAATTGATTGTTGAAATCCAACACATGATTTGATTGCTTAAAAAAATATATTATGGTAATTAATATATTTAATTATAAAATTCCTATTTTTGCTAACATTAAAGTACATAGTTATATTATTTTATGTGCTAACATGAGGCTAAAATTCCACAAACCCTCATCTATGTATATCTTCCACCTCACTACCATGTCATGTCAAATATCTTTTCATAATCATGTAAACTTTCATCATGATGTTTCCACATCATATTTATCACCCATCATAAAAAAAATTAATAATAAAAGTGATGTAGGATTTCTAATGCTCACATTGGCTTTATAAATGCCATGAAAACTCAATTGGGTAAAAGTGTTCGCTTAGTTGGTGGTTTATGGTTTGTAATTTACAAAAGGGAGATCCTTTTGAAATTATGGGAGTTTACATGAATTATAGGGAATATTACTAATGGCTATATGAATGCAAGTACAAGATATTATCACCTCAGGATTCTATAATGATCCTAGAAATATTTTTTTCTAAATAATTTTATATCCATAAATGGCATTCCTTTGATAGATTATGTCATTAATTGTATGAATTGTTTGGTTTTATAATTTATTTTATATTTTTATATTTTAAATAAATATGGGTAGATAATAAGATAAATGTTGACTATATGAGATGGGATGTTGTTATATCAAAAAAATCTAACCAACCAATCTTGATTAATAGATATAACATAATTGCAATATTTATAAATGCAATATAACTTAAAATTTTAAGAACATTAGAATCCAAAATAAGTTAATTACCTACCATTTTGCATAAACACTAAATAAAAAAGTTTCTATAGTAAATAATTAGAGATAATGTTCACAAAAGAACTTGTAGTTGACATCACTAATATTTACATCATGGGAGAGAGATAGTCTTAAGAGAAACCCAATGTTAAAACTACATGGAACAATTTTTGTGTGGCAAGGGATCATATTGTATTATATTTTTATTACAAAGATACTTTCATTGCCTTTGATATGGAAAAATGTTTCCACTTTCATAATGAAGTACATCACATGTAAAGGTAGGCATTAAATGATGTGTACCATCTATTTTAAGATTCACAATCAGTTAATACATAATGTTCATGTGAATATACCAAATTATTTGATTTATCTATTAAATATAATTTAAATTATATACCAAAAATGTAGGATCATAGTTTTGAAAAATTAATACTTTGTTCAATTAGAAGTGAAAAATGTTTATAGTTATAATAAGCCCTAAATTTCATGAGAAGATTTTTTTCCTTTATAGAATAACCCAAGAAGATAAATTTAAAAAAAATAGTGGAATAAAAAATGTAAATATACCCTTATCCTCACAACCTATAACGAGATGAACCAATTCTCAAAATCCCTCTAATAGTACTAGGAGAAGGTCTAAATCGATAAGGGGTAATATAGAAAAATGAAAATTTCCAACATATAATGCATTAATGTATATTAAAAGTGATGAGAAAATGTTATAAATGATTGTTTCAAAGAGTGATCAAGATAAGCCTTATATAAGTAGTAGCAAATACAAAGAGGATTCTAGCTGTAGGAGCCATGAGACTGTAGATACCTAAATATGATAATAGCTACTTGAGAATGGTAATTATTAACATATCTTATATGACTTGGATTACACCCAAATATGTGACTATTGTTCAAAATTACTATATCCATTTATCTATATGTGAGTTTTACCCCTCAATTTTAGGTCACTAATACTCAAACTTTTCAAGTCAATACTAAAACCTCACTATAACAGTCTCAATCTTATTTCCACCTCAAGAAACCTATCCCTATTTTTTTTACATACCTACACTAGATAGATAAGTCCATTATTCTGGAACTATCCACCTTGTTCAACTTCAACCCCACATTATTTATTGAATTGTTTCCAAAATTTGAAATATTTATCTGGGCCATCCCATACATTTCATAATTTAGATAAAATAAACTGTCAAAATGTTTCACTATAAATAAAATTTGAAGCTCATTCATTATTCCTAGATTAACACTATTTATTGAGTACTTATACAATATTTTAAATTGAGTAAATATGCCCTAGTTTTAAAAAATTCAATATCATTCACTGGGAGTAGTCACAAGTCAAGTTTTAATCATTTCAAATCAATTCAAGAGTTAACATTTTTAAACATCAAATCCATATTTTTAGATGCATAAATATAGTCAAGGAGCAAAATTTCAAAATCACTCAAGGTGATAGAACTACATGCAACTTGATTCCATTCTCATAGTATCTAGATATATAGGCAATGATATATCATCAAAGGGGATGATTGGAGTCATATCAACCCATTAAACTTCCCCTCTATTCTTGAAGGTTTCAAGATCTCCCAAGTACCCATAGTTTTTGAAGAAAAAGATAATTAAAAAAAGTAATTCTATGTGACATTTACAAAATAAAAATATCTCATCCTTCTTAGTAGACACGTGTAATTTATAGTATACTCGTAGATTTATCACATCCTAAGTGGAAAAGTGTATAGTCCATGGAAAGGACTAATCTACATTATTGTTCATGGAGCACAAACCTTTTTAAAAGTAACCATAAATCATAAATTTAGATTTGAGATGTAATAGTCATATATTATCTTTATTTTCATTTTTATACATTATATATAATCAACTAGAAAACATAAAACACTAAGCTCATATATTTTTTTGTTTTACTTACCATTTTTAGCATATACCACTTGTCAATTTTAGTTTTAATTACAATATATTATTATTTAATTTCATATTTATGATTGATTGTCATATATTAGAATCAAAATCAATCTATCAAGTTTTATACCAATTAAAAAAACATTTATTTGATAAATAGGAAATAAGGTAAAAAAATATTAGTGAATTTATACATTTATAATCATTTGATTTTCTGATTATTTTCCTATGGTTTCATATTTTTTCTAGTTTTATTGTACAGAAATATTTTATTTAGTTAGTTTTCAATTTATTTTTCTTTTTTACTAATTTTTTATAACTATGTTCTAGTATTTGTAAACCTCATAGGAGTTATCATTTTGGGAAAAGTGTTCTTCACTTTAATAGAGTTATGGTGTGTGGGGTACTACTCTAATACTTAATCTATTAGACAACACTATATATCAAATTTATTTTCCACATACCTCATGGTAATATAAAAAAAACACAGGTTTTTTTTCTCATCCATAGGAATCCATTTAGTTATTTAGTTTTATAAGGCACCGATAAATGGTTGGACCTAAGAAGTTACTCTCAATGTACATAAAAATCTAGTTTGGCTATAGGATAGTGGAATACTTCATAGTTAGTTACCTTTGTACCTTGTTCACTATTTACATTTGGGATAAATATATCTAAGATACTATAAATAAAACACACCATCTATGGTTACACCATTTCTCTTCTTCCTTATACACATTTTTATGCTTTCCTCATATCCCACTAAAGAATGTTAACTCATTTTTTCCTCTCATAAGTAGTGCTAGATAAAATGGAATTCATATAGATCATAACTGTATTACTTTGGTATGTTTTAAAATGGATACCGCAAATATTTTTTCTTAATTTGATAATGTAACTATTCAAAGTTATGCACATGTTGAAACTAATGATGAAATGATAATCAAGATTATCAAACTAAAAAGGATAATTAAGATAATACCAAGGGATTTGATATAGTTGATCCAAATAATATTAATGTATTAGATCTTGAGAAAGTTAAAGAATTATCCAATTTTCATTAGGAACTTCATCAAAATCCTAAACATGTGGATAGGGTTGTCTAATTGATTCTAGAATCTAAGAATACACATCAAGGTAAAATTGTAACATCTCAAGTCAAAACAAAAGAGGTTCCTTTTAGGGATTTTAATACTTCAACTTCAAACCTTCCATTTTTTAGTATTGATTTTATTCCAATATTGACACGTTTAATTACATATGTGACATTATCCCTAGGTATGGTGCCATCATAAGGATTATAATAGATTAATATGCTTATTTATAGGGTTGATGCATAAAGTTGGGGGACAAAAAATGTGAGATCCTCCAATTTTGTTTTTTGTTTTTTAAAAGGGTGTACACCACTAGAAAAAGGGCATACACTCTTTATTTTATGTTTACATGCCTTAGGTTTGACATCCGAACCTAAAGGACATACACCCTTTGTAAAGCTATAAGGGTACACACCATTTGTATTTTTCCATTTATCCTCCATTTTGTCAAATATTTTGTGATTTTGTATAGGTTTGGAGGTTTTTTATTTCACTAAAGTGTTAATATCCCACTTGCATGCCTTGAATTTGTATCCAACCAACAAGATTTGACATTTTAGTTGTTATCTCAAGTATGTTAATTTTTTAATTTTAATATTTCCATTTGTATTTATATTTATTTATGACCTTAAGGTTTTAAAATTTTATTTACATTATATTATCTTGCATTTATTATAAAAATTGTATAACTAGATGCGCAATTGAATAATGGACCCATTACATGAACAAAATGTAAAACAAGAACCTAAACAATTTGATTTTTAATAAGAATACATTGAATTGTATGAGAAAAATAATTTAAAATGTTAACAATTAAAAATAATCATCAATGAATTGTATCACTCAACTAATATTTCATGCAATTTACTTGCCAATACACTAAAGGCTATTTTAATGAAGTGGGAAATGTAACTTCACCTTGATGCAACATTGCATTGAAGAGAGGTCTTGAAACAATTTTATTCAGATAAATTATCATATGAGGATGTAAAGAAAAAATAAAAGAATATGTGTGTGATTTTTTTGTTAAGCCTATAACTAACCAACCCCCACTAATGAATCACAAACATATTAGTATTTATTGGTGTGTTCATGAGGGGATAAGTAATAACTTTTAGGATAGGTGATGGATGGTTTTTGATGAGCCTCCATACAATAATAATGAGGTTTCATTATAATTTTTGAGAAAACTTTATTTTGAGTTTATGCTAAAATAAATTATAAATTATTTTTACATGAAGGTCTCCCAAGGTAAGGGAGGTCGATCTACATTTAATAGACCTAGTGCCAAGTGAGACCAAAACCATCCTAACCAAGTTTAGAGATATAGAAGGATAATAAACAATGATTCTATTCATAAATTTTGCATTATACCATATATATGGGCACATTTGAGTTATTTACAAGTCTGACACATGTTATGATTGACCATGGTATACATACATTCATTAATTTTGCTTAGCCTACAGGTGGTGAGATGTATAATGATGCAAGAGAATCAAGCAAGAAGACTTTATTTTTGTGTTATTGTTAGTAGAGGTAAAAGTTGGTTCATTTAGTAGTGTATATTTCTATGAGAGACTATCTAAGGTCTAATTGCATCTTTCAAGTCATTTTCAGTCATAGGGGTGTGTTTTATAAATACTAGGAGTTTTCTCTCCAAAACTAGGAATTTGAAAATTCAAATGTTTGAACTAAGCCTATAAGTGCATAAGCATAGTTTTAAATGGTTAGGTGAGATAAGTTGTGTTAAAAGTTACAATAAATTCATATAAATAAGGTGTGAATATATTTCATGTTAATTCATTAAGGTGTTAGAAATAAAATATTCAAGATTAGTCATATAATCACCCCTCATATGTTGAGTTGGTTACAGTAAGGATTTTAATGGAACTACCCAAGAAACTTACGTTAAAGTTGAATGAAATAAAGATTTAAGTGAGTTGTATGGAATATAGGAGAGAGGAGAGAGAGAGAGAGAGAGAGAGAGAGAGAGAGAGAGAGAGAGAGAGAGAGAGAGAGAGAGAGAGAGAGAGAGAGAGAGAGAGAGAGAGAGAGAGAGAGAGAGAGAGAGAGAGAGAGAGATTTAATAAGAAGAAACTTGGAGCCATGAAAACAAGTTGATGTAACCTCTCAAAAAAAGGTGGTAAAACCCATAGAGTTCATCATGGACTATGTTGTAATAAGTGTTGATTCAGGTGAATGAAGATAAGTTTGTTGGTGTGTTGTTTCCAATTTTAAATATATTATTTAAGTGAGTTGTATGGAATATAGGAGAGAGGAGAGAGAGAGAGAGAGAGAGAGAGAGAGAGAGAGAGAGAGAGATCTAATAAGAAGAAACTTGGAGCCATGAAAACAAGTTGATGTAACCTCTCAAAAAAAGGTGGTAAAACCCATAGAGTTCATCATGGACTATTTTGTAATAAGTGTTGATTCAGGTGAATGAAGATAAGTTTGTTGGTGTGTTGTTTCCAATTTTAAATATATTTATTGATATTTATTTAGATATTATTTTAGATGATCCTTAAGGCCTATATACAAATCTTGTATGTGTGTGTGTATCTATAGGTTTGAGTGGACTATAGATTATAGTCAAGAAGGAAAGGTTTTGAGTAATTGATCTAGGTGGATGAAATAAGAATATTATTTTTATAATGTTGATTGAATGTATTAAGTATCATATAGACCCATTGGTGGCTGAGTAAGTATTTTAAAGTGAAGGAAACTCAGAAGAAATCAACTCTCTTTTAAGACCATGTTCACATTGTGACAGTTGAAGGTATGAAAGTAAGATTGATGTTTTTTGAGATATAGGTGATGAATGTGTTTGATATGATGGTGTATGGTTGAGGATATGAGAAATAATATGGTAGAATAGTTGATTAAATTCACATTTGATACTAACGATATAATACTCAACAAATCAAAATATTAAATCTTTATACACAAAGAATCATATTTTGCACAAGTATGTCCTAAAAAGAAAGTGTTCACATTCAAAAATGTAAAAGATGCATTGAGTTAGTGAATTTTAAGGTTTTATTTAAATTTTATAATCCTTTAATAGTTTATTAATTTCACATTTGATACTAATTATATAATACTCGACAAATCAAAAGATTAAACCATATTCACACAAAGAATCTTATTTTGCACAGTTAGGTCCTAAAAAGAAAGTGTTCATGTTCAAAAATGTGAAAGAGGCATTGGGTTAGTGAATTTAAGGTGTGATTTAAATTTTATAATCCTTAAGACTAGTCTTGAGATCATTTAATTGCTTTTATGTCTAAGAGACTATTATCAAACCCTATTAAGCTAGTAAATCCCTATTTCCACTCAGTAAGTAGAAAATGAAGAGTTGTATGTGCTTAGAAATAACAGTGATTATTGTGTTGGTTAAAAATTGATATGATTTAAGTGGAAAATTAAGTATTCATAATATCCTTGTGGCTTTTTTGTAACCTTTGAGTGTACACAGTCGCTTAAAACCCTGCATAGTCAACTAAAAGGGTACTCAATCTACTATATTCTATTGTCCTTGAGCATTAGATGGATTGAATAAGACCTATAAATTAATTGGATAGATAGATTATTTAAAAAAATATTCTAAATATTTTATTCTTTTTAAACATTTTCAAACTCAAGAAAGTGGATTTTTTAAGCCTCTTGGCCTGCACAATCAAGGTATTAAGACTAGCTAGGGTTTCAAATTAGAAAACCCCATAACTTTTGATTGAACTAGTCAAAATACATGAAATATAATATTATGGTCTAATTAAATTCCCTCTATAATATTTTGAAGTTTTGGAGTTATTTCTAGGTTTGTATGGTACTAAATCAATATAGTGGGTATAAAATAGGGCTAATAGGCCTAATTAAGAGGGGGTTTACAAAGGAAGTACATCATAAATGTGGAATTAAACCATGAAAAATCATTATTATTTTTATAAATATAGAGGGTGATATAATTTGCTTTTATATCTTTAGGAAAGTTCATAGTTTGATCAAACTAGAAGAAAATGTGAAAAAAGCTACAAGCCTAGTAGGGTCATTGTGAAATTTATATATGTAAGTGAGAGTTAAAGGATGATTTATCACTGTAAATATGTAAAATATAGTGTTATATGATAATAAAATACCACAAATTAAATACTATTGAGTCATTGTAATAATTAACTACGTTGGGTACTTGAAACCTAAGATGATTGCCTAATAAGGAGCTATTGAGTGAGGGGTTGTCAAGAAGGTTAAATAGTGAATAGAAATGAGATGATGAATTTATTGTAAAATTTTAAGATTTATATTGGTAGTGAGATAATATACCTAAGTTTTGATAAGAAAAATAATCAAAGGAAACTACATAACCTAGTAAGCGAGTGGAGAGAGATCAATGCAAAGTTGATCCTTGTGAACAAACCAAGTGTTTGGCAGTTGAAATATAAATAAATTTATTTTTATATCATGTAAAATATGGTTATTTATAGGATTATTAAACATAATTTTACATCATATAATATTTCTATTGGTTCTAGTGGTGGTGGCGCTAGTGGTAGTGGTGTTAGTGGTGTTGGTGCTAGTGGTATTGGTGTTAGTGGTAGTGGTGGTAGTGTTTTTAGTGGTAATGGTATTGGTGATAGTTTACCTCATCCTTTTACTCATGTTATAATTAATATACATCATTAAAAATCACGTGGATGGAAGTTTACAACACCTCTATTTATGTAGACTAAAACTACATTTGTGTAGCATACTAGGACCTAGTAGTTTATGACATCTATATTTGTTTCAACATCTTAGGAAACTACTATTTCTCATTATATTCCATATATATCTCCTTAAATACCTTAGGAAACCAATATTCCTTGGTTAAATCCTTTTGGATTTACTTCAAGACCTTAGAAGACTAGCATTCCAGAGCATACATCACTTGTAGATGCTTTAGCAGCTCATGACACTAGCATGCCAAAAACTATGCCAATTGTAGTAGCCTCACTATCTCCTCTCAACACATGTCAACCTATTATGCAAGATTTATATATTTCACCATATGTATTTGATACATAAGTTTAATTTTAATTATAGTTTTTTTATGTTTGTAAAATAATATTAGGTTTATTATATAGTATGTGCTTACTTAATTGATTGACTTATTTCACTAAACTTTTAATTCATTGTTTTTATAGATGATTAGTTATATTTTGGGTAGTTTAAAAAGTCTTGTATCTATTTTAGAGGCTATAATTAACACTAATGTACCCTATACTTAGGTTTGGAAACTTTAAAATTACATATTTATTCTTGTATATTTATTATTCCTTGAACAAAAAACTATGTTTTAAGATATATATTATAATAATATATTTTTTATCATGTTAATTATATTAAAAAATTATTAATTTATTGATTTTATAAATTATGAGGGATGATATGGGCACCCCTAAAGGATGACAATTAGGTTTTCTTGATGTTGTGGTTAAATCTAAGGATCCTATATCCACAATAGTGTTGGAAGCAAAATGACTGAGGTGGGGTGGTGAATCAATATTCAAAACTTTTCATTCATTTTCACTTAATCATACATGAACCATTGTAACAAACATGTACATCTTAGCAATCATAAAAACTAATCATAAGATCATGAAACACATGAACACAACATATACACGGGAAATCCTTAAAGGTAATAAAACCCACTGATACAACAAATAGACTACATTAATATAATACAAACACCAATATTTATTGAATCACCAACTCCACATGGATCACCAACCCCAACTAAATAAACACCAACTCAACTAGGCTTTAGAAAGCATATACTTGCAAGCAGGCACCAACCCCCTATATGACTCATGACCAGCTTATCCACCCGATAAAATTGATCACATTTATAAAAACTTATTTTTTATACAATAGATGATGGTATTTATATTTGCCACTTTACTCACTTATAACCCTCTTAAACTAGCCTCTAGCCTTATTTACTCATCTATCCCTCTTCATGTCTTGATTAGGTCTTCTTACCTTGATCCTCATATAAAAAACTTATATATATATATATATATATATTCATGATAATTATTTTATGGTTTTCATAACCTCCTTCTTCTCACCAATGATATATATCATTCTCTTGTTCTCTACACTCTCTTAGCATACCCAAATAGGCCTAAACTACCTTGCTTTTATACAAGTCACTTGATCATATCCTTCTTAGTCAAACATATATTATTATATTTTTAGTTTAACCATATAATAGGTCTTATAATATTATAATAACATTCCTTAATCATTAATCAATTAATACATTGGGTCTCCCATAGCTCAATTATCCCTTACTCCTCTTTTCGGCTTTAAGGATACCTGATAGGTCTTCTTAACAACACGTTACCCTTTTATATTTATTAAACCATGTTAAAACACCTCATGTGGAAGGAAAACATCATATTCCACTAAAAAATACCTTATAAAACTTAAATTTAGGTCCATAACACCTTTTATGTCCAACCACCATTTGAACCCTTTCTCAAAACATTATTCATAAAAGGCCTATGCCTATACAAAAACTCTGTCTTGAAAAATTAAGGCATAAACATATTTTTTACAAAAAAACATGGAAAAATCAATTATTAAAAAACCTCATGACCTTAGGGTCATCACATACTTCATCAAATACATCAACTCATGGTATACAAGCTCAAACTCTTCTATGTAGGATGCTCACTAAGAACTACCAACTAAATTCAAAACATAGTCAAGGAAACATGATATTATGATACCCAATTGAACATACTAAAAGGATTTTAATTTATGATAAATATATTTTAATATCCTTATAGAAACTTCCATCAATCAGATCATAAGCTCTAATGAAAACTATTGGTCTTACAGACCAATCTGTTGACTTCCTTTCTCACAGACTCTACTCAGCTAGATAATCCATTTTGGCTTTAATTTTATAACATATTAGACTATATTTCAATCTTATAAATAACATGGATAGATTATTCAAGACCAAAATAAAATCATCATACACTTCAATCCATCATTCTTACATGAAAACACATCAATAATCATCTTCTCACTTTTGCCTAATTTTTTTACTGTTTATATCATTAGGTCTATTAGCAACTAGCCAATTAGGTCTTATTACTTTGCACACCTTAGATTTGGAACATATAAAAAAATCCATAAATAATAAATACAATTCTTACAATTTTACCTTAATCTATTTATCAACTTTGACTCGGTCAAATTTTCTTGCTATAATATATCTATGAAAATAAGCATTTTCCTATAGGGTCTGCTCACTCATCTAAAAAATCAATCACATCTAGAAAGTCTTGAGAGATTTTAATTCAACCTCCAATTAATTTTATATCCATACCAAACCATTATAATCTCTTTATAACAATATCTTCAACATCAAGTCAATGTTAGGGTCTTTAAGGGTTTAGACCATCTTTAAGTCTTAACGATCATTCATAAAGCTTAGATCATTTTATAGAAACTAATGATTAAAAATTTGATCTAGGGCCCTTCCCCATATACCATGAACATATTATACTCTCGTGCATATTATTTACATTCTAATGAGAATTTTTAAAAACTTTCTCATGTATACAACTCTTCATTCTATGTATTTGAGAAACCTTGAATTATTTTTTCAAGACTTTTCTTGTAAACCATCATCTGAAACTTCATGCACATGCTTAAAACATATTGAATCACTTCTATCAATGTTAAAATACTCACTCATGCATTACAAACTAATATTTATACCTTGTCTATCCATCATCTCTCTCTTTTATTTCTAATCCTTGACCTATAATTCTCATTAGGCCTTGCATTTGATATTCTAGTTACCCTATAGATTTCACCTTGAAACTCTATTGTGTTCTAATTCCTCTTGTGAATTATCAAAAAACATCATTCAATAAATATTATTCAAATTTTAAATAGATAATATTGATAGTTGACTATATATATTTAGATCTTGACTAAAGATATTCATAGTATCCTCAAAGCTATGTACATAGATATTTAGAGCTGACCTTCTAATCATCTTCTAGGCCCTCAACACTTCATGTACAAACTCAAATAACCTCTCTCATGCTCAAACACTGTGAAGTATTCTTTAGTGAATTCTCATCTTCATAGCTCATTTATATCATTCTCATCTTCAAATTTACTTACACAAATCTTCAGAGCATACAACTTCTTCTTCGAATCTCACTCATTTCTTCATTCTACCTACACATACCATCTCACAAGGTTTAGACAAAGCATTATAATATGCTTGAGTCTTATCATACTAGCCTATACTTACTCAATGATCTCAATTATATTACTAACATTCTTCAAACAATAATCTCACATCATTTCTCTTTATACTACAACAACACTCACTATGTTGGCAATAGAACTCATCATACACATACCTCAAAGTTTACTTGACAATGCATCTTCACAAGAACCTGACATCAATGACAACATAAATACTAAAACTCAACAATAATGATAATGCTCAATAATATCCTTTTTTATTAGTGACAATGTTTGATAAATAATCATGATTTAGAGATGGAGTCTGGTGAGAACACATATTAAAATTACTTTTAGCTTCAATAAATGATATACTATATCATGTTTACATAAATGTATGCACATATATATCTAATGATATATGTATGCTCCATAAGATTATCCATATTGGGTGTATACATGATATTGTATCCCTGGACAACCATTTAGGTGGATTATAATGAGTCTAGAATCATTTTTCAAAATTTTGTTCACGAAAAATTTATCATTATCAATATATAGTTTTAACTCATTAAATTTTATATTTCATATGTTGTGTAGACATGATATTTTTAGAGGATGTGGATCAAATATTTGATGACTCATATGCTTAAAGGAGAGTTTATTATGATATTGAGGTATCTAACTCCCATGGATCTACATCTATGGAAACAAATCATGATTTAATTGGAGGCAATGAAGAGAAAGAGAGCTATTTATTGTGTTAGGGGTCTAGTTGTAGGCACAATCAATGTTGTATTCTAATATGGCCCACATTATATGCCTATATGGCACATTTTTGTATATGTACATGATATGATCTACTTTTTTTCTTGATATATTCCATATTATTTATGTCATTATTGTTGACCCAATTTTGCCCCTCTAGCAAAATCTTGGTCACCTTCTACACCTGCTTTGCATGGCCAGTCATTTTGGATTGCAAGGTCCACCCTTAGGGTTTAACAGCTCTGTTTTAGAACATTGGTTCATCAGCCTCATTCATTAGCATTTACGGTAGCAAAAGGCAGAGTCTTCAAACATTCACAAGAGGAGAGGAAAAAACTGGGGCATTTAACACTTAGGTAAAAAGAAGGGTAGACAAAATGCAGAGGGCAGCAAAATCACTACCCACAACACTGGCGAGTAAAAAGAGACTACCTACACACATGCAGAGGGTGGAAAAATCACCACATGAAGCAACTGGTAGAGAAAAGAAGGCTGTTAACATCATTTGACGTTAGCAAAACTACTGTAGTCGATAGAATACTAGGCCAACGTCGGCAAAACTACCGCGCTCGGCAGCCAAATTGACTGACGTCGGCAGAAGTCCTACATGAAGTTCATGACAGCGGGTGAAAAATTTGCCGCCCACAATAATAGGCAACAAAAAAGCCCTGCAGAGCACAGGAAAAAGCCCACCCAGTTGCCAGAGGAGAAGACCAACACGTAAATGAGGCAACAAGCATGGTCTTGGCAGACTTGTGATGTCATCAATAGTGTTTTCTCTCTTCCCAATGGAGACTCAAGCTGCCACTTGACTCCTCTTGACTCTTTCCCTATATATATGCAGACTTGGTCATTTTATCAAAATCTTCTCACACTTTTGTAAAGAGCACTGCTCTCCAAATTTTCCACCTGAATCAATAAAAGATAGTTTTTACCTCTATTTGGATGGATTGTGCAGAGTATGCATTGAATGTTAATTTGTGTCCAGTCATTATCTCTTGATGCTCTCACAGGTTCAACACTAGTAAACCTGTGATCTACAAAGTGCCACTGTCTACTGTTGTCAGGAGTAGAGTTCTATTTTGGAGGTATAGAACAGGTGAGGTCACTTACAGTGTGTATTTCTCTGCACCTTGGTGAGTCCCTATTTTTTGTGCTTTCCATAAGAACCTCCCTGTCATCCTAGAGACCTAGCCTTTTCTACCAAATCTGAGTGTATGTATGTTTTGTTTGGTCCTGAGTGTGGATGTGGGAAGGTCACTTTCATTTTGGTGTATCACCTCTTTTAGAGTAGGCTGTTTGTTTTCATGCATTTTCTCTCTCTCTTTTCATCCCCCCAATATAGCTATATATCCATTATTTTTACACTACTTAGAACAAACAAGATACATCAGAGGGAACTAGCCCATACCTAGAGACTCTCCTCTCCTGCTTCACCATCCCACAGGTGAGAGAGGGGTTTCCATGTTGTGGGGAGAGGGAAAGAATCCATTTTCCTGCCAACTGGGTGCACTTTCTAGCATCAACAATTTTGGCACGCTTGGTGGGACCTCAAGTTTGATAACATAGTAGATTTTTAGGATTGATGCTGGTCCTGTTACAGCAAAATGAAATTCTTTAGCATCTGGTGACTCTGAGTTTAATCCGCTAGTTAAGCAGCCTGGTACCTTCAGAAATGCATTTTGGTATGTGTAATCTCCATCATTTTGAGTCATGGACTCTATTTTTTCTAGCCAGCATGGCTCTAGTCCTTATCATGCCCAATATGGCCAGTCTCAACCCTGCTATGAGAAATATCAGCCTTGCACTAAATCTTCTCAGTATGTCACTGCTTCCACTCAGCCCAGTCTCTTTACCCATCAACCCATTTCCGCTTTCAAGCAAGCACTGCTGGGATACAACAAATATGTAATTGATCTTAACACCAAAAAGGGATGTGGCCAAGAAATTCCTGATCATGTCATCCAACAAGTGAGGAATGCACTAGATCAAGTAAAAAAAGAATGGGCTCTTATTGAAAGAGCAAATTGGCACAGACTTTCAAATGAGATGCTGGATGTGAGTTGTTTAATTGCATCCATGGAGGAGAAGCTGAGTGTGTGAGAGAGATAGCCTTACCAAGTCTATCAACCTACATACTCGCTGTCCAAAGCATCATATCAACCATATACAACACTTGCTCTTGAGCCAAGTCAACCTTGTCAAAGTCAGTTCCTCAATCGTGTTAAGGAAAATTCCAAAACAACAAACCTTATGTTTAAGGCTAATCTTGATAGATAGATCGAGTTGGTAAATCTTTAGATTCAATAGTCCATTTTGATAGCAAGGGAAGTGGAATCAAAATCTTTGTTGTCCTCTCACATTGAGGCCCCATCAGTCCCAAAGGAAATGCCCAACCCAAATTGCTTGAGCTGGAACAAAGTGGTCAAGTCATGGGACAACAAAGAGGAAAAAGACGTCCAAAATGAAGAAATACAAAGTGAGGATGCTCTAGCTAAGTGGATTGAGGAACTAGAGAAGAAGATGACACTGTTGAAGGAGAAAGAGGTGGAGTTTTCAAATGCTGTAGACCAGCGAATGCCAAAAGGTATTCCTTTCACTGATCCACAAGCTAATTTCAATATCGATGAAGCATTGGTGAAGTGGAGGGACAAAAATCAAGAAGTTTTGGCCCAAGGTCTTCCCCCTCTGACTTTAGAAAAAGCTCCCCTTTGTGTGCCAAATCCTTTTTATGAGATGGCACTTGCTCATTCTGGCTCATCCAATGCACCAATCAGTTCTGCCCTCAATCCCGCGCACCTAACTTTCTAACATGCCTCTCTTTAGGTAGATTTCCCTATGCATGAGCAGACCCTCCCAATTATTTCTCAGCCTCCTCAATTCTTTTGACATGATCTCCAAATTCCAAGCTAGAAGGAGGAGCATCATGAGTCAGCCCAGGAACTTGAAAATGATAAAATTGTTGCCTGCTCACAAAAGCAAGAGCCCAATCCTAGGATCATGAGTTGGGTGCAAACAATTGAATCTTAGAACAACAAGGAGGAAAAGGAGGGAGATTTCAGTCTAAATCTTGAAGAAGAAGAGGTTGTTCCCACCCCTGATAATGATTATGACTTTCGAGAAAGGCTTTGCCAGGAAGATTTGGATAGGCAAATTGTAGAATTAGAGTCCAAGGAGAAAATCCTCAGCAAATGTGTGATGGATGGTTCAGACCAAACAACACATTCTATGTCTAACACACCCCACCTAGATATTTTGAATAAGGCTATCAAGCCTTGCTTGATATGGATTATGCTTAGTTGGTGACTGATGCAGAGGATTTCATGATTGCAAATGAGGATGAAGTCAAGCAGAGTGATATGGAAGAGCATGGATAGCCTTTTGTTCATGATTTGAATGATTTGTTTGGAGTCTTCAGAGTAGGCTATATTATTCTCCAAATAGGGTGTGAGCTGATTAAAAATGATGAGGATAGCATTGGGTTTCCAACAAGCATGCAAAGAGGCTGTAGTTTTTCAGATTTGCCCCTTTAGGAGGTTAGTGAATCTGAAATTTTCTTCTTTGAAGTCATCAAGGAAGATGGCCATACTATGGAACTCAAGCATGAGGCAGAGGAGAATGAGCCAGTCTATGATGTGTATCAAGAAGCTTCTGGTGATGAGCCGACAACATTTGATTTCTTGGTGGAGAGTGTCAAGTTGAAGGATCATCACCCAACAGGCCTCTCAGAACAATCAGAATACGTATATATTAGAGGCATGTTTGATTTTGATCCTCTCAGTTTCTAGCCAACTCAGGTGATAGGCAGGAGGAGCAAGTCACCAAATTTTGTTCTCTTCCAGCTACTTGCCTACCATGATAAGTCTTCTCACCAGGAAGGGGACTTAAGAAATTTTCCTTTCAACCCGAGAGGGATGTGAACATTCCTGGTTAGCTATATATAATAGTTTTCTTTTAGTTATTTTTTCTCCTACTTTCCCTAAGTGTAATTTGCATAGTTAGTTGTTTTTAGTTTTTTGTGTTTCCCTTCATTCAGGGGTAAATTCTATGTATTTGATTCTGGGATCTCAAAGCTATTGAAAACTCTCTTCAAAGTCACCATCTGACTCCGCACCCAATGGAATGTAAGGCAACTGGGTTCTAAGCATAGCAGGCATGCTTACCTTGTGAGTCACCAATTTTTTGACCCAATTTTGCCCCTCTGGCAAAATCTCGATCACCTTCTACACCTGCTTTACATGGCCAGTCATTTCAGGTTGCAAGGTCCACCTTCAGGGTTTGACAGCTCCATTTCAGAACATTGGTTCATCAACCTCATTTGTTGGCATTTATGGTAGCAAAAGGTAGAGTCTTCAAACATTCATAAGAGGAGAGGAAAAAACTGGGGCATTTAACACTCAGGTAAAAAGAAGGGCAGATAAAATGTAGAGGGTGGCAAAATCGCCACCCACAACATTGGTGAGTAAAAAGAGACTACCTACACACATGCAGAGGGTGGAAAAATCACCGCGTGAAGCAGCCGACAGAGAAAAGAAGGCCATTAACATTGGCCGACATCGGCAAAACTACCGCGGTCGGAAAAATACTAGGCCGATATTAGCAAAACTATCATGCTCGACAGCCAAATCAGCCAACATCGGTAGAAGTCCCGCACGAAGTCTATGACAATGGGTGGCAAGTTTGCCACCCATAATAGTAAGAGGCAAAAAATCCCTACAAAGCACAGGAAAAAGCCTGCCCAACCACCAAAGGAGAAGACTAGCATGCAAAATGAGGCAACAAGCATGGGCTTGGTAGACTTGTGATGTCATCAACATTGTTTTCTCTCTTCCCAATGGAGACTCAAGCTGCCACTTGACTCCTCTTGGCTCTTTCCCTATATATATGCAGACTTGGTCATTTTATCAGAATCTTATCACACTTTTGTAAAGAGCACTGCTCTCCAAATTTTCCACCTGAATCAATAAAAGACAGTTTTTACCTCTATTTGGATGGATTGTGTAGAGTATGCATTAAATGTTAATCTATGTCCAATCATTGTCTCTTGATGCTCTCACAGGTTCAACACCAGTAAACCTGTGATCTACAAAGTGCCACTGTCTACTGCTGTCAGGAGTAGAGTTCTATTTTGGAGGTATAGAATAGGTGAGGTCACTTATAGTGTGTATTTCTCCACACCTTGGTGAGTCCCTATTTTTTGTGCTTTCCATAAGAACCTCCCTATCATCCCAGAGAACTGGCCTTTTCTGCCAAATCTGAGTGTATGTATGTTTTGTTTGGTCCTGAGTGTGGATGTGGGAAGGCCACTTTCATTTTGGTGTATCACCTCTTTTAGAGTAGGCTGTTTGTTTTCATGCATTTTCTCTCTCTCTTTTCATCCCCCCAGTATAGCTATATATCCATTATTTTTGCACTACCTGGAACAAACAAGATACATCATAGGGAACTAGCCCATACCTAGAGACTCTCCTCTCCTACTTCGCCATCCCACAGGTGAGAGAGGGGTTTCCATGTTGCGGGGAGAGGGTAGGAATCCATTTTCCTGCCAACTGGGTGCACTTTCCAGCATCAACAATTATGAAATAGAACTCTGCATAGACACATATATAATATTCAATAAATAAGCTTCCTTTATCAATGCATATTTTTTATTTTAATCATTTAATGTTTACACATATTATTGGTTAGTGATCATTATTACTTCATATGGGACTAAAAATCCACATTTTTATTTAAGTTAAGTGCTTCATGATTATGTATATTTTAAATTTACATGTGATATTTATTATTTAATTATTTCATTTACATTTCATTACATATCAATTTAGACTTTCATATCAAATTCATCAATTTCTTCAAAATATGCATGGGTGATATGAGTAAAGAAATTTCCATAAACAAGGTATGATATTATGTGAAATAAAAATTTATATGAAGGATTCATCATACTCATATATATGAACTGTAATGTCAATGTGTAATGAATTTATTGTGTATGATTTAATTGTTAATTGATAAGATGCTTATAAATATAAAATTGTTGAGACTAACATTTCCAAGTGTTGAGACTTTGTTTTATTATCTACACTATTTTACTAGAAACTATCTTTGTATTATAACAACATAATGAATTTAATGAGGTGAGACATGAGCAATGCAGGATAATAATTCAAAATAAAAACAATATAGATTTTCAAATTCATTTATTTCTAGTTAGAATAATAATATTCAAATCACTCAATTCCTACCAAGGCTTCATGAGAGTATGGACCCTCAATCTAGATTTTATATATCTTACCATTTTCATCCATTTATAATTTGACTGTATCTTCTATGAATTTATTATTCAAATTAAGTTCTAAAGTGGATTCCCCTACTTTTTCAATTTTAGATATATGTTCAACTTAATATGGAAAACCACCAAACTAATTAATAATGAGTTTTAAGGTTGTGACTAGGCCTATGCTTAAGGCCTATCACCTTCATCTAGTGTTTTTACAAGACCAATATACAAATTAAAACTTTCATTAGGTTATTTGATCCTTGATATGACACAAAAAGAACAAAAACAAGGCTTCTTTAGGCCTATTGATAGACCTATCCATAAGGTTTCCATTATTTATTCCTCTTCAAATGCCTTTAAATATCAAAATCAGTTGCATAAAACTTTGAACAAACACTTATAATTAAAAAACACCTTGATTAAACTTCATACTTTTTAAATCAACATAACTTAGGTTAACAAGGTAAATCAACTATGTTTAGATACGTCTACAAACCCTGAAACTTGATTTTTTTGGGAAAATAGTCTCACAACTTGAAATCATCACAATCATATCTATAAAAAGGTTTTATATGTCTCTTATAAATTTAATATAATTTTTTTTGTTATAATAAAATTTCAAATTCTTTTCACATGCCTAAAACTGTATGAAGGGTTTTACATAGTCCCTAACTAGGAAGGCTAAATAAATAAGTAAATCACCACCTATGGATTCTTAAGGGGTTATAATTATTAAAATATATTATGTATACCTATTATCTTCTTTATGAACTCATTTCAAGTCTTGAGATATGTATAAATAGTCACAAATAACTTTGTATACACACTCACAAGAGGCTATATACATAAAATTTTATGTTTTAGTCATTTCATGACAAATATTTACAATTCAGTCTAATATAGAAAGTCATACTCATATATAGACCTATAGAATATCATTATACACTCTAACATACATCATTACCTTCATAAATAACAATAGAAAAATTATTTTGTTCTGCTTCTTTGCTTTCTTAAATTTTATGGTTTGATCCTCATTTTTAGTCCATGAGTGGGAAGATAGAGAAAGCTTCAGTCCTATGTAGTAGAAGAACCATGATGAATAGTAAAAATACACTAGATCTTATAATTTCATAGATAAGTTATTTGAGAACACCATATAGTATTCTTTCTAACTTGACTTAAGTAAGACATGATAATGAGTTTTCTCTTATAGTCAAATCTCTCAAAATAGACCAAAAGTTGGTTAGTGGGGGTTATATATTGTGCCTAATTATACCAATAGATGAACCATATACACATGCACATATAAATTGGAATATTAAGGCTATAATGGTTGCTATCTAATATCTATTTTTCCCTAGGATTGAACATAATAGTTGATCGAATGCATCCCTTAAGAGAAACATATTATCCTTGTATGTGAAAATTGAGCCAAATTCTATCACATGTTTCAAGAGAACCATAGAGATGAGATGATATATCCTAGACTTGCATAGATGAGTCCTCTATTAAACCCCAAGAGTATTTTCTCTAAGATGTGGCAATTGGATTTATCTTATATCAAAATATATCTTAAAGGACTAAA
Organism: Torreya grandis; assembly: GCA_037957365.1. Lineage (NCBI taxonomy): Eukaryota > Viridiplantae > Streptophyta > Pinopsida > Cupressales > Taxaceae > Torreya > Torreya grandis. The sequence goes on along the minus strand of JARHVA010008013.1, from coordinate 436,681 downwards.
AAGTTGTTAGTAGAGGGTGTATCTTTGGGTTAATTTTACTAATTGATGAGACATCTATGCAAACACATTTTAATGATAATTTTAAGATTATAACACACATTATTTTGTCTTCATTATCCCCTAATACTAAAATTTAAAGTTGTTTGAACACATCCCTTAATAGAAACATCTCATCCCTGAGTGTGAAAACTAAGTTAACTTCCATCACACATTTTAGGAGAACCATGAGGGATATATATGTCTTGTTAGATCCTACACTTACATGGATTATTCCTCTAAGTAACCCTAGGATTATTCTCTCTAATTCAATGTGAGGGAGATGCAACAAATATATTTTTCTCATAGCTAAATATTTATTAAAAGACCAAAAAATTCAATAAATAAAACATTTTATGGCTCATTAGCCCATTCAATTAACCATTTATGTGAAAACATCCATATGGGTATTTTAAATCTATAAATGTTTTTATCTTGTCTCTGTTGGGCCCCAAATTAAAATTTTTAGTTCAACAAAAGCATCCCTCAAGAGAAGCATATCATCCTTATTTATACAAATTGAGTGAATTTCAATCATACATTAAAGGAGAAACTTGAGGTATAGATATGAGTCTCAATTCCTACACTTTCATATATGAGTCCTCTACATAACCTGAAGAGTATTATATTTAAATTAACTTGAGCAAGACATAATAATGATATTTATATCATATCCAAATCTCTCTTAAAGGACCAAAAACATGTCAGTAGGGGGATATATTTTAAATTATTATCCAAATAAATGAAACATATACATAAACATATACAAATTTGTGTTTTAAGGATAAAATTACCATTATTAGGTCTTCATTAGGTTATGTGAGTGAAAGTTTCAATTGATGGGACACATCTCTTAAGAGAAACTTCTCATCCTTGAGTGTGAACAATAAGTAAACTTTTTTTGCACATTTCATGATAACTATGATGGATAGAGATGATTTTTTAGATCCTAAAATTACATGGGTGAGTCATCTAAGCACCCATAAGAGGATTCTCTCCCATTGAAGATGATTAAGACATGACTACTAGTTTTCTATTGTAGCTAGATGTCTCTTAAGTGACCAAAAGTTGGTTAGTGGGGGTGTATCTTGTTCCCCCTTAGTAAAATTGAATAAATATTTTCATATATGAATCAAGATGGCCATTTTAAGGATATAAAAACTATTATATACTCTCCACTAGGCCCTAATAATGAAACTTTCAATTGACTAGATACATTCCTTAAGAGAATCTTCTCAATCATGAGTGTGAAAATTAAACAAACTTCCATCACACATTGTAGGAGAACCATGAGGAATAGACATGAGCCATCAAATCTTCTAGTTACATAGGAAAATAATCTAATAATCCACATGAGTAATTTATCCCATTTAGGATGATTAAAACATGATAACCAATTTTCTATTGTAGCCAGATGTCTCTTAAATGACTAAAATTTGGTTAGTGGGGGGTGTATTTTTCACCTAATTATCCCAATAAATGAACTAAACATGTCAAGATGGCTATTTTAACATTATAATGACCATTATCTAGTCTCTTTCAAATCCTAATATTGAAAGTTGTAGTTGACCAGATGCATCTGTTAAGAGAATCTTATTATCCTTGATTGTGAAATTTGAGAAAACTTATGTTACACATTGCATGAAAACCATGAGGGATAAAGATGAGCCATCAAATATTAAATTTTCATGATAGATTTATGTAATCTCCCCTAAGATTATTATCTCCTAATAAGGATGAGTGAGACATGACAACTAGTTTTCCATTATAGCTATATGTCTATTAAGCAACCAAAAGTTGGTTAGTGGGGGTGTATCTTGCACCTTATTATTCTTATTGATGAAAAATTATGTAGAAACCTCAAGATGGACATTTAAATACTATAAAAACCATTATCTGCTCTTGTTAGATCCCCAAACTCAAATTTATAATTGACCAGATGCATACCTTAAGAAAAACTTCTTCTACTTAACTGTGCAAATTGTATGAACATTTGTTTCACATTATAAATGTATTCTAATTTAAATATTGGATTAAAATGTGTCTATAGGTAATATGGACAATTCATATGTTTTAATAATTTAGTATAAAGTTCATTTAATAGTCTTTAAGGTCTTGAAAATCTTATAAATGCTTCACCAGTTATGTTTAAGTGCTTAGCTATCATTGTTAGGTCTATGAGGGGTATTATTAATATTTGAGAATCATAATTCATTGAAAATATATAACATATGAAACATGAATGATAAGTCAATATGATGATATGAGGAGGAGAACAATTTGTGTCTCTGAGAGGTATATGAATGAATGTGTTTCGAAACCTTGTTAAGCAACCATTTTAAAGTATTTTAAAGGTATTCTTGATCTGAGAGATCCATCATAAAAACATATTTATGTCTATTTTTAAAACTAAGGTAAGTAAAGGTATATGTTTTTATCTTTAGTATAATTTAATCAGCTTTAGTGTTAAGTTGTAGACCTAAATAGTGTAAATATAATCACCTAAACTGGTAATTATATGTTAAGAGTGTCACTTGAGTTAACCTATCCCTATGCTAGCCATAGACCTATCCTTGAGCATTAGACCTAATTTTAGAGTCATTCAGTGGACCAAAATCACCTATAGCTAGTAAAAACACAATCCTAGAACTATCATCTTAGACCCCAATCCAAATTTCTTAGTAGTCTATAAAGAAGACATTAACACCACATTTGAGACACTACAAACACATGGTGATAGTGTCCCCAAATAGGCACTATTGTCTTTTACCCTAGATCTTCTTGATAAATAGTTTTTCAAATGTGTGTCCCTCTTAAGGTTGGCCTAAGCTTATTTTCTTATCTTTATAAGTATCAAAACCATATAAATACAAGTTTAATCTAGATTTATTCACTATATGGAAAATATATTCAAAAGATATTCAAACCAAATATAAAGCTGTGAAAAATCAAGGTATTTTATCCTTATTCTTCCCTACCTTTTGCATACTACCATCTATGTTAGCCTTAATTCCATTTTTAAATAATTTCAAAGCTCAATCACATTCAAGGCATCCAAGGTCACTCTAATTCTATAATTCACTTACACATACATAAAACATTAGGTGGGATAACTACATTAGGATTGATCCCTCTTCAGAGTATTTGTACGTAGGCAACTTTATACATAACAAGCTATTAATGATGTCAAGTACATCCTATAACATGCAAAAAAATTATTGTTCATGTCATAATTATGAGGAGATTAGGTTTTACACATGAAATAATGTTTTCTAGGAACAACACAGAGCTATAAGTTTTAGTCATGTAGGAATAGGACATATAGACACAAGCACAAGTGCTCCCATAAAATAAGAATAGTCTCATAAATGAGACATTAGTGCCACATTGAAGACACTAAATATAAATGGTGGTACTATCCATACTAATAGATACTATCTAATTAGTATATAAACATCAAAATCCTATTGATGACATAGACTATTACCAAGATCTTGACTTTTAAAACCCAGATCATTCATTATAGTTAATTTTTAGCTAAGAATATATTTATGCCTATTTATTGCTATTATTAGAAAGTCAAACAAGGTCAAAGGTCATAATATATTAGTAATTAATTATTTAATATTTATTTCATTGATTTAGACATCTCATCCCATGTAACCAAACATAAGAATTACGTATGTAAAAACCTAAAAGGTTAAATCATTTGGTGAACCCATCTTTATTTAAATATTGCTCCATACCCTATCTTGCATTCATCCAAAATTTTTAAAATATATTTAGGGTTGCATAATTATGAATTTACAATTTTTTAATATAAACTAGATAAATTAAATCAATATTATATTAGGGTTTCAATTTATTTGAATATATTTTAAATTTATTGCATAAAAACCCTAAATTATAAGAACCTTAACCCTAAAAACACTTAAGGTTTGTATCCTTTTCTATTTATACTCAGATGTTATTTACAATACTCATATTTTAGATTCATATATATTCTAATTCATATATTCATGATCATAGTGATAGAAGAAATCAATCACTTTTTGTTGTAAAATCTATTCTTTCATTTACATGTTTGCTCCTTTGAATTTAAAATGAACTTAGAAAAGATGTAAACGCATGTATATATGATGTTTTATCTCAATTGAAATATATGTCATATCTCATAGCATGCTATTTTTATCCTATATGGAATTATATTAACAAGAAAACCTATATACACATAGAGGATTTAACATATAAGTTAACAACTATGTTTCAAATTCAATATCATATCTTATGCATAGGAAAGAGTATCCTTATCCTCCTCATCTCCATGAGGGTGATAGCTAATTTCCCTCTAACCAAGTCCATGTTATCATCCCTCCATGAGATGTGGAATCCCTATACCAATGCCACTAATCCCCATACTCAACCAATTCACACCTCTTCCCTAGAGGAAGTGTGCCTACATGTTCAATCTGAAATAGCTAGGGTTTTTAACTTGTGATATTTTGTGCAATCAAATTAATAATTTGAGAAAGACAATTACATTTTTACAAAATCAGAATCAACTACTACATGAATATATTACAACATTGGAAAAATAATTTTCAAGAAAAAGGCCTCTAGGACACAATAGTACAAATCATGTTTATACATCTTTAACTAGTCAATTTATGGAAAACAATGTTACATATATGAACATGAAATAACAATAAAGTACACATAAAACTGGTGATTAAAAAGGCATTCAAATATCAAATAAGAGTTCAATTATGACACTAAGGGGAATAATTAAAGCTAAGTTGATAAACCTACCTCCTCTATACCTAATAAGGAGATCCATATATTTTTATGCATATCATAAAATGTATGGGCACCACACTAATTCATGTTTAGCATTAAATATAAAAATATAATAGATCATGGGTATGGATGATTCACATAATGACCCTTCATCCAAATACTATACAATGGAGCCTCTACAAATTTAAAAAGGGTCAGACTCATATATAATACAAAAATGGTTACCAAATAATGCAGAATAACACAAGGTTCAAAGAACACAATCGATTCAAGAAACAATAAAAAAACACATTTAAATAAAGCAAAGCTACATCTCTAAAATGAGGCTCAACATTCAGTATGGTATAATTTTGGTCAAAAATGTCTATGAAGGTTTCGGTAAGTAGGCCCAAGGAATCACTTATCCTATTCTATCAATTGATAATATTAGCCAACAAGGCTTGGGGTTCATTGAACATCCTAAGGTACATTAGTCACATAAACAATTTATCAAGGTAAAACATTAGATACATAATAAATGTTATATAAATATAAATATATTCAATTGAAAAGTCAAAATCAACTCATCCAACAAGTTTCCACAAATAAGGCTTTATACAAAAATAGAGTCCACAACACAATATGTCTACAATAAGCACAGTTTCAAAGGTAAAAATCATAATCAATATAATAAATCACAATTCTGAAAGGTCAATTCCATAGTATGAGGTATTTCCCTCTATCATTATAGGTTATTATGATTTTGATGTTGAATAATATTATGATTTTGATAAGGAATAATACATATATTACTACTGCAACAATAGTCAACTATAATATAGCAATCATAGTACATGAGATATTATCATTCATATTTTCAGCACAAACCATAGTGGTAATGAGTCTCCTATAAGAAACATTAGTTAGTATCATTCTTACTATTGTACATACTTCATTCTCTTTATCACTCCTTATACATAGTTTATTTTCATTTGCTTGTACATAGATTTTATTCAAAATTTTCAAAAATATAATTTTTTTATATATTGTATGCATTTCTACTACTTGTCATATATTACATATTGCTAGCTATTCTAGTATAGTCAATTTTATCATAGATAAATGATTCACTTATTCTTTTTGAGTGCTTAAAAATTCTAGATAAGACTCCAGTCTACCATACTGATCTAGACTGGCTATCATCTACACATTGGGGGAATTTACACTAATTCAAGAACATACATTGATACATCTGTCCACATGAGTGCATCTTCTACATAGTTGTTATAAATGGGTTTTTTATACTTACATACTATACATTCTAGATTATGCATTGATTTATCTTGATATTGATAATTTCTCCTCATTCTTTATATTTTTTTCCAACTATCATTAGTTAGACTCAATAGATAGGCATCCTTGCATTTGTATATATTTGTGTTACATAGTTATACATACTTTCATTTCTAGTTCCTCGATTAGACTTGATTGTGTTTCCTATGCTTCCTCCATCTTTGAGGGCATTTGAATATGACATTGTTATTTGGATTCTATGTCACTTCTCTATTTTTATGCCTTGGACATGTGTCCATGTCCCTTGTGTGTTTTTTCATGATTTTATATGTAGACATTTGAACTTTTCCTTTTATGTGGCTCTATGCCAAATTGCTTATTATTTGCATTTGTGGACATCTCAACCTATCCTTGTATGTTTTCATTCTTAAATTTAGTTATATATATATCCATGTCCATTGTATTGTCTCACCTTAGCCTATATTTTACATGCCTCATGTGCTTATATATTTGCTTCCTTATATGCTTATACAGCATGAAACTTGTATTTTCTTATTACACACACAACAACTTTTGATGCCATGAGAGATCTCATGCATCTACCCTTCCTACTTGGGTGTTGTGATGGAAATCATGCCCCACCCACTAGGTAATAACTTAGATTTTGTTTTTACATATACCTTATCACCCTTTTGCAATGCTAGATTATAACATACATCTTACATTTCCTAATTATGCTCATATACATTTACATTTTGGTGTTATGTTTTTAAATTATATTAAGATATCATGAACATGCTCCAAGTAACACATTTTAAAGATCTACTTATTTAGAGGCATGTCTTACATAGGTTTCATAATTACCCTCAAAATATGGGGAATCCATAGGGTTTTTTTTCACAAATATCAGGTTCCTACATTACTACTCATAGATACATTTCAGCACATAGTCCCAATTTTAGACATTAAACTCAAGGTAGCTACAAAATAGAACAAAGATTTAGAATTCAATCTAGATCACTCAAAAAAAACATTTTTTACCTCCCAAATTGGGACACTAGCACCATAGGAATTATTTACCACTGCAAGTCACTATTATCTAATAACCCCACCTTCAGGATAATCCATATCATTTAGAATAGTAAACCAAGTACAATATAGATTTGCATAGATACTCACAAGTTTGGTAGTTATTTTCATATTTAGCTCAAATACATCCGTTTTAGCCCATATTCATACCAATTTCTTATATTTGGTAGAATCATGTATGACATAATCACTCATACATTCATATCAGCTATAGAAGATCACCAATTCCATGCTAGATTTAGATTCAGTATACTCAAATACAAGATCGGGGGTATGTGCATGGCACATTAGCTTTCATATACTTAATTTTAGATAGGTTGATAAAATTGAATGGAAACCTCCATGTCATTCTCTATGTTGTATACACTTTCTATCAAATTTTAGGTTGTCACCAAATTCATGCCTTCATCTATAGTAACTGGAATTCTCGAGTAGCATATGTAAACACCTAAATCTAGCCACCAATGACCTCTAACCAAGATTTTGACCAATTTATACCTAAAACACACAATTTGGGCTAAAAGCACTTAAAATGATAAATGATGTGAAAAAGACATATTTAAGTTCTAATTTTGGCTAGGTATCCCTAAATGGGGCAATTCAATTTATGGGCTAGCTAACTTTGATTAAATCATTTCAAGTCAAAATGCTAATTTTACACTTGGGTGCTCTAGATTGCTCTTTCCTATAAAATATCTTACATGAGACACATGCCTTTGTTATTTGCTATTGGTAACATCCTAAATGGGAACACAGATCCAATGCATCTGACATTACCTTCCAATTCCAATCCAGTCAAATTTTGGACCAATAACAAGACATTCTAATCAAATTGAGTAATTTTTACATAAAGTGCTTAATCATGATTAAGAGATAATTAATCCAAATCAAGGCATAATTAATAATTCCATGTAAACTTGTTGAATACTTATTTTTGGAAATGAAAATTGAGTATCTGCATCATCAGGTGACCTCATTTCTTGGGAAGACATCCCTAAGCCATAAATTCCATGAATATCAGGATTCATGCCCTCCATGCCTCTTAATTGCCCCTTTTTCCAAATTCATGATGAGGATAATTATAAAATTAATTACAAAAATTGAATTAATCCTCAACCACACATTTCAATCTTAGGATGGATGGTTCAGGTTGATTCTAGACATTCTCAAAAATCTATAAATAGAGAGGCTATGAACATCATTTCAAAGCTATTTTGGTGAAAATTTATAATGCACAAATATATTAAAGAATCAATTGCAATTATTTTTACCATGAAAAATTGATTCCAAGCCAAGCTACAAGCCAAAGGTGCCAAGAAGAGATGGAGGTAGCCAAACTTCCATTGACGAGGATTTCATGAGCATAAACTGAGCAAGCCACTACAATAAGTATTTTGGAGCATCCAAGGAAGGTAAAAGAGGATTTATTTCAAATTTTAGTTGTGTTTTATTCATTTTTGTTAAATTATCTCTCCCTAGTGTCTAGGCCTAGATATGTTATGTTGATTAGTGTGTTTCTTTCATTTTTTTTTACATTTTGAAACTAACACCAAACTAACCATCCTCTCTTGAGTCAAATTCTTAGATCACATATGGAATGCTCGGTGGGATTAAATGCATCGCACACATGAAGAATATAATTTTTAATCTTTAAAATCTTCATTTAGATCATGAAAATTCTTTTAAATTGAATTTTTTGTTGTTTTTCTTTGTCATAGGTTTACACAATAACTGACGTTGGTTAGTAAAATCATCATCAGTTGGATAGCTATCATTGGTAATTATTTGTATAACCAATGTTGGCTAGATAATATTCATTATTTAATAAGTGTAACTGATGTCATTTATATAACTGATGTCGGTCACTATGTTTTCTTAAAAACACAAACCTGAGAGCTATTTTAAAATGCTTGGTTTGGGGTCATATGGACTCCATTTTGGATGATTTTTTTTTAAACCACATGTTTTATCCTAAATTTTAAAAATTTGACATTATTTTAGCTTCAATTTTCATATATTTTTTTTAAAAATTGGAAAATCTATTTAATTTTTTTCTAATATAACATATTTACTTTTGGGGTGATGTCTTAAGGTTAGACATGTAACTAGTGGATTTCAAGTTTGATAAATCATGATTTAGAACATATTTCGCATGTTTTAAAATGAATTAGGAATATTATTTTGGTTCTTATAATAAAATTTAAGGTGATTAAATAAGTTTTTTAATCATTAGTTTTCAAATTTATAACTAAGACCCAGGGGTCAAATGAACAGGGCCTCATTTTTGTATTTGGGCTTAAAAATGAACTCACCTTTCCAAGATTTTTGTATTCAATTAGTTGTTTAAGTTATATTTTGTTTGTAAAAAAGAGGAATGATGCATGTATGCTCTTCAATTTATCCCCTTTAGGGAACCTTGGAATCAAAAGTGTCATTCCTATTGCATAAAGCCTAGTCTAAGGCTTAGAATGAATGTCATCTAAAGCACTCCCAAAAAACTCATAAAAGCTTGGGTGACCTTGAAAATGACCCTAAAGTCTTTATTTTTATTTCTTTTATTTCATTGAATCATAGCTTGAAAGGGGGATGTCATTACCTCTCATGATTTTTTATGGAATCTTTGACCCAGGGTTTCATCTCCTAACATTGACTTCACATACTCCTTTGGAGTTGCACACGGGAACTATCTACATTCAAACATCACACTACACTGAGAAACTAATATAATGTAGTCATTATAAAAAGGACTAGACCATTTTACAACTAGACAATTCCATGGTCACCCAATTTTTGTGATTTTATTTTGCATTATTTAGCATGAAAGTCATTGTGCAATTGATTCCCCTAGAATGATCAAAACCATTCTAGTTTTAGTCAATCCAATTTTTCCATACCCTTATTAGGATTTGGATGATTGCACTTAGTTTATTTTGGTCATTATCTTACTTGGTGTTTTTGAGACTAAAACTTGTCTATTTATTTATAGTCCATGTCAAAACCAATTTGTATATACATCACTTTTTGTATAAAGAGGCATTATGTTGGTTGTTTTACACCACACTTGTGCCTTGAATTTTTTTCTAAACTTGTTTGTGTGTGTGTCAATTGAGTTGAGGAGAGTAGTGTTATGTTTCCTAAATCATGTCAAACCATTTATGCCATTGCATCGTTTAAAACATAGCATTGATCACATCATTTGAGCATGATTACATTGTTAGTCTATTCAATTTATTTTAAGACTTATTTCACCTTATATAAACAACCATTTGTTTCAAAACATTTTGTGTATACCATTTGGACCTTTGTCTTATGTCATCATACTATCCAATCTTGTCTAGATTGTTTGGTCAAATCCTAGTTTTTAATGTTGAATTTTCAATTAACCTTGTCAAGTTTGGATTCAAACATTAATTGATTTCTATTTAAGCCTTAATTCATGGGGATAATACATAGATCTTTCTCTTTTGGGTTGCATAAATTTGGTTAATTAATTAACCAAATTTGAAAACTATTGATGGTTTGTTTGTTCAGTACCTATCCTTACCATTATTTGTGCCTTTATTTGGGAAAACATAATCTTTCTTAAAAGATCCTTTTGTCTTATGCCTTATGCCAACTAATCATGTTTATGTTTGATTCTATGTGTTAGGTCTATATCAAAGTTGTTTCCAAACTTGTTAGATAATATCAAATCTCATCAGCTTTTGTTTCAAGTCTAGCTTTTGATGTCATTTGGACAAAAGTCCTAGCATATGCCTATGTGTTTGAGCCTATATATTGACTTCACATTTGGACAAAAGACCTAGCAACTCAGCTTTTCCCTTTCCTAGTGTTGACCATTTTTTGCCCAACAGGCCAAAAATCAATCCCCTTCTTCCCTTGCTATTCAAATCCAGTCAATTTTAGGTTACAGAAGTTCATCGGCCTTGGTTCATGAAATGGTTCAATGCTTCATCTTGGTTTAGTGGCTTAGGTTCATCAGCAAGATCATCATCTTGGTTCAATCGGCTCGGTGCACAGTGTTGAATTATTGAACCGATTGAACCATTGAAACATTTTTGGTTCAACGGGTTGGTTCAATGGCTTGGTTTAAGGGTGTGTCCCAAAGCCAAAGAGAAAATGCCCTTGTAGAGGGTAGCTCTGAGTCTAAATGCCTTTAAAGAGGGCAAGAAACATTTCAAGGCAGCTAAATGATTTCCAAAGGTGTAAAGAAGACTTAAAGGCTGAATTCTTTCAAACTTTTTGTTTGAAGGAATTCTTTCAGACAAAAATCTTGAAGGGATTTGGAAGAAAGCCACCACCTGAGAGAAAAGCCAAAGGACCTAAACACAAAATAAGATGAAGTAGCAAAGACTGGGATAATTCTTGCAGAATTTTTATCCACAAGAAAAGGCTCGATGCAAAAAACCTGTAAAAGAGGCTCAATGAATTTTGCCAAGGATGGTGACGTCCCAAAAATTGTCAAAATTAAGCACGTGAATTAGCTATTGGGTTCTCAAGTGACGATAGGTGTGAAAATGTCAAATTTTACACCAAGAAAGCTAGAGCATGGAAGGCACCAAGTGGCAATCACAAAAGACTTTGACATGCTTTTTAGGAGTAGTAAAATGTACCATGTGTTCCCTGCAAGGCTCAGCGAAAGCCAACAAGTGTTAACATCTGTGGGTTTCTCCTATTGGCTTCAAAGAAGACTATGGTGGGCCTAAATAATTTTTTTAGAGCTATGCAGAGCATGCCAAGTGTCAACATCCACAAGAACAAAAGAAGGGGCCCAAATGGGTAGCTAAAGGCTCTATAGAAGTGGCCATGTGTCACCTTTTACATAAATATCAAAATGCTCTACGTAACCCTCAAGGGACCCTCAAACGTGAGTGGATGCCACCACGTGTTCTCACTTGTCTCAATGGAGTGTGACAATTGTCTGCATCTAAAGCCTCAGGTCTCTCTTAAGCTTCAATAATAAGTTTCTTTCAAAGTGGAAGTTGCCACGTGTCAACTTTTGCTTGACTCTCAAAAGACCCTCTAAGTTAAGTAGATGTTGCCATGTATCCCATCATCAGCTTTGTGAAAGCTTCCATGTGTCAACATTCATGTTTCAAAGTGTCTACTAAGTGTTCAAGCAGTGGACTATGACACGTGTTAGAAGTGGATGTGCTCTCAGCTAAGAGCCAAAGGAGTAGCAGAAGGAGCCAGAGGAGGCAAAGTAGCTAAGTGCAAAAATAGGCAAAGTGATCCAAGTGGTGTGAGAAAGTGTTGATTCAGGGAGTTATTCTAGTGGTTGACATAGTACCTACCATGTGATCATCAAGAGGTGAAAATAGTGAAAGGTGTACCCATTTTTCTTCATTTTGCATTGATGAGCAGACAAATGGCATGGCCTATAATTTTGAATCATGACAGGGGCTGACACAGCATTACCTTCAAGTAGCTTCCTCTTCCCAATTCTTAGAAGGCACATGGGTCATTGTAAAAGGGCACCAAAGTGGCCTCTTTCTTCCTCTATAAATTTTAAATCTTCTCATTTTAGAAGGATCCACTCTGAACCTTAAGGTAAAACTCTGCCCAAAAACCTCTGGGGCTTGTAAGGCAGAGCTCTGCCAAAATTTTACCTTGAATCAAAACATAGCATTTTTACCTCCATTTTGAGTTTTGCATCTTTAGTATGTGTCTATGCCTTGATTCTATGTTAAGTCATTTTCTTAATGATTTTGCAGAATGATTTTAGCATGTCTGGTGCATTTTTTTGAGTTTCCTTTTACAGGTCTATCAGAAGTGTCCCTAGAGGAGAATAGGTGAAGTGGATAGGCTACTACAGTGTGTCTCAAAACTCCTCTAGTATTTATTTCCTCCCTATATCTCCACAAACCCCTTACCCATTGATGTAGAAGGTTTTCTCATGTTAGATGAAGTGTATGGGAATTGGTTCTTGGTAGAAAGTGTATGTTTGGGTGGAGTAGATCACACTTTTCTAGTGTATCACCTTTTCATTTTTAGGCTTAGGTTTTGTTTTCAACATCTCTCTCTCCCTTTTCAACCCCACCTTTTTTTCATTTTTATTTGTTAGTGGTAGGAGAAACCAGGGCCTAAAAGATACATCAAAGGGAGCTAGCCCTAATCTAGAGACTCTCCCCTCTAGCTTCACCAGTCCCACAAGTGAGAGGGGAGTTTCTATTTTGATGTGTGGAAGGCAAGAGCTCGGCCTCCTACCCCAGGTGCAAATCCATGGCATCAATAGTTTTGGCATGCTCGGTGGGACTAACTAAGACAGGTTTTATCCAAAGAGTTGAAGAATTTTTGGTTTGTTCTTCAACTGACCAGCCTTTGAAGGCTTCTACATCAACACCAATGGTGACTTTAAGTTGAATCAGCTAGTTAAGTAGCCTGGTGCCATCAAAAATCATATTTTTGTATGTATAATTCCTTTGCACAAAATCATGGACCTTGTATTCCTTCATATGGATATGATCAAGCTCCAGATATTTATGCAACCCCTCAAGTATCTCTCTTAGTTGCCCTTTAATGATAAGTTAAGTAGCCCTCAAGTTTGAGAAGTAGACAATGGATATTGACAGATTGGAGGAAAAGTATAAATATCAGCATGAGCTGATGTATAAAGAGGAGTGTTTGTTTAGGCAAGCTCAGGCCTTGCAATCCATGGAGGAAGAGGTAGCAAAATGGAGAAATTCATTTATTCAAGGTAGTTAGCCTAGTGTGCCCCCTCTTATTCTGAAGAAAGCCCCCTCTTATGCACCAAATCCTTTCTATCAGATAGCACTTGCTCACTCCATCTCATTTGATGCATCTAATCTCAATCCCATGTGCTTAGCTTTCCAACATCAAAGGGTATCAGAGCAGCCCCCCATGGAGATCAATCTTCTCAATTCCTTATATTGTGAATCTTCCATTGGGGGGAATACCATGAGCTAGCACATCCCTCTTCTAGAGACTCTTTTAGTGCATCAACAGTCTCTTCCTAGCATTCCTCAACCTCCCCAAGTTTTTCAACATGATGTGCAGATTTTGAGTTGGAGGAAGGAATGCCAGGAACTAGCCCAGAGCCTTAAAGAGGATGATGTTGGTGACCTCCAAGAAAGACTGTTTTAGGATAATCTAGCCAACCAAATTAAAGTTTTAGAGGATAAGATGAGGCTGCTTTGTGAAAGAGAGATAGAACTTCTAGACCTTGTGGAGGAGCCCTAAGACCTTGGAGAAAACAAAGTTGTTGCCTATTCACAAGAGCAAAATTCCAATTCCAAGATCCTAAACTAGAATAAAATAGTAGAATCATGGGGTAGGAATGAGGAGAAGAAGGGTTTTTCTCAAAACCTTGAAGAAGCTAAGGCTGCTCCTACTAATGATGATGCTGGTGACCTCCATGAAAGGCACTTCTAGGAGGATATGGCCAAAAGAATTATAGAGTTAGAATCCAGAGAGATATTCCTCAGTCAATGTGTGATGGATGGTATAGACCCAATGGCACATTCTATGTCTGAACACACCCAATCTACACATCCCCAAGAGAGATATCAGACCACACCTGATATTGATGAAGTGCTGACCAAGTGGAAGGAGGAGAATCATTCGATTCTAGCTCAAGGACTACCTCCTTTTCCACATGTTTTTTCCACTTCATCCCTTCTCAAGGAGGAACCTGTTCTATACGAGATGAGTGGGGAAGAAAAGATCCAAATTGCAATTCTTTAGGTGGCTATCATGAGCAATAATGAAGAGGAAATCATCATCAATGCTCCTTATGAAGACCTCATCGACAATGGAGAAGATGTAGGTCATGTGTACATGCAGATGTTCTAGCAATATGAGGAGGAACATAAGCATGGTGAACTCTCTTTCCCTTTGTTTGATGAATTTCCTTACTATTTTGATGAGGAGGACTATTACGCTGAGGAACCTGAGTTGGAGGAGGATCAGGAGGATATCTTTGAACATCTAGAGATCCTGATCTTTGAGGAGGAAAAGGAGAGGTCTATCTTCCTTGAGGAAAGCCTTGAAAAAGAATGTTTTGAATAGAGAGTTGATGTTCTATGGGATGAGAAATTAGTTTGTGATTCCACTTCAAACATCACCACAGTCACCCTTCTTCAAGAAGGCCAAGAGGAAGTAAAGGATGAGTTTAACATAGTCTTCAATGAAGTAGAAGGAAATGGGTCAGACCATGATGCACTGTAAGGGAGCTATATATATCAAAGGGCTTATGGTGATGAGCCAATAGCCATTAATTTCTTGGTGAAATGTACCAGCTTGAAGGACCAAAATTCAACAAGCTTCCAAGAACAAATAGAGTACATATATGTTGGAAGCATGTTTGAATCTGATCCACTCAGATACCAGCCAATCCAGGTGACAGACAAGAGAAGCACGTCACCAAATCTCCTTTTCATTTAGTCACTTGTCTGGCACCATAATTCTTCTTACTAGGAAGGGGACTTAAGAAGTTTTCCTTTTGATCCAAGAGGGAGGCAAATACTCTTGGTTAGCTGTATATAGTAGTTTTCTTTTAGTTTCTTTTCCTGCTTTCCCTAAGTGTAGTTTGCACAGGTAGTGTTTTTAGCCTTGTGTGTTTCCCTTTGTGTGTGGGGTAAAAAGCTTCATGTTTTGATTCTTGGATCTATTGGGAATGTTTCTAAACTTTGTTCAAAGATGCATCTAACTAGATGCCCAATGGAATACAAGGCAATTGGTCTTTAAGCATAACAGGCATGCTTCCCCTGGGAGTCACCAATTTGTTGACCATTTTTTGCCCAACAAGCCAAAAATCGGTCCCCTTCTTCCCTTGCTATTCAGAGCTAGTTAATTTTAGGTTGCATGAGTTCATCAACCTTGGTTCATGAACTAGTTCAATGCTTCAACTTGGTTCAGTGACTTAGGTTCATCGGCAAGATCATCAGCTTGGTTCAATCAGCTCACCATGCAGTGTTGAACCATTGAACTGATTGAATTGTTGAACCATTTTGGTTCAACAAGTTGGTTCAATGTCTTGGTTCAAGGGTGCATCCCAAAGTTGAAGAACAAATTCCCTTGTGAAGGGCAACTCTGAGTCCAAATGCCCTTGTGGAGGGTAGGAAACATTTCAAGGCAGCTAAATGATTTCTAAAGGTGCAAAGAAGACTTAAAGGCCGAATTCTTTCAAAATTTTTGTCTAAAGGAATTCCTTCATAAAAAAAGCCTAAAGGAATTTGGAAGAAGGCCACCACCTGAGAGAAAAGCCAAGGGACTTGAAGATAAAAGAAGATGAAGTAGCAAAGATCAGGACAATTCTTGTGGACTTTTTGTCTGCAAGAAAAGGCCTGATGCAAAAAACCTATAACAAAGGCCCAATGAATTTTTCCAAGGATGGTGACATCCCAAAAACCATCAAAATTAAGCATGTGAATTAGCCATTGGGTTCTCAAGCAATGATAGGTGTGTAATGTCAAATTTTACACCAGGAAAGCCAGACCATGGAAGGCACCGAGTGGCAATCGTGGAAGACTTTGACATGCTTTTTAGGAGCAGTGGAACATGCCACGTGTTCCCTATAAGGCTCAGTAAAATATGACAAGTGTCAACATCCATGGGTTTCTCTTGTTGGCTTCAAAGAAGACTGTGGTGGGCCTGAATGAGTTGTTAAGAGCTATGTGGAGCATGCCAAGTATTAGCATCTATGAGAACCAAAGAAGGGGCCTAAATGGGTAGCTAAAGGCTCTGTATAAGTGGCCACATGTCACCTTCCATAGAAATCTCAAAATGCTTTCTGTAACCCTCAAGGGACCCTCAAAGGTGAGTAGATGCCACCACGTGTCCTCACCCATCTCAGCAGAGTGTGACAAGTTCCTGCATCTGAAGCCTCAGGTCTCTCTTAAACTTCAATGGTAGGTTTTTCTCAAAGTAAGTGGAAGCGGCCACGTGTCAACTTCTACTTGACTCTTGAAAGACCCTCTAAGTTAAGTAGATGTTGTCATGTATCCCATCATCAGCTCTATGGAAGCTACCACATGTCAGTGTCCATGTTTCAAAGTGTCTTCTAAGTGTTCAAGCAAAAAACTATGACACATGTCAAAAGTGGATGCACTCTCAGCTAAGAGCCAAAGGAGTAGCAAAAGGAGCTAGAGGAGGCAAAGTAGCCAAGCATATAAATAGGTAAAGTGATCCAAGTGGTGTGGGAAAGTATCAATTTAGGGAGTTATTTTGGTGGTTGACACAGTACCTACCATGTGATCATCAAGAGGTGCAAATAGTGAATGGTGTGACCCATTTTTCTTCATTTTGCATTGACGAGCAGAAAAATAGTGCAGCCCATAATTTTGAATCATGACAGGGGCTCACACAGCATTACCTTCAAGCGGCTTCCTCTTCCCAATGCTTAAAAGGCACATGGGTCACTTGTAAAATGGCACCAAAGTGGCCTCTTTCTTCCTCTATAAATTGTAAAGCTTCTCATTTGAGAAGGATCCACTCTCAGCCTTAAGGCAAAACTCTACCCAAAAACCTCTGGGGCTTGTAAGGTAGAGCTCTACTAGAATTTTACCTTAAATCGAAACATAGCATTTTTACCTCCATTCTGAGTTTTGCATCTTTAGCATGAGTCTATGCCTTGATTCTGTGTTAAGTCATTTTCTTAATGCTTTTGCAAAATTATTTCAACATGTCTGGTGCATTTTTTTAGTTTCATTTTATAGGTCTGTCAGAAGTGTCCATAGAGGAGTATAGGTGAAGTGGATAGGTTGCTATAGTGTGTCTCAGAATGCCTCTAGTAGTTATTTCCTCCTTGTATCTCCACAAACCCCTGACCCATTGATGCAAAAGGTTTTCTCATGTTAGATGAAGTGTATAAGAGCTATTTCTCAGTGGAAAGTGTATGTTTAGGGAAAGTAGATTACACTTTTATGGTGTATCACCTTTTCATTTTTAGGCTTAGGTTCTATTTTCAGCATCTCTCTCTCCCTTTTCATCCCCCCCTTTTTTTCATTTTTATTTATTAGCGTTAGGAGAAACCAGGGCCTAAAAGATACATTAGAGGGAGTTAACCCTCACCTAGAGACTCCCCTCTAGCTTCGCCAGTCCCACAGGCGAGAGGGGAGTTTCCATTTTGACATGTGGAAGGCAGGAGCTCAGCTTCCTACCCCAGGTGCAAATCCACGGTGTCAACACCTAGTTTAGACCTTATTTGGAACACTTTGACCTAGAACTTTGACATGCTATTTTTTATTCAGACGCTTGAGATTTTATGTGTATGACATTTGACATTAGACATTTGATGTTAGACTATTTTATGCCAAGTCTTATCATAAACCATTTTGAAGATACAACTCCACTTTTAGACCACATTTGCGATACAGATCCACCCCTTCGACCAAGTTGGACCAAGTTTGGACCATTTGTCCATTGGATCATTTTTAGAGTTTGTAGAACTCTAAGCCTTTTTTTCAAAGATTTCATCATTTATGTGGATATGTCTAGATACAATTATAGTAGAGTCAAGTATAATCCAACTTATGATAGAATGACCACATAAAATCCCACTAGGAACCCCAATAGAGAAAGATTTTATAAGGAGTTTTATTATTCTCCATACAATACTCCATATGGGGAACATAGTCAAAATCCACAAAATCCAAATCTAGACCTTGATTATCATGAAGAGGCTTGTGAGGAAGACTTTGAGGACCCAACTATAGATAATGTTGTTTGGGATACTAATCCATACCCTCTTTTCAATAATTATTACATGGAACATAGTCAAGAACCAACTTATGAGCCAACTCACAATTAGAATGATATGGTTTATGAGGAAGACTTAGATGCTTTGGCTTATGTGAGTAATCAGGCTTGACCACATTATATCATTTCTAATCCAAGACCATAATGTCACACTATTTACATTCCAAGACCTCATCCTTTGGTTTGTGCGAGCAACCAAGCTCTAAAATGCCCAACCATTTCTATACTAGGACCTTATTATTTAGTTTATGTGAGAAATCAAGCTCCACAATGCCCCTTAATCATTTTAGGACCTAGTCTTTTAGCTTGTGTGAATAATCAAGCCCCACAATGCCCTATCATTATCATCTCAAGACTTTTTACTTTGGATCATGAAAGCAATCATGTTTCCTAATGCCTTACCATTATCCAACCATGAGCCTTTCCTCATCCAAAACCAATCCCATCCAAAACTCAACCCATCCAATCATTCAAAGACCAAGCTATGTTCAAAACTGGTATCTTCCAACTCATTAAAAACTAAGGCCAAAATAACCAACCAAACCAATCTAGGATGTTTTTGTTTAACCAACCACTTGTGATAAGTCATCCTATGAAGAATCACCTATTGATCCTATACTAGTTGTTGAAGAGTCTCACACTGATGAACCAATCTATATCGATTCACTTCTTAATGATTATAACCAGCTTTTGGAAAATCATTACTTTGACCATGTGCCTATTTTTCAAGAGCCTCTTATTCATAAGCCAATCTCTAAGGAGTTGTCTCTTGACCTTTTTCCCACTCTAGAGGAGTCCCACTTTTAAAAACTAGTGTTTTTGGAGCCCATTATGCCATCATAGGTCATTACTTATCTAAAACCAAATATTTAGTAGGACATCATTATAACAAAGTACCCATAAAATGAAGAATAAAAGTTAGAGTTCAGTTTTATTCTTGAATTAACATTAGATTTACCATCAGAATTTAAATCCACATCAGTCTAAACATCAGATTCAAAGTCCCTTGAGTTAAAATTAGATTTATAAGAATAATATGTTTATGATTGTTAAAACATCGGTTATGCATGCCTTGTAGATCAATTTGAATACATTTGTTATCCTTCTACAATTTTTGAGGATGAGTACTTAAGCTTTGACATAATTTTGCCTAGCATATTCTAAAAAGATTGTGATACTAGCACCCATTCTATTAACATTCCATATGCCATTACCATCAACCAAAATAGCCATATCATTGACATTCCATTTCCCACCAATGTCGATTAGGATCGATAGAATCACACTTTGTTGAACTACATCCATGGTGACATAGTAGTTGAAGAAGAGCAAGGAGGCCAAAACCACATTCATATAGTAGAATAACTCTCTCCTAATGAAACATTTTTGAAGATGCTAGGGGATAATCAAATTTAAAACTTAGCATCTTCTAGTGAGACTGTTTTGGAAGTGCTAGAAGACAATCAAAGTCAAAAGTCAACATTCCTTAGTGAAACCTTCTCAAAGGAATTATGGGACAATCAATAAAAATTCATTGGTGAAAACCTCATTGAGGCACCAATAGTTGAGTACAAAATTTATTCACTACTTGATGAAGACAAAATCAAAGATCAAATCAAAATATCTTCTAATCTATAGCCTAATTAGATGGTAGCTATTCTCAAGATCAAAAAATAGAAAAATATGGCATTTATATTAAGATAAAAAGTCTTCATTCCCACCACAACCAAAATTATGTTTAATTCAACATCAATAACATTATGTGTGACTGAAAGTCCTGATCTTCATTTATTTCCCCACTATTCTACATTCCATTATCATCTACCATTGCATTTCATAATAAAACCTACCATACATTATTTATCTTTATTTACCATCCATGGACACACTTTCCTTTTTATAGGCTAAAAAGATACCCTATCTCTATGTTCAAAGGAATCATAATCAATGACCAATGAAGATCACAAAAGCATTCTTGACAACCAAATAAGCATCTATTTTTTGATAGAGAAACTAATTAGATGAGGTGTGGGATAAAAAATAACATGATTAATTATTATATTTATATCATTTTTTATTAGGACATGCATCTCCCCATAAATAGGAAAAATAAAATAAAAAACCACACCCAGGCCAAAAACATGTACTATGTTGTTTCACATTGCCATACCATTGCCATTGTTACATATCCATTTGCCATTGTTTCATATCCCTGTTATTCACCCCATTAATTAGGGGAAAATACTCTTACCATTTTATCCATCCTATCATTCCATTACTATCTAGACCAAAGCCTATTTTTAGTCTTCCTACCCATTCCTATTTTGATTTTAGTTCATTTGGCTCTTCCCGCACCTTTTGTGAGAGGATTCCAATCAAGTTTTAACAATCAATCCAATACATTTTATAATTATATTCTATGAAATTATTTTGATATTTTATCTAGAAAGATATATTTTATTTTCCATCTTGTATCAATTTTGTTTATGTGAGCCTAATTATAACCGCCTATGGGCAAATCAATGTTTCACTAATCTTGCTACTAATTATAACTGCCTATGGGCAAATCAGTATCATTGACCTATGCGATTGTATCCTATTTATAAATACCTATAAGAAAACTAGGGGGAACACTTGTTTATCATGCATTACCACATCACCTTGCCATTACTATTTTCATTTGACTAGCCATTTTTTGGATTTGAGAACTTGTTGGGACCTAGCTAGTTTTTCCCTACCTTTTGTGTAGATGGAATTACTATGCCTTGAGATCTTTTTATCACTAAGTGGCTCATGATAAATTCATGTTAAGGTCACCTCAATCCCACTTTTTCATATTATCTCACCATTTTATGAGAAACCTAAGCCAAATGCTCTCACTATTTTATGAGTAGGTATCTTTTCATTCTCTAACGAGTTAAAATACCTCAAAATGACAAAAACATTCAAAAAATTTCAAAAAATACAAAAATATTTGTCCTTTCTAAGATAAGTCATTTATCCTCAATCCACTTTACTAGGGCATTATCATTATTACGATGCTTTCTTTTAATTTTGTTTTCAAGTTTTTTGTGTGTTTGTTTATTTTAGGTTTTTTGTTTCTTTGTTTTTTTATTTGTTTCTTTGTTATTCACTTGCTTGTTTGTTTATTTTTAGCATTTTTGCCTTGACTCGGTCTATATGCATTCGATGGGTGATTCCTTGACCACATTATTCCTGAATCTTTCCATATTCATATGTCAACATTGTCATCATGGTTGTTATCATTGGTGAATTATTTTTGAGTGTTTATTGGATTAGGAGTCAATCATTATGCATATTTAGGGATAGTCTTCATGGTGTTCTATAATAAATCCTACCATCACATGCTACAACAAAAATTAGCTTCAAGAAGCTCTATAATCAATGGACCCATAGAATTTTCTCCTTGGTACCTTGGCAAATCCTTCCATCCCACCCTTCATCGAATCAACCCATTGGCCATTCTAGGTGTATCTTTATTAATCAAGATAAACATATCCTCATTAGTAGGTACAATTGAATCATTCTATTGATCAATCTCATTCCTCTATCCATCTCTTTCATCACTATGTGCCCACTCACCTTTAATTTGTATTCTAGGTTATATCTTTGAGTTATGCTTGCTAATCAACCCTAATTGGGGCACAATCATCTTTAGCCAATCTAGGTCTTCTTAATGATTATAATCGCATATGGGAAAATCATTATTTTGACTTTTATCCCTAATTATAACCACCTTTAGGCAAATTAGTATCCTTTTTACATCAATGCATGCAATCATTTTCTCATTTGGATTAATATCAACCATGGGTTAATTCTACCTTTCTTCTTATTTCTTTTTGATGAATATCCATCAACAAATGTGATGACCACTCCCTAAATGGGGCATCATCTTAGGCTTTCCAAACAACATTTGGAGCTTTGTTCTTCAACCATCATCCTCTTTTTGATATATAGGCATTTTCTTATTATTTGAGAAGGCATTGCTTTGCCTATAGTTTTCAACATATTCCCTAACATGGGCAAACTATAGACACCTAAATCTAGCCATCGATAACCTCCAATCAGGGTTTTAATCAATTTCCACCCAAAATGTACAATTTGGCCTAAAAATAATAAAATGTTCTAAATTATGTCAAACTGACATATTCAAGTGCCAACTTTGGCTAGGGTATCCTAAATTGGGCAATGTAATTTATGGGCTAGCTAACTTTGATCAGATCATTTTGAGTCAAAATACCAATTTTACACTTGGGTGCTCTGGATTGCTCTTTCCTATCAAATATCTTGTATAAGACACATGCCTTTATTATTTTCTATTAGTAATATCCTAAATGGGAATACAATTCCAATGCATCTAACATTGACTTCAAATACTATCTTATTAATCTACCTATTTTATTACCTCCTATGTTAGGAAATCCATTCTTGTTATACCTATCAACTATCGACCATGCTCTAGGGACACTCTTGGCTCAACATGATGACAATGAAAAGGAGCATGTTGTATATTACCTAAGCTATACCTTGGTTACATATAAACATAACTATGCCCCTATTGAAAAATCTTATCTAGCCATGGTCTTCATAGCTCAAAAACTACACCATTACATGTTGAATAATAAGACCATGGTCATTTCAAAAGTATATTTTCTTAAGTATCTACTATCTAAAATATCTTTGAAATGTAAAATGACTATATAGATCATGCTTCTCAATGAGTTTGACATAGAGTATGTCAATTATAAGGCAATTAAGGGATAATTTTTTGTAAATGAACTTACTGAAGCACCTCTGACAGACACACAACCACTCACATTTCAATTTCTTGATGAATCCAAAATGATCATCATTGGCACAACCCTTAAGGAGCAACCTTGGAAGCTATATTTTGATGGTTCATTTACTACACATTGATTGGGGGTAGGCCTATTATTTATTATACCATAGGGGGATCTAATCCTTAAATCATTTAGAATCAACTTATCTTATACAAAAAACATAGCCAAGTATGAAGCACTTGTTGTAGGACTTTTACAAGCCATGCATTGGAACATATCTCATCTCTAAGTTTATGGTGATTCTTAATTAATCATCAATTAGGTCATAGATCATTTTTAGACTAAAGATGACAAGATGGTTCCATATAAATCCATGGTTGACATTCTTAAGCAATAAATTTCCAACATTCAATTTAAGCACATACCAAGGGCTAGTAACATAACTATAGATGCCATGGGTACTATTACCACTCTGATTCAACAAATAGATAAAGCTAGAGAGTATCATTGCATCATCAAGAAAATTTTAGCCATTATAATGATTTGTGATATTATTGGTCCTAATTATATTTGGTAGTCAAACCTTTAAAAATACCTTCATGACCAAGTTCTACTACTTAACCTATGTCAAAAATAAACCAAATCCTTCATTCATCATTTCACTCATTATACTCTAATTGGATCCACCCTTTACCATCATATTTTTTATGGAACTTTTCTTCATTATTTAACTTTAGCAGAGTCTACACTAGCATTAAGAAAAGTTCACAAAGGAGTATGTGGAACTCATTCTAGTAGGGTAGTCCTATCTAAAAATATCTTGTATACTAGTTATTATTTGCCCATGATAGATGTAGATGCTGTTGAATATGTACAAAAGTGTGACAAATGTTAGTGGCATGCTAATTTGATTCATGCGCTAACAAAAACTCTGAAATTGATGTCGACACCATGACCATTTTCTACATGTGGACTTGACCTCATTGAGAAGATCAACCCCACTTCACGTAATGGCCATAAACATATCCTTACCACCATTGAGTATTTCACTAAGTGGATTGAATCTATACCCCTCACTTACATGACTAGAAAGAAAATCTCCAAATTCATCTTCAACCATCTCATTTGTTGCTATGATATCCCCTCTGACATCATATCTGATAATGGAATATCATTCAAAAATAAGGATGTAGACTAGATGTGTATTAAATATAACATCACACAATAATATTCTATAACATATTACCCTTAAGTTAATGGCTAAACTGAGGCATCAAACAAAACCATTATCAATATTCTCCAAAATATTGTCAATGATACCGATCATAATTGACACTTGTAGATATTCCCTACCCTTTGGCCATATTGTACCAATCATCATACCCCCATGGAGCCCATCCATACTCACTTGTTTATGGTACTTAATCCAACCTTCTCATTGAGGTTGAATTGCCTTCACTACATATCTCTTTCAAGCATGTATTGGATGATCATGATTATCAAGTAGCTCACTTGAAAGAGCTAGACCTACTTTATGAGAAATTTACATCCACACTCAACAACTTTCCAGCATATTAGAACTGACTTAAAAGCCACTATAATTGATGTGTTAAGTATATAACATTTGAACTTGGTGATCTTGTTCTTAAAGAAAACCTAAAGAATACCATGGCTAAGAAGAAGCATAAAGGAAAATTAAAACAAAATTGGATAAGGTCTTTCATCATTACTGTAGATTATAGATTAGGAGCATACATGCTTGCCACACTAGATGGAGATGAACTTCTTGAGCTGATGAATATTATTCATCTCAAGCAATACTATGCTTGAGCACTAAGGTGTATTATCTGTAAGGACCATTTTAGTTATTCCATTTTACTACTATTCTTCTTTGAGTAAATACCATCCTTATCCATCCTCTTCATTGTATCCGCTTTCTCCTTCTGACCTATCAACCTAGTGTGTTCTAAAGCCTAGTCCATTTGATCTTGGTTTTTTCATTTATTATTTATTTTCAACATCAAGGTATCTAATTAATTTCATCATTTGGTTCAAGTACTTCAGATAGAGATAATATTTTGGAATAGTGTTATAGAAGTTTTGGTAGGTACATCCTTCATTTATTATTCCCTTCTTACCACTAGTCTTGATACTAATTATAACTACCTTTGGGAATGTCAGTACCATTGATCTATGTTTTTGTGTCCTAGTTATAACTATATATGGGCAAACTAAGGGAAAAATTAAGCGTTAACATACCAACTTGCCCCTTATTATGCCATGCTATGCCTTTTTACCAATTATGCCTATTTTGTTTGAATTGACTACTACACTAGTCAAATTTCTTTGCTAAGGTAGAACTATAGTGACTTGAGGTCCTACTCTAGGACTATGTAGGTAGTGATCAATACTTATTGAGTTCAGCTCAGTCACCCTAATCCACGCTCTCACCATTTTTGTGAGCAATCTAATTTTGAACACTCTCACCATTTTTTTTAGCAACCTAAGCCATGCTCTCACCATTTTATGAGCTTGAACCATTTAGCATCTCATCATTCTTGATTGAGTTGAGACACTCTAAAATAATTCCAAAAACATTTGAAAAATCATTAGAAAATAATATTGACCACTTCTTTACCTTAAGGATTCTAGGAACCCTTACTAAGTTACAAGCAAATCAATTGTCATTTAGTTTCCCCATCTTTTTTGGCCTTTTTCTGTCACGCACTTGTCATTTTACAAGACCATTCCTCTTTTTCTATCACATCCATTTTATTTTTTTCCATCAATTATCACATTCTTCCCATTCCATGAGAGAAATACATTTGGAATAAAGCTTTTTATTGGATATTACATCCATGGAACTACGTAGCCAGTGTCCACTTTCCTAATGCATATGGAGACAACTCAGCCACCCCCTTCCATTTCTTCTATTCCCCCATTTTGTTCATTTGTTAAGTTTTCACCTATTTTCTAAGGGCAATGTTTGTAGGGTTTCTATTGCATTATTTATTTGTTTGTTTTTTCTTATTTTATTCATTTGTCTACCTGTTTATTTACTTTTAGCATTGTTGCCTTGATTTAGTTTATGTGTGTTCACTAAGTGATTCCTTGCCCACATTTATACTTGAATCTATCCATATTTATATTCTTACATTATCATCATGGTTTCTATCATTAGTGCATTATTTTATATTGAGTATTGTATTACAGGAGTCAGTCCTCATGCATATTTCAGCCAAGTCCTCATGATGTTATACCATGATGCCTACTGACATGTGCTACAACAAAACTTAGATTTAAGAAGTCTATTTAACAATGGCAGTATCTCTTTGGCACCAAAATCTTGATTCCATCCAAATCATATCCCACATAGAGTAATTAACCAAAAAAATAATTTCAACCTTTATTAGTTTTCATGAGCATCTCCATACTAGTAGGTTATTCCAATTCATCATTACCCTTTGTGTTAATTTATCATCCTTCTTGACCAATTTTACCATGTTTGCCATAATTAGGGTCTAATGATTACAACTAATTATGGGCAAATCATTGCACACTATCCCACCTACATTTCTCAATGATTATAACTGCCTTTGGGTAAATCATTATCTTACTATTTTTGCCCATATAGGGGCATGTTTTTATCTTGTTTGTCTATCCTAACTGGGGTAGCTCCATATTCTCAATAATTATAACTACATTTGGGAAAATCATTATTTTATCATACCATATTACCACTATTAGGGTACAATGTTTATAACCACCTTTGGATAAATCATTGTACACCATCCCACTTGCATTCTTAATGATTTTGACTACTTTTTTAGTATCATTATGTTTTCACCCCATCATCTTTCCTTTCTTTGGTCCCCTCATTTCACTTCTTTCTTTTTGAGGAACCATTTGCCAACTTACCTATGCCAATCATTCCCTCGAGGGGACATCATGTAGTTAGTTTATCATCATTGTAGTTGTAGGCATACATGACCTTTTCATTCTTTGAGAAGATGTGACTATGTTTATAGCTTGTAATGCCTTCCCAAATAGGGGTAAAATATAGACACCTAAATCTAGCCACCAATGACCTCCAACGAGGATTTTGACCAATTTCTACCTAAAACACACAATTTCACCTAAAAACACTATATGATGCTAAATAATGTAAAACTAACATATTAAAGTGCCAATTTTAGCTGGGGTATCCCTAAATGGGGCAATGCAATTTATGGACTAGCTAACTTTGATTAGATCATTTCAAGTCAAAATGCCAATTTTGCAATTAGGTGCTCTAGATTGCTCTTTCCTATCAAATATATTTAATGAGACACATGCCTTTGTTATTTTCTATTGGTAACATCCTAAATAGGAATACATATCCAACACATCTAGGATTGCTTTCCAATTCTAATCTAGTCAAAATTTGGACCAATAATAAGACATTTTGATCAATTTGAGTAATTTGTGCACAAAGTGCTTAATCATGATTAAGATCTAATTAATCCAAATCAAGGAATAATTAATAATTCCATGGAAACTTGTTGAATACTTATTTTTGGAAATGAATATTGAATATCTTCATCATTAGGTGACCTCATTTCTTGGGAAGACATCCCTAGGCCATAAATGCCACAAATATCAAGATTCATGCCCTCTATGCCTCATGAATGCCTTCCATGATGCCCTCCATGCCTCTTAATTTTACCTTTTTCCAATGTAATGATGAGTATAATTATAAACTTAATTTCAAAAATTGAATTAATCCTCAACCACACATCTCAATCTTAGGATGGATAGTTTAGGTTGTTTCTAGACATTCTAAAAAAACTATAAATAGAGAGGCCATGAACATCATTTTGAAGATATTTTGGTGCAAAGTTATAATGCATAAATATCTTCAAGAAGACATTGAAATTAGTTTTACCATGCCAAATTTATTCTAAACCAAGCCAAGTAACAAGCCAAAGGTGCGAAGAAGAGATGGAGGTAGCTAAGCTTCCATTAATGAGGACTTGATGAGAACAAACTAAGGAATCCTAGCAAGCATTTTAGAGTATCCAATGAAGGAAAAAGAGGATTTATTTTGCATTTTAGTTGTGTGTTTTATTCATGTTTGTTAACTAAGCTCTCCCTAGTGTCTAGGCCTAGAGATGTTATGCTAGTTAGTGTGTTTCTTTCATTTTATTTTCATTTTGAAACTAACACCATACTAACCATCCTCTCTTGAGTCAAATTCTTAGATCACAGCCTAAAACCACATAATAGACCTAAGTGGTCATAGATCCAAACAAATAGTTATATTTACTTAGATACTTTTAACACTTTGCACAATACAATTCTAGATGCATCTACTTCACATAGGGTCAATGATGGAGTCATGGCTACTTGAGTTCTTAATCCACCTACATGAGAGGGTTAGACACACTTATAGTCTTATTGAAGTTATTCAAAGAGATTAGGATCCATTGATTAAGGGTGGGAAATGACAGATTCAAAATTGGATTAAGTTTTTGAGCCACCCATATGAGGATTGAGCAAGTCATTAGCTCAGTTCAAGATATTCAATGATATGATCACTATGCACACTCACACACATAGATTATCACCAATTTCATGCATTTTTTCATGTACCCAATGAGGTATATTCATTAATTTTCCTCTCTATTTAATAAAATTTACTTATTTATTTCATTTTAGCATAGTATTTTTGCTTTTGGTCATCTCTTAAATAAGAAATATTTTTTGCATGTTTCATTGTAGGTCATTATTTTAGGTCATGTTTCACATACTTAGACCTAGATTCACATATTCAACCTTAGCTACATGAGCTTCACTTCCAAGGTAAGTCTAGGTATGATTTTTTCCATTTATGCTAGTCATTTCACTTTTCTACATTAATAGCATAAAGGGGGGAATTTAATAACCTAAAAGTGGTAATTGGATGCTAAGAGTTTTTCTTGAGTTAACATATACTTAGGCTAGCCATAGGCCTACCTTTGAGCATTATACTTAATTTTCTAGTCATTTAGCATACCAAAATCACCTATAGCTAGTCAAAACATAGTCCTAGAACTATCATCTCAGACCCCAATATAAATTTCTTAGCAGTCTATAAAGAGGACATTAACGCCACATTTGGTACACTATAACCACATGGCACTAGTGTCCCCAACTGGGTGCTATTGTCCTTATCCCTAGCTCTTCCTAATGGATATTTTTAAAAATGTGTTCCCCTCATAAGGTTAGATTAATCTTATTTTATTATATACACAAATAACATAACCCTATAAATAGAAGTGTGATATACCTCTATTCACTAGATGGAAAATAGGTGCAAAAGATATTCAAACCAAAGATAAAATTATGAAAAATCAAGGTATTTGATCCCTATTTTTCCCTACTTTCTACATACTTCCATCTACAATAGACCTAAGCCAAATTTTTAATCAAATCACATTTAAGTAATCCAATTCCACTCTCATTATATCATTCAAATTCACATACATCAATCACTAGGTGGGAGAACTACATCGAGCTTGATCCCTCTTCAGAGTATTGGTATGTAGGAAACTATCTATATAGTGAAGTGTTAAGGATGTCTAGTCCATCTTAATAACACACAAAAAATTATTTATCATGCCATACTTGTAATGATATTAGGTTTTACACACCAAATCATGTTTTTCAAACACAACATAGAGCTATAGGTTTTGGTCATGTAGGAATAGGACATTCAGACACAGGCATAGATGTTGCCAAAAATAGGGGCAATTATTCAAAGGGGACATTAGCACCACATTGAGGAAACTATAAATAAATGGCGATACTATAAATATTAGGTGCTACTATCTAGTTAGTATAATAACACCAAAATCATGTTTATGACATAGACTACTACCCAAATCTCAACTTTCATAACCCAAATCAATCATGATAGTTAATTTTAAGTTAAGTCTCTATTTATGCCTATTTATTACTCTTATTATAAATTTACAAAATGTAAAACATAATAAAAAAATAAATAATTAATTATTAAAAATTTATTTATCTAATTTATACATCTCATCCCCTTTAACCAAACATAGGAATTACTTGTGTAAAACTCTAAAAGGTTAAATCAGTACATCAGGCTAACAAATGAGGAAAAAATCAATTTTGTAGCTATTATTATATTCAATGAAGATTTTTTAAAATTTATAAGGGTTTTATGAGGTAGGTAAGACTAAAAAATAACATTTTAAAGCTTTTAAATCTTTACAAAAGATCAAAAGTTGGTTTTATTAGATCTTGGCCTACTATAGTCAATAAAAACCCTAAACTATAACATAAAGAGGTAAAGTTCACTTTGTGAGAAAATAAATTGGAAAAATAATATAAAATATTGTAAACACATGAATATGGAAGTTTTCTATGTGTCTAAGATGGTTTATATAACAATTTATGGCCAAAACTTAGTCATTCCAGGTTGAGGGAATTATGTTTAAAACCCTCAAAGTTCATTTTCTTGATTTTTGAGCATCAAGGACATATTTAGACATATAAATTGTGTTATTTAAGGTGTTTATAGATTTAATTATCCTTAATAATCCTCATATTATAGTGTGTGTTTATTTTTGAGTCAAGAAAGGTGAATTAGGCCTTTAAGCCTATTATCCCTATTTTAGCTAAAGTAACTTTTCAAGGGAAAGATGTTACTATTCCAACCAAAGTGAGTTGATAATAATTAATTATGGGTATATGAATTTTTTTATAAAAAAAAGAGAGATATGTCTCAATATCAATCCAAAATTTGATTCTTGAAGCCTAGTATGGTCTAGAAGCCATTTAGGCCTATTTTCTTTAAAAGTAAAGTTTGACCTCAAACAAACAATTTGTAACATTTGTTAAGGACAATTTATATTAATTAAAGTATAATAATGTGTAAGTAATCATATGATATATTTTTTAATCTCAATGTTCCAAGCAAAGACTTATTTTAGGCCTAGTAGTGTTATGAAGGAATCATTCCGTTAAGAGTCATAAAGAATGCAAAAATATTTATAGTAAGTTTTAATTCATTTGAAAAAAATCTAATAAGTTTTTTATAGCCTTAAAAAATATAAAAATGGAATCTAAATTCCCTTAAGGAAAGAGTGTAGGTTAATATGTATAACCTTTTCTTAAATATTCTTTGAATATTGATGAGATGACAAACATGTTGAGGGCATTTTTTGTTGTAAAAACATAAAGAACAAGTACAAAGGAATCAAGGAACCTTATAGGTTAGTAGGGAAGGTTTACCCCCTTGAGTATTATTAATAACATTTTATTAAGACTCATAAGACTCATTTTTTTAAGAGTCATGTTATGGCACTAATCTACACCCTTGGGGGTATTTATTCAAGATCCCTCTAATTAAGCCATAATATTAGGACAACCACAAGACATGGGTAACCTATGATGGGACTAAACCTCTAGAGAAGGATGACTTCCTATTTATGGATCACCTAGACTAATGCTTATCATAGGTAAAAGGGTTAAAATGGCTCTTAAGAAGTCTTAAAGGTGATTCACCATATAAAAATGGGAAACACTCATAATATTGAACCCAAACTAGATCTACAGAAGATAATGCTAGCTCAAAAAAACTTAAAATCAAGACAATTTGCATAAGTATTTCATGGATTAGGTTTAGGAAATAATGAATGCAAAAAAATAAGAGTTATAAGACTCATTGAAATCTTACATTAATGGAATAAATAAAACTATTTTATAATTTTAAACATCTTGAAAACACCCTAAAGGAGGACAATGGATGAGGAAGATTCTCTTTCACACAATGCCATCATGCACAACTCACCCAACATAGATCCAAGGCAAAAGATAGGTAAAGAAAGTATTATTTATTCAAGAGGTAGTTATTACTAATGATTGATAGGGTCTAGCTTAACCAAGAGGAGGATATATTAAAATATCTCAAAGAGTCTCTTTCTCTTCCAAATTAAAGATTACTTGTGGGAATCTGATAGAGAGACAGTGTGCCATTCACAATGTCAAAGAATGGATGATATTGAGGAAGGGAAAAGAGAGAAGAGGGACCACGTTAACTAAGATCATTAAATGATATGCCACTTTTAATTAATGCTACACCACCTTTGATCCAATAAGGGCTAATATATCATAGACCAAATAGCCTTCATTTACTCCAATAGTTTTTAAGCTCTTTTTATTGGTTTGATAAAAATGCACTAGAAGACAAGAATGTGTTTATTTTATATATGATGAGCCATGATCCTTTCAAGAGAGAAATATCTTTAATATTTTAATAGTATTAAGTGCTCTATTGTTCTCTTTCCAATCCCCAAATCTATTTGCTTTATCTTCCATGCCACCTTCCACTTGCTTTCAATGTTTATGAGGACAGAATCCTCACATCTAAAATCTAATAGAGTTTTGATCATGTTTACTTGAGTGGAAATTTGTACCTACTTTGTCAAGGTCATGACCATATTGGAATATGAGACACTCCATTAATCATAAATCTACCCCATTCTAAAATCTGAGTACAGATCTTTTATATAGATTGAAAACCAATCTCCTTTATTGGTTTTCCTATAGCTATTATATCATTCTTGATCTTTATTAGGTATAAATAGACCTATTTTTACTTTGAACCCTAAGGAATCTAATAACTCATTATATGCATGGATCCTCCTTTAAAGATAAAAGATCAGAGTCATGAAACAATACTACAACCCCAAAAGATGAAAACTATATTTTTTAAGACTTTTAACCAGAGGTTCAGACTATGTGTTAATGGTGAAAAAACTCCATCATTTACAACCATTAACTATATAACTATGTCTACTTCTCATGCTTAGTTATGCTCAATCAAACTCTAATGGTGACACAGTCCTTTTAAAACATTGCTTCTAGTTTTTACCTTAGGTTGCTTTTGCTTTTTATTGAAGTCCCTATATTTTGACCTTTAATGTTGACCATTGATCTTGAAACTACATGGTCTAATGTTATACATTATATTAATAATATCCACTAACTTATAGACCCCTCTCTTGCTATCAATCTTATTTTGTATGAATGAATGTGAGCCATAGAGCTTTTGTTAGTATAATACAATCGAGACACTTGTCACCCATGCATTTGTCCTCAAGATTAGCTAAAATTTTGACTTTATCCCACCATTGGTCCCTAATTCATTATCAAATACATTATATTAGATGTTTAGGATCCATTGACACTATAAGGTTATTTCTAGCCATTGGATTTAATCTTAGATTCCATGATTTTGACACTTGTTAGTCGTGTGTTCATGCTGACCTTTTAATTTAATTCTAATCATTGATCATCTTTAGTATGATTAAATGTGAACCATAGATATTTTTAGACCCACTAACATTTTAAGTCACCACATGCATTTGGATCTTCTATCTGATTAAATGTAGACCATTGAATCTTCCTTTAAATCTAAATTTTTATTTTAAGAGAATCAAATTTGACATCTGCATGCATGTTTAAAGATTTTTAAATCCAAATGGTTACTTGTTATAGCCTCAACTTGACATTATCACAAATATATCATTTTATAAGTCTAACTTTTAAGGATTGTAAGTTGAGAGAGACAACTCATCAAGTCATGAAATTTGCATACAATTCTCAAGGAATAAAGAACTTCATGTCCTTACAGTCTTTTAGCCTAGGAAGCTTTACAAGTAAATTTATTAAATACAGAAATAGACTTGCTCTATTCATTTGTGCATGATTTCCTAATGATGGTCTAGATATTCAAATATTTTTAAAGTCATTTTAAGGCTCAAAAAGAGATTATGATACGTGCAAAACTTTCTTTATGTCCATAAATTTAATGATCACCATG
Source organism: Torreya grandis (assembly GCA_037957365.1). Taxonomy (NCBI): domain Eukaryota; kingdom Viridiplantae; phylum Streptophyta; class Pinopsida; order Cupressales; family Taxaceae; genus Torreya; species Torreya grandis. Next base: position 402,094 of record JARHVA010008013.1, on the reverse strand, counting down.
AGAACATACTAGTCCTTTGCACTTTGTAATCCTAGACATATTTCCAAGCCTTTATTCTACTTATTCCATTACAACTTTGCTCACTATGTAAATTATGAGAAATATTTATATGTGGGCCAAATTTTTCCAACAAGTCTTATGGTACATCTTAACCAAATTTGGTGTTTTGTGAAGGTCACTTGCATCACACAGTTTGTGTAAATCATATAAGAAAATATTTGGTTTAGGTTGTTTAGACATTTTCAAGCTTTAGACCTTTGGAAAGAGTTGGTAAATATTTATAGGGTGAATATACAATAATTTTATCTCCATGAAAGTAATCATAAGTAAAATATGGATTTTTGAATGCTCATAGTATGAGTGCATGAACCTAGGGTTTCTAGTCACCAAAACTTCCATGTCTTTTGATCCACATGGATAAATGAACTAAACTTGAAATGGAGATTGGGGAGGATGTTTTTTAATTGTTTAAAACTATTTAGAGTTGAAAATAAATATATATATATATATATATATGTGTGTGTATGTATATAATTATTAGAGTTGTAGGGTCTACATTCTTGCATCCATACTCAATAAACTTGATAAATCAAAGTTTTAGGTTATAAATAGTGTAAGAAAGAAATGAAAAGGTGTTGGTAAACCTGGGTAAGGTTGTTTTTGATTTATTCAGGGTGGTTGAAGTGTTTGGATATTGGATAATAAGTTTAATAAGTAACTCAGTGCATAGGGACTACCATTAGACTAAGGTAATCATGTTTTAGGTTTTTTTATATGTTTGATGTCTTAAATGTGAGTGAAAACATATGTGTAGGTTTTAATAATCATGATAATTGATTATTAGTCTAAATAAATGTGGAGATATTATTTTTTGTGTTTAAATAGTCTTAAGGGAGGTGATAGGCCTTTCTAATAAGCCTAGTGAGAATAAGAGGGCATGTTTGGTTGAAAGAGGCCAGAAGAGAAAATATTATAGAGTAAAGAGAAGAAGGGTTCTAAAATTTTTAAATTTAAAACATCCTTATTATGATGTCCATTCCATTTTCCAATAATGTTTTGAGAGGAGTCTCAAGTTATATCAACAAGACTAGGGATCCATGAAGACTAAAAGCCTAGAGAATAGGTCTAAAAATAGGTATAAATTTAATCAAAGGACATACATAAATTGTGATTTATTGTAGATGTATATAACATTCACTCTCAGACATTTGACTTGATTGTAAGTGCACTTGCATCATTTATTATTTGGGCTTGTCTTGCCTCCTTTATAGAACCATACCACACCCTTTCATAATTTATGAGGTTAGGGATATCTTTTTGTATGGATTGATGATGATTACATGTGTTTCACATTTATTATTATTTCAATTTTTTTTCTATAGATTGGGAATGAAAAACATGTTGCATGCCTAATATAACTAGAACAAGAAAAGAATCAAATATGACATATGTCTCAAAGACTCAAAATTAATAACTTTTGCAATTATAAATATTCATACTCGATACCTTTGACTGAGAATGAAACCTTGTTGTGAAATAGAATTAACAATAATATACATAGAGAAATTTATTGTATACAACAATCATAGGTAAATTTTAGCACCTTATTAAAATAAAAAGCCGTGACCTTCAAGAAACTAAAGCTAGAGTATCATACACATCTTTTGGAAAAAATATTTAGTAATAAAACTCTGTTCCAAGATCTAAAATACAAAAGTAATGAAACATTAATATTTTTAAAAAGAATTCCTATAGGCATTAGGACTATATAACTACAATCCTATACCTAAATTACAATGCAAAATTAAACTTGATCGAACTCTATGGAATGTATTATTCTTTGGATTCTCTTTATTTAAAGAATATAATATTATCTACTCATAAGACTAACCACATCAAGGTGGAAGCTCCTCTGGTGCCCCTAACCTATATTAAAATTGTTAGTAAATTTTTTAAATAAAAACAAACACATAATGATAAAATAATTCAATTTTAAAATATAGTAAATCAATTAAGTTAACTATATTGATTTGAAATCCTAGATGCATTGAATACTAACCTTGTTAATGCATAAAACTTTTGCTCTTAGCAAAAAACACCCTATGGGAAGCTTTACAGATGTGGGACTGAATTGCAATCTATTAAAGTGACTTCTAGGATTTTAGAAGCTAGCTCTTATAATTGATTGGGGATGAAAGGGAGAGGAGGAAAATGCAAATAAAACTAAAATAAAATTATGTAAGGCAAAAGGAGAGGAGGAAAATGCAAATAAAACTAAAATAAAATTATCTAAGGCAATGTTTTGAGATCTTTAATGTATCCACCTAATATTGCATAAAATATCTTGAACCTTTGAAACACTATAGACCATTTAAAAGACCATATGAATGATTTAATTCTTTTAATATAAAAAAAAGCTAACACTATAGAATTAAGAACAAAAATAACAAACAGTAATAGATTCTACTCAATTTGACATAGAACACTACATCCTTTATAGTATTTTATGGAGAAAAATATATAAAAGTTCCAAAGACATAGTATATAATATTCAATCCTTCTCATGAGGGGAACCTTCTAAGGCCATCAAAATGAAAATAAATAACAATTGTTATTTCTATTCAAAAACTAAACTATTACAATTGTTTCTCTATGATAATAGTCATAAAGACAATTCCTATTATCAAATGTCCAACCCCTAAAAAAAAGGAAACCTAGAATAAATAGGGATGATAGCCTCTCAAGGAAACAACATCTCTAATCTAGTACTCACATTCATGATGAGGCTATTTTAATTGAATGGGGAGATTTAGCTCATGAGTATAGTTGGTCCTCAAAATATTGGATATGGCATGGCTATTAATTCCTCATGATCCCCACAACACTTAAAATAAGAATCATGGTAATGTGTGTCTCCCTTGGAACTGCCTATGGAATTCTTCTTAGGAATAATGACCACCTCCCTTGAACAATAGCACTACTCAAAGCCCTGATGAAAGAAACCCTCACTCAAAGGAGTGTTGGGATGATGTGTGGCACATTGAGGGGTGAACATTCTTATTCAAAACCTTTTAACCTATTTTTAACCAATAGTGCATGGACCCACCATGTGAAAAGATAGCACTACTCAGGGAAGTTGAGAACCTTTTCATGAAGAATGAATGTTGGTGTGCCATGCTTAAAGTTCACTTCCCCTTCATTATAACTACATAGTGGGTCTCAACCATTATTATATTAGCTAATCACACTACTTGAAGCTTTGACAAAAGGAAACCTACCTTGGATAAGTGCCATGATGGAATGTAGTGAGTTTTTTCTACTCCCAAGGAAGCCAATAACATTTTTATCAAGAATGAGTACTAGGGTACCACATGGTAATAGTAAAAGAAGCCAAGACATAGACAAAACTAATAATGGGAACACAAGAAAGAGGAGCTCGATATATAAAATACCAAACTCACCAAACACATTCATGATAAAAATATAAATACCCAAAAAGTACTATAAAACATGGATTAAGATCCATAGTTCATGGAAACTTGCAGGGGAATTAACCTGCGAATGGAAGAACCCAAAAAATTTGGTTTCTTGAGCCAATAAAGGCAAAACTACAAAAAGGGAAGGCCCTTAAAACTCATAACTTTTGAAGAGCCACCTTCAAAGTCATCCACTCTTCCTCTTTGGGCTGAGTCTTCTTCTTCAAATCCTTGAAGGATATATCCAAATAAATGATCTCCTTGAAGGAGATGTTGCTCAAGCCTTGTACTACCACCCACATCTAAAACTCAAGCTAGGAAAGAGGCTATAAAATGATCTCCACTTTAAATATTCTTGGTATTTTACTGAGAACCACAAATATGGTCTGGTCATTCTAATTTTTTATTAGAATATCCTTTATCTAGTCCTCTGAGAGGATTATGTTATCTTCAAGGAGTGAGGAAGGGAGTCTCAATTGGACCAACTATTCAATGTGTTAGTGGTGTATGAAGGTGGAAGAGTGAAAAATAGTGTAAGAGAGGTGATTGGTTTCATGGTGGTAAGAAACACAAGTGTGGTGGACTTAGTTGGAGGTGAAGATGAAGTGAATAATGAAGAATAATTTTAAATAAGAGGGTCCAAAAAGTGTCCCTTATTTTGTTTAGGATTGGAAGGGGGGATGAAAACTTGTACCTTAGAGCTAGGCTAAGATGACCCTACTATTGACACAATGGATTACACCTGGTGTAGGATGCCTAGCTCCCGCCCTTCCACACACAACAATTAAAACTCCCCTCTCGCTTGTGGGACTGGCAAAGCTAGAGGGGAGAGTCTCTAGATAAGGGATAGCTCCCTCTGATGTATCCTTTAGGCCCTAGTTTCTCCTACTTCAAACAAATAAATGTAAAAAGGGGGGATGAAAAGGGAGAGAGAGATACTAAAAATAGAACCTAAGCCTAAAAATGAAAAGGTGATACACTAGAAAAAGTTGACCCACTCAGCCTAAACATACACTTTTCACCAAGAAGAAACACCCATACACTTCATCTGACATGGGAAACTCTTCTATTTTAGTGAGTCAGGGATTCGTAGAGATACAAGTTGGAAGGAACTAGCAAATGTGTTTTGAGACACACTTTGACAGCCTATTCACATGAACCTATATTCTTGTTGTAGACACTTCTAGCCGACCTACAAAAAGGAGACTTCGCAATGCACTGGGCATGTTGTAATCAATCTGTGAAAAGCATGAAAGATAATGAATTAACACAAAAGAAGAACACAGACATATACTTTAAAGTGCAAGTCCAGATAGAGGTAAAAATGCTAAGTCCTAATTTAAGGTAAAATCTGGCAGAGCTCTTCCTTACAAGCCTAAGAGATTTTTGGGCAGAGTTTTGCCTTAAGGCTAAGAGAGTGGATCCCCTTCAAATTAAAATTTTTACAATACATACAGAAAAGAGGAGGGAACTTGGCACTTTCCAAAAAAGACTTTTGGTGCTCTTTTTGCAAGCTGGCTCATGTGTGGTTTGAGCCTTGGGAAGAGGAAGCCATTTGATTCTTAGCTCTTGCTTTGACTTTAGCATTCCACATTAATGTGAAAATATGGCCGTTCCTCATTTCTACAAATAGACCGCTCTTTTACTTCAAATAGACTACAGTTTATCCCCTCATAAATGCCAACTAGAGAAAGTAGGCCGTGCTGCTCACTATTTGCACCATTTGGTGATTATCTAGCAATAACTCACCTCCCCTTTACCACTTGGACTACTTTGTCTTTTTTTGCACTTGCCTCATCTTGGCTTTGTCACTTTCTAGCTTCTTCCCGGTTACCTTGGCCACTTTATACTAATTTTCAAATAAGTGACATGTGGCATGTTCTACTATGAAATGGGCAGGACACGTGGTAGTATCCACTTGACTCATGGAAGTTTTAGGCACCCTTTGAATGTCTTGTAGAAGAGGACATGTTTCAGCTTTCACTCTCTTTAGCAATTCTCCTAGGGCCCACCATATTTCTTATGGGCAAAAGAGAGAGACTATGGGTGTTGACACTTGTCAGCTTCTACCAACCCTTACAGGGGACACGTGGCACATTATGTTGCTCCTAAAAAAGCATGTCAAAGCCTTCTGTGGTTGCCACTTAGCACCTTCCATGCTCTAGCTTTCCCTAGTGTAAAATTGACATTCGTGGGTCCGTCACTACATTTGAATTTCCAATGGCTAGTTTTCCGTGTTTAACTTTGACATCCTCGGGCCCATCACCCTTAGACTTTCCATCAGCTTTATGCTTCATCCTTTTTCCTATGAGCCTTTTTTGTGGGATTCTTTCCATCAAGATTTTTGTGTGGACTTTTTTCCCATAGATAAAAAGTCTGTAATAATGTTTAGCTGCTTTGCCTTCAAAACTTTCTCGGCTTTCTTCCCGTGGCCTTCTGATTTCCTTCAGACTTTTTGTCCGAAGGAATTCCTTCAAAAAAAAGTCTAAAGGAATTATGCCTTTGCCTTAACAAAAATCCAAACGATCTTACCTTTGCAGCTTTATTTGAGGTGCTCCCTACCCTCTGCAAGGGCTCTTGAACCCAGAATTGCCCTCTGCAAGGGAACTTGTCCTTCGGGTGGCTTGAACTTTTTTGGTTGAAATGCTCCTTTGAACCAACCATCAAACCAATTGATTGAACCAGTTCAATGGTTCAAGTGGTCATTGAACTAAGCTCATTGAACCATTTGAATTAAGCTGAGCCTTTGAACTTTGCCAGTGAACTTTTTGTTAAACTTTGTCGATTAAACCAAGGCATTTAACCATCACATTGAACCAAGCTGATGAACCGACTAAGTGAACTGAGTGATTAAACCATCTGATTAAACTAAAACATTGAACCAAAATTTTGAACCAATGTGTTGAACCAAGCTGATGAACCATTTGATTGAACCAAAGTGATGAACTTCACCAATTGAACCAAGGCTTTGAACCAAGGCGTTAAATTGGTTCAATGGTTCAACGGTTCAAAGATGCTAAATTTTGGAAAGATTATGTCATTGAACCACTCTCCCAACCTTAATAAAAAGTGTATTTGAATCATTTGAGCTCTCTTTCCTTATGAATTTCTTTAGACAAGAGTCTGAAGAAGCTTTGTAAAACCTTGCACTCTCTGAACTGGTTCTTCATCTACCAAAAAACTACACCTATAGATTCCATAGAAATGGACCTACAGAGTCCATAGAAATTCTGTAGAGTATGTAGAAATCACCAAATTCATGAAAAATCAAAAAATGAAATGGCCCATAAACAACAGGGATATAAGGGGATCGATTTTTGGCCTATTGGGCAAAAAATGGTCAATAAATTGGCAACTCCCAGGGGAAGCATGCTTGCTATGCTTAGAGACTAGTTGCCTTTAAGTCCATTGGGCATGGAGATAGATGTAGCTTTGAAAGAGTTAGAAACTGCCTTGATATATCCAAGAATCAAACATGAAGCCTTTTACCCCACACACAAAAGAAAACACACACAAGGCTAATAACACTACCTATGCAAACTGTACTTAGGGAAAGTAGGAAAAGAAATTGAAAGCAAACTACTATATATAGCTAACCAAGAATATTTGCCTCCCTCCTAGATCAAAAGGAAAACTTCTTAAGTCCCCTTCCTGGCAAGAAGACTTATGGTGCTAGACAAGTGGATGAATGAAAAGGAGATTTGGTGACTATTTGTTGTTGGAAGCTTGTTGAATGTTGGTCCTTCATGTTGGTGCATATCATTAAGAAATATGTGGCTATTGGCTCATCCCCATAAGCCTTTTGTTGTGCATGGTCCCTTTGTAGTGCATCATGGTTTGACCCATTTCCTTTTGCTTCATTGAAGATCCTATCAAACTCATCCTCTACTTCCTCTTGGCTTTCTTGAAGAAGGGTGACTATGGTGATGTCTAAAATGGAATCATAAATTGACTGCTCATCCCACATAACATCATCTCTCTATTTAAAACTTTCTTCTTTAAAGTTTTCCTCAAGGAAGATAGACCTCTCCTTTTCTTCCTCAAAGATCAAGATCTCTAGATGTTTAAAGATATTCTTCTAATCCTCCTTCAACTCAAGCTCCTCGAAATAATCATCCTCCTCATCAAAGAAACAAGGAAGTTCATCAAACAAAGGGGAAGAGAGCTCACCATGCTTAAGTTCCTCCTCATATTGTTGGAACATCTGCATGCATGCATGCCCTATGTCTTCTCCATTGTCGATGATGTCTTCCGAAGGAGCATCGATGATGATTTATTATTAATTTTCACTCATGATAGCCTCTTGAAGAGCTGAAAATTAGATCTTTTCTTCCTCGCTCACCTTCTACAAAATAAGTTCCTCTTTGAGAAGGGGTGAAGTGAAAACACCATGTGGAAGGGGAGGCAGTCCTTGAGCTAGAATCGAATGATTCTCCTCCTTCCATTTGTCTAATACTTTATTGATATTAGGTGTGGCCTGATAGCTCTCTTAGAGGTGTGTAGATGGGGTGTATTAAGACATGGAATGTGTCATTGGGTCTGAACCATCCATCACACATTGGCTGAGGAATCTCTCTTTGGATTCCAACTTTGCAATTCTTCTAGCTATATCCTCTTGGAAGAGCCATTATTGGAGGCCACCAGCATCATCATGAGTAGGACTAGCCTCATCTTCTTCAAGGTTTTGAGCAAAACCTTTCTTCTCCTCCTTCCTGCCCGATGATTCTACTATTTTTTTCCAGTTTAGGATCTCAGAATTGGAATTTTGATCCTATGAATAGGCAGTAACTTTTTTTTCTCCAAGGTCATGGGGCTCTTCTATGAGGTCTAAAATTTCCATCTCTCTTTCTCTAAGTAGTCTCATCTTAGCCTCTAAATCCTCAATTTGCTTGGCTAGATTATCCTAAAAGAGTCTTTCTTGGAGCTCATAGGAATCATCATAGAGATGGGTAGGAGTAATTTTGAGAGAGATGTGATGGTTCAAAAAGTTCCCCCCAAAAGAAGATTCATGATCTAACGAGTTTAGAAGGTTCATCTCCATGGGAGGTTGTTCTAGTTCCTTTTGATGCTTGAAGGCTAGGTGCATGGGGTCAAGAGCATGGTTGATTGATGCATTGAATGAGCCAAAATGAGGAAGTGCCATCTGGTAGAAAGGATTTGGTGCATAAGAGGGGGCTTTCTTTAGGATAGGAGGGGGCGTGCAAAGCTAACTACCTTGAATGAATGGACTCCTTCATTTTGCTACCTCCTCCATGGATTACAAGGCCTGAGCTTGCCTAAACAAACACACCTCTTTGTACATTAGCTTCTATTGATATCCATACTTCTCATCCAATTTGTCAATCTCCATTACCTGCTTCTCAAACTCTATCACCACTTCCCTTATTGTTGAAGGGAAACTAGGAGGGCTACTTGAGGTGATTGCATGACAATTCTGAGTCTGATCGAATTCATATGAAGGAATACAAAGCCCATGATTTTGGGAAAATGAATTATACATACAAAAAATAAGATTTTCTTGATGGCACCAGGCTACTTAACCAGCTGATTCAACTTGGAGTCACCATTGGTGTTGGTGTAAAATCCTTCAAAGGCTAGTGTGTTAAAGAACACACCAAAAATTCTTCAACTCTTTGGACACAACTTGTCCTAGTCGGTCCCACTGGGTGTTCCAAAAAACTATTGATGTAGTGGATTTCACCCTTGGTAGGAGGCTAAGCTCTTGCCTTCCACACATCAAAATGGAAACTCCCCTCTTTCATGTGGGACCAACGAAGCTAGAGGGGAGAGTCTCTAAATAAGGGTTAGCTCCCTCTGATGTATCCTTTAGGCCCTATTTTCTCTTATTGCTAACAAATAAATGTAAAAAGGGGGGGATGAAAAGTGAGAGAGAGATGCTGAAAATAGAACCTAAGCCTAAAAATGAAAAGGTGATACACCAAAAAATGTTCACTCACTCAGCCTGAACATACAATTTTCACCAAGAAGAAATGCCCATACACTTCATTTGACATGGGAAACTCTTCTATTTTAGTGAGTCAAGGGTCCATAGAGATACAAGGAGGAAGGAACTAGCAAAGGTGTTTTGAGACACACTTTGACAACCTATTCACATGCACCTATATTCTTGCTATAGACACTTCTGGTAGACCTACAAAAAGGAGACTTCACAATGCACTGAACATGCTGTAATTGATCTGTGAAAAGCATGAAAGGCAATGACCTAACACAAAATAAGAACACAGACATATACTTTAAAGTGTAAGTCTAGATAGAGGTAAAAATGCTAAGTCCTGATTCAAGGTAAAATTTGGTAGAGCTTTGCCTTACAAGCCTAAGAGATTTTTGGGTAGAGTTTTGCCTTAAGGCTAAGAGAGTGGATCCATTTCAAATGATAAATTTTACAATATATATAGAAAAGAGGAGGGAACTTGGCACTTTCTGGAAAAGTCTTTTGATGCTCTTTTTGCAAGCTGGTCCATGTGCACTCTGAGCCTTGGGAAGAGGAAGCCATTTGATTGTCAGCTCCTACTTTGACTTTGGCATTCCACATTAATGTAAAAACATGGCCACACCTCATTTATACAAATAGAATACTCTTTTCCTATAAATAGACTGTGGTTTATCCCCTCATAAATGCCAACTAGAGAAAGTAGGCCATGCCACTCACTATTTGCGCCATTTGGTGATTATCTAGCAATAACTCACCTCCCCTTTTCCACTTGGGTTGCTTTGTCTTTTCCTACACTTGTCTCATCCTAGCTTTGTCACTTTTTGGCTTATTCATACTTTCCTTGGCCACTTTCTTCTAATTTTCAAATAAGTGACACGTGGCACATTCCACTATGAAATGGGTAGGACACGTGGCATCATCCACTTGACTCATGGAAGCTTTAGGCACCCTTTGAAGGTCCTGTGGAAGAGGGCATATTTCAGCTTCCACTATTTTTATAAATTCACCCAAGGCCCACCATAGTTTTTACAGGACAAAAGATAGAGACTGCAGGTGTTGACACTTGTCAGCTTCCACTGAGCCTTACAAGGGACATGTGGCACATTTTGTTGCTCCTAAAAAAGCATGTCAAAGCCTTTTTTGGTTTCCACTTGGTGCCTTCCACACTCTAGCTTTTCCTGATGTAAAATTGAGGTTCATGGGCCCATCACTGCATTTGAATTTCCAATAGCTAGTTTGTCGTGTTTAAATTTGACATCCTTGGGCCCGTCACCCTTGGACTTTTAGTCAAATTTTTGCTTTGACCTTTTTCCCGTGGGCCTTTTTTGTAGGCTTATTTTCCATCAGGATTTTTGCATGGACTTTTTTCCCATAGACAAAAAGTCCGCAATAATGTTTGGCTGCTTTGCCTTTGAAGCTTTCTCGACTTTCTTCCTGTGGCCTTCCGAATTCCTTCAGACTTTTTGTCCAAAGGAATTCCTTTAAAAAAAATGTATGAAGGAATTATGCCTTTACCTTAACAAAAATCCAAAATATCTTACCTTTATGGCTTTCTTTGAAGTGCTCCATATCCTTCACAAGGGATCTTGAACCCAAAACTTCCCTCTACAAGGGCACTTGTCCTTCGGGAGGCTTGAAATTTTTTGGTTGAAATGCTCCTTTGAACCAACCATTAAACCAATTAATTAAACCAGCTCAATGGTTCAAGTGATTGTTGAACCAAGGCATTGAACTAAGTGTTGAACCAAGCTCATTGAACCATTTGAATTGAGCTGAGCCTTTGAACTTTACTAGTGAACTTTTCATTGAACTTTGTCGATTGAACCAATGTGTTGAACCAAGCTAATGAACTAACTGAGTGAACCAAGTGATTGAACCATCTGATTGAACTGAAACATTGAACCAACATGTTGAACCAATCCAATGAACCATTTGATTGAATCAAAGTGATGAACTTCATCGAATAAACCAAGGCGTTAAACTGGTTCAATAGTTCAACGGTTCAAAGATGCTAAATTTTGGAGAGATTATGTCATTGAACCACTCTTCCAACCTTAAGAAAAAGTGACTTTGAACCATTTGAGCTCTCTTTCCTTATGAATTTCTTCAGACAAGAGTTTGAAGAAGCTTTGTAAAACCTTGCACTCTTTGAATTGGTTCTTCATCTTCTAAAAGACTACACCTATAGAGTCTATAGAAATGGACCTATAGAGTCTATAGAAATTTTTTAAAGTCCATAGAAATTTCTAGATTCATGTAAAATCAAAAACTAAAATGGCCTAGAATAGCAAGGACAGAAGGGGACCGATTTTGGCCTGTTGGGAAAAAAATGGTCAACACCTACTTAAGGCTATCTTGTAGTAGCCTACACTAGCTATTGCAAGACTACATATAAAAGAGGAGGCCAGGATGTATGCCTCTAAATCACAAAACATTCCTCCTTTTTACTAGAGGGGTTATCCTCCTCTTCATTAATTGAAACCCTTTTTTTTTTGCCTAAGATTCTTCCTCATGGTGCTCATCCTAAAGGTTCTTGAATTACTCATTAGAGTCTAGGTATTCAAAGTCAAGTTCACTTTGGCAAATTTCCTACCTATACTTCCAATAGGCATCCATTTTATCTTTGATCCAACCCCTTGGATGAGATACACTCTTAGACCCTGTGTCATGGTCTTCACAGGATCAAAATCCTAGACTAGTTTATAAAAACACTCCCATGGTTGGTATGTGTCTAAAGGGATCTTAGATAGAACCACATAGTGCTTGATATCATCCTCTATTAGAGACTTAATCTCCTTAAAGTATGGTTGGGGATCATGGAAAAAGGGTTTTGTAGTCTTTAGAGTGGCTATATGGCCAGTAGGATCATATCTCCATTGATCATTGATTTGGTCTAGGTTAAACTCTACCCATTTGAGCATTAAAAAATGGTCCTACAACCTCTTCATCACTATAATTACACCTCTTGATAAGGGTACATCATATATGGAATTTTTATTCTATCTCATGCCATATACTGAGTCCACCACATCAATTTGGTGTGCCAACTCAAGGGCCAAGGTTATATCTATAATTAAGCACAGGAGCCAGAATGGATCCTCTTTAAATCCATAGACCTTGATGAATGTAAAATGGGCTCCAAAGAACCAATTTAATATAATTTTATAGCTAGTGATCTATGATCTTTATCAGTCTATCATTTTTTAGGTGATAACTTCCTTATTGAGGTTGATCAAGACCGAAGAAAGGAAGCACTCTGCAAAATCATGATAATCCTACATGGCTAATAAGATGTGGTTCCATATGGAGATACAAATCATCATATGTGGATACATCCCCATATCAATTAAACTTATTAAGAAGTATGGTGAGAAAAAATGGGAGTTTTGGTATAGGATCTGGTGGAGGAAGGAAGGCTACCTAAAGGTATTATGGGTCAAAAAAATTTCTAGTTAATTGTGAATGGCATCAGCTATGACATCTGCAAAGTCCACTTTAGAGGCCCCTTCTCTACTCATTATCTTCAAGTGGAAGAATACATCCAATTTGAAATCATGAGGCATCTGAGTCCATCTCAAATAAGAATGCTTATATAGAAAGGTCATCCCTCATATCTTATACTATAAATCTCATGAGAGTGATGGGTAGAGGTAACACTTCTAAATAATCACTAAGGAGAGATGAGTTTAAGAACTTCAACTTTTGGAAATGATTCTCCCATACATTTTAAAAACTCTCCATGTCATAAATGTTTACATTGGGGTCATTATGAAGATAGATAATCTCTCTCATTTCATTGGCACTAATGTCTTCACTCAGGTGATTACTTATGATAATGGTAGTGGTGGTATTATATCTCTACATATATAAGACAATGATTTTTAGGCATGGGTGGATGAGAGGAACCTTGTATTGAGCCAGTGTGAAGCTCCAAATCCTAACACTGAATTACTTGAAGGCATTTTTTTGGACCTTCATGATCATGTGGGTGTGAGCACCCTCCCTCAAGTTCTTAGTATTCTTGGTCAGTTTAGGATAAAATATCCCATCTTCATAGTCTAAAACTATTGTGGGGTCCCTACAATACCCCTTGGTGACATTCTTGACATTTGGCACTATGAACATCATATGTGCAAAGGTGAAAGCATATGACTTACTTCCTACAAATAATGAGGGAATGTCCCCATGACCACCTGATCTATGACTTCTTTGTTTTCTAGAATACCCCCACCAAATGAGGATTCATAATTCTCCATCTTATAACTTACTCCAAATTACCTTAAAAAAACATGGGATTCTATCTTTGATATATATTCTACACATAAATATGCATAGTTATACTCAATTATTCATTTAATGTTTCATTCAAGATGCTCTGCTCAATAATCTAAGAATTCTTAACGTGTTTAAATGTTTGGGTTGATAAGGAGAGGGGTGCTTATAAGCCAACACTTATAGCGTGATATTCATTTAGCTTTTTGAATTTTATCACCCATAAATGTTAAGGGTGGCACACATGCATGACAAATGTCTCACTAATATATTTTGAGGCAATCTTCATGGGATATTGTGCAATTAGGGGCAAATGGCATTAATTATAGGGGGTGTGGGGTAGATATCCATCTATCTATAGATGATTCAAACATAAGGAGGGCCAAGATGTAGATACTTGGTAATGGGATAACAACAACTTATGCTAATGACACTTATTTTCAAAAGGAAATAGTAAAAAAAAGAGGGAATCCATCTAACAAAAGGAAAACTAACTAATTATGTACAATGTGAGGTTGACAAGTGAATTGAAATATTTCAAGTAGATTCCATTAATTAAAATCTCTAAGGCATTACCTTCTTCAACTACCAACTTGAATGCATCACATTATCTATTGTTAATGATGCAAAAGGGTCCTCTCCATAGGGAATCAAACTTACAAGTTGACCTGGCTTTGTAACCCTTTCATCATATTTTAAAACTACATCTCCTAGCTTGAAGCCTAGGTTGAATTCCTTCTTATCAATCTATCTCTTCATTGCTTATTATTGGTTTATCTTAGCATTGTTGGCTTATTATCTAGCTTCATAAAGTCTCAATAATTATAGTAACTTGACCTCCATTACTCCATTTTCTACTATCTCAATATCATTCAACAAACTATAGGGTGGGGATCTCCATTGAAATGGGTGTGATCACATCTTTCCCATATAATAATTTATATAGGGACATTTTTAGAATTTGGTTATGGGGTATTTGATCAGCCCATAGAGCTATTTTTACATGATTATGCCACTCCCTCTATTGGATAGCACTCATCCTCTTAATTAACCTTATGAGGTTTTTATTGGTCAATTCTACCAACCCTTTCCCTTGTGGGTAGTATTTGGACAAGGTTTTAATCAAAATGCCATATTTAAGCACAAATTCTAAAATATTTGAATTGATTAAGGCCTTTGTATTATCATATTTAATAATTTTAGGAGGGTTTAACCTTATTTCTCATTTATTGAGGAAGTTAAGGATCACATTTTTAGTCACCTCTTTTAAGGGTGCTACTTTGGTCTACCTCATGAAGTAGTCTTTGGCTGTAAGTATCCATTTATGGCCCATGTTAGATATGGGATTGATCATCCCAATGAAATCCAAGCCCCATTGTGTAAAAGGCTCATTGATCACAATCAAGTTCAATGACATGGCTAAATTCTTTCATTTGCCTACAAAAAATTAGCATTTTTTGACACTTTTCACCACTTGATGATAATCTAAAAACATGGTCATCTAGTACTATCCCACATAAATGATCTTGGTTATGGTTGTTTTTATAGAGAAATGACCACCCAAAAATGCAAAATGCATATCTTAGAGGATTCTCCCATCTTGGTGGTCTTCAACACATTAGAGTAGCTCTTTATCAAAGTTCTTTTTAAAAAAGACTCCCTAGACTAACATATAACTAGCTAATTGTAATCTATAGAATATCCTTTTGTGCATGGGGAGACCTTCCAAATATTAGCCAATTTTCTTAAAGTGGGTTCTATCAACAACCCAAGACTCATCAATTTTATACTAACTCACTAAAACCATTTCTGATGTATCTTATTCTTTTGTCAAGGCATTTGTGCACTGGGCTAGATACTCACAAAGCCTTATTCATTAGATCACCTTGGTTGGCCTAAATTCAATGTCATATTATATGATCTTAGTGATCTAATTAGATCTATTTTCTATGATCTTTCCATCCATTATGTATTCTTTGATGTTGGAATGTACCACATATACCATTATATTGATTCTCGCCACCAGCGCTTAAACTTTTTGAGATATTTAATTATGGTGAAAGCTTGTTTCTCAATGAAATTATACTTGGTTTCATATAAATGCAAGGTTCTTTCATATAACATAATATGATGCTCATATTTCCTTTATTCTTCTTTATGAGTTAACATAGTTTCCAAGCTATGTTCACTTTCACAAAAATACATGACAAAATCCTTAGAGAAGTTAGGATTTGCTAGAAAAGGAGCAGTGGATATTACTTCCTTAATATTTTTAGATTCTACCCTTATTTTAGTGGTCCACTTGAAATCTTGGTCTTTCTTTAGAATCAATTTTATTGGCATTACCATCCCTATAAATTCAAATATGAATTAACTAACAAAGTTGATCTTCCCTAGGAAAGACTAGACTTCTCTCTTGCTGATCAATAAGATTAAGTCCCTGATGGCCTTCACCCTATTTGGTTCAATAGAGATGCCTTCTATCGATACCATGTATCCTAGTATCTTGCCTTGTGGGACATCAAAGACACATTTTTGGGGGTTGATAGAGACCCTAAACTCTTGATATTTTTCAAAAATATTCTCTAGATGATCAAAATGATCTTTTTTCTTAGAGAATGTAATATGATCATCTAGATAGATGAGGATGACCTTATTGATCAGGCCCATAAAATCTATTTCCATTACCTACTATAAAGTAACTCTTACATTAGAGAGGCCAAAAGTTATAATTTCATAAGAGAAAGTTACCCACTTTATAGTGAAAGTGGTTTTATATTGATCCTCCTCATTGACCCAAACCTAGTTATAACCCAAGAACCCATCTGGAAAAGAGAACATTTATACACCTACTACTATTTGGAGGATATATTCCATAGAGGGAAGTGGGTAATGATCTTTTAAAGATATTTTTTTCAAGTATCTTAAGTTCACACATAGCCTAATTTATCCATTCTTTTTCTTACTAGAACTAGATTGGATACCCAAATTGAATTTTTGATTGGGTATATAATCCTTTGGTCAATCAATTTTCTCAATTCCTGAGCCATGAGATACTCAATCTTTAGGTTTACCAACATTTAATTTTGGTAGACCACCTTGGATCCTTTGATTAGATATATGGTGTGTTGGATGGCTTTGTGGTCATACCCTTTCAAATTTTCATAGGTATATGCCATTACCCCTTCATATTTATTGCAGAAGAATATAAATTGATCCTTATCTTTTTGGGAAACCTCTTTTCCCACCTTTAATTTTTTCCCATCTTCTAAAAAAAATCTTAGAGTAGTTAATTTTATTTTCAAAAAACTTCCTTATATCATTCCTCACATTATTAGAATAAAAAAAAAATCTAGGGTGAACAATCCCTTTGGGAGTTTATTGGACTTCAGTTGCATGATCTAGTTTCCATATACTTCTTGAATCTTTGGCTGAAACTACATTACAAACTCACAAGAATAATAAATAAACATAAAAATTAGGGCATTGCTCTCAAATAATTTTTAGTTTTGATCATTATCCAAGATGGTAAGTATGATAATTACTTACACCACTTATTTTTTGGTTAGCAAATCAGTCACTAGATCAAACAGAGAGGTAACTACTACCATTATATCCATTTGATCATTCATGGACCTAAGGATGATCTCAAAATTAAATGATTCAATTAAATCCCATATTTAATGGTGGTAAGACCTTATGTATAAATTATTTGTAGTTGTGACACTACTTACTTGCCTCACTACTAGTTTAAAATCTCCAAACAATTTCAATTACTTCATGGACATGCACTCAGTAAGGTTGAGGCCATAGAATATGGATTCATGCTTAGTTTTATTATTTGTGTAGAAAAAATAGAATAAGAATGCCCTAAGGTTCTCTTTTTTAGGTGGAGAAATCAATCAAATACCAACTCCAGAGATGGTCTTGTATTTTGCACCATCAAAATGTAGAGTCCAAAATTTAGACTCATTTTTTGGTTCCTTGCTCTAATCCTCCCTTTTCTTCATGACTTTAGGGATGGATTGATCTTCATTGTGGATTATCTATGTCTTGAGTATGGTGGCATAAATTTTTTTGAATGGATCATTCTCAATGAAATCATTAATGTGGACTTCATCCTCTAGGCTCTTATTGTTTGACACTTTTTTTTTCCTCAAGCCATTTTACATAATGCATTTATTTCTTGGACAAAGAAGTGTGTGTCACTTCAAAGTTTATCATAGAATCATCTTCTATGTGCTCTTAGTACAAAAAATTTAACAACACTTTCAATTTTGATCCTTAGTATTAATTGAGACCAATCCAATAATATGTAACCACCTATCTTGGCTATGAAATCTCTAGATAAACATAACCCAAAGACTCATAGAATATCTATTATCATAATTTATTCGGAGACTATGATATCAGGACAAGAATACAAAGTTAGGGGAAGGGCCTTAATGACACCTATGGTATAAAATTTATTCCCAATTTTCTACATTACCACTTTATTCAAAGGTTCATATTGAAGTTGAAATGTATCCATGATACGCTTTGGCATCAGTATGGTGTTGGTACCATAATCAATCATAGAATTGTGTAATATCTTATTTCTTAAAATAAGAGTTAAATAGAATTGGGTAGGTTTTATTTTACTTAGCCCACTCTAGAGTTGATGAATTTAGATGGTGCATGAGGTTGTGCACCATTGTTATCTTCCTTTCCCTTGTTTTATGTAGGATCCATAGTTGGGTTAGTTCATGAAGGTTTTTCCTAGTCTTCCAACACTTCTCATAGTAGATATTTTTACTATAGGATATATAGGACATCCTAAATAGATATATTGGATGGAGCCATCTTTAGATATTCTAGTACATTAAATGAGTTTTAAGGATGGACTTTGGGGTATTTTATCTTGTTTTGTGTTATTTTTCTCCCCTTTTCATATGTTGAAGGTGATGGTTGGGGTCCTTGATTTTTTCCAAAAGACATTGTATCCTTTATGAAGGCTTATTAGGTCTCATTTGGTCTCTTCTTGGATTAGCTGTAGTAGTCTGATTGGACTTATGGGACCTTCAAAAAGGGAACCTCACTTACATAGATTACATATTCAACTTATATCCATGAGAAAATTACATGTTCTAAGGTCATCTCTTCTTCTTAATACAAGGAAATTCCTTGTATTTGAGTTATACAGAAAATATTTTCAACATCTAGGGATTGGTATTTGAAAGGAGTTGAATCAGGTGTGATCCCTTGTCTTTGTTGCTTGGTAAAATTTTATTATAGATTGCCTCTTAGAAAATTTTGGGGTGTATGCACATCATTACATGGGAAGCACCATGAATTCAATTCATTTGCTAAGTTGTTTTATCTAGTGACCAATTCTCTATTTGAGTTTGGTGGTACTACTTGTAAAATATCAAGAACTAGGATGATTTGATTTATAGGTTGTTCTTGGTAATTCATCCTTTCCCCTCTCTAGTACTGGTTGTGTTGATATGGAACTCTTCTTCCTTGGTAATTT
The DNA here is from genome assembly GCA_037957365.1 of Torreya grandis. Taxonomy (NCBI): domain Eukaryota; kingdom Viridiplantae; phylum Streptophyta; class Pinopsida; order Cupressales; family Taxaceae; genus Torreya; species Torreya grandis. The sequence continues at coordinate 382,881 of JARHVA010008013.1, read as the reverse complement.
TGATAATAGGGCTTTAGGGGCATAACTTTATACCTTTTGAGGTTTATGATTTTGTTTAAGAAGTTATATAATATGATCTTCATGTCATTCATATTTGTAGCTAGCATAGTTGAAGTAGATGCACTCATATGAGTAGGAAGGTACACATACATGGAATGAGATTCTTGTGAGGTGCTTAGGACTTCTTATTATGGTGGCATTGATAGTTATGGGAACATGGGAATCAATGATCATGGGGGAAGTTTATTAGCATCTATAAAATTATTTTCCACTCTAACTACTACTTCATATGCATTTGATAAATTCTAGCCTCTAAGGGACTAGATCATAACTGCTATGTCTAAGTTAAAGGATTTAAGTTAGAATATGATGGCCATACCCATGGGTAGTTGAGCCAATATTAGGATTATTTGTTAGGTCTTGTGGAGCCTAGTATTAGAATCAATTATGGCCTCTTTCAAGGTTCTTTTGATAGTGATTAGCTACTGAAAGAGAGATGATTGGTCTCCCTTCTCATTGAATCACTCATAGAATCTATTGCATAGTTCATCCCAAGTGGTAATGGAGTTAGATAGTAAGGACTGATACTAGTTAAGAGCTCTCCCTTTAAAAGAGATAGTTAGTAGTATTAAGGCCATGTTTTGTTATGTGACATAGTGCATAGTATAAACATTGGAAACATCTTAAAGATGTTATGTTGTACTCTTGAAATCTCCCTTGTGAATTTAATGAGTGTCTTCAAGGAATTTGTAGGGATAAGGTTCCATGTATCCAAGGCTACTGAAAGGATGATTGGGATACCACTATTTCATGCTATAAATTTTCTTTGTGGTCTTAGAATTACCATCTACTATGGTTATTGTGTTACATTGGACCCTATAGTTCTTTGGCAGTTACAACTACCAGAGGTGTTAGTAACAAGCTTATATTCCATGCTTTTTTGACCTTTTAATGGGTCTCTGTAACATATACTCTAAATTTTAATCAAGTTTCCATTATTTCTTCTTATTCAAATGCCTTAAAGTATCAAAATCACTCGCATAAAATTTTGAACAAACACTTATAATTAATAAACACCTTGATTAAACTTCATACTTCTCAAATCAACATAAATTAAGTTAACAAGGTAAGTCGACTATGTTTAGATAGGTCTACAGACCCTGAAACTTGGTTTTTTTAGCAAACACTCTCACAACTTGAAATCACCTCAATCATATCTATAAAAATATTCTATGTCTCCTATAAATTTAATATCAAATGGTTTGTTAGAATAAAATTTCTAATTATTTTCACATGCCTAAAACTTTATGAAGGGTTTTACTTAGTCCCTAACCAGAAAGTTAAATAAGTAAATCACCACCTATAGATTCTTGAGGGGTTATAATGATTAAAATACATTATTTATAACTATTAACTTCTATATTAACTCATTTAAAGTCTTGAAATATTTCTAAACACTCACAAATAAATTCTTATATGCACTCATAAGAGGCTATATACACAAAATTATATTTTTTAGTCCTTTCATGATAAAAATTTACAATTCAGTCTAATATAGATTGTCATACTCCTATATAAAGCTATAAAATCTCATTAGACACTCTAACATACATCATTAACTTCACAAAAAACATTAGAAAATATCTTATGTTTTGTTCCTTTACTTTCTTAAGATCCTCATTTTATGTTTTAAGCCTCATCTTTGGTCAATGAGTGGGAAAATAGAGAAACATTTGGTCCAATGTTGTAGAAGAACCATGAGGGATAGTCACAATACACTAGATATTATAATTTCATAGACAAGTTATTTGAGAAAACCCTAGAGTATTCTCTCTAACATGACTTAAGACACGATAATGAGTTTTCTCTTGTAGCCAAATCTCTCAAAATAGACCAAAAGTTCACCAATGGGGGTTGTATCTTGTGCCTCATTATACCAATAGATGAACCATATACATGGACATGTATATATGGGAATGTTAAAAATATAATTTTTGTTATCTAATATCTATTGTACCTTAGTATTGAACATTATAGTTGACTCAATGCATTCTTTAAGAGAAACATCTTGTCCCTACATGTGAAAATTGAGCCAACTTATATTGCATGTTTCAAAATAACCATGAGGGATAGAGATGAGATGATAGATCCTAAAATTTCATGGATGAGTCCTCTATTAAACCCCAATAGGATTTTATCTAACTCAACATGAGAATGATGTGGCAACTAGATTTATCTTATATAAAAATATCTCTTAAAGGACTAGAAGCTTGTTAGTAGAGGATGTATCTTTTGGTTCATTTTACCAATTGATGAGACATCTATGAAAACCCATTTGAATGATAATTTTAATATTATAACGCCCATTATTTATTTTTTGTTATCCCCTAAGACTAAAATTTAAAGTTGACTGAACACATCCCTTAAGAGAAACATCTCATCCCTAAGTGTGAAAACTAAGTAAACTACCATCACACATTTTAGGAGAAAGATGCAAGATAGATATGGCTCATCATCTCCTATACTTATATGGATGAGTCCTCTAAGTAACCATAGGAGTATTCTCTCTAATTCAATTTGAGTGAGATACAAAAACTAAATTTTTATCATAGCTAAATCTCTATTAAAAGACCAAAAACTTCAATAAAGAACACATTTTATGGCTCGTTAACCTAATCAATGAACCATTTATGTGAAAACATCTATATGTGTGTTTTCATGATATAAATGCTTTTATCTAGTCTCTGTTGGTCCACAAATTAAAAGTTTTAGTTCATTAAAAGCATTCCCTAAGAGAAGCATCCCATCCTTAAGTATGGAAATTGAGTGAATTTCAATCATACATGCAACTTGAGGTATAGATATGATTCTCAATTCATACACTTTCACATATAAGTATTGTATATAACTATAAGAGCATTCTCTTTAACTTGACTTGAGCAAGACATGATAATGACATTTATATCATATCTAAATCTCTCTTTAACTTGACTTGAGCAAGACATGACAACTGGTTTACTATTGTAGCTAGATGTCTCTTAAGTGACCATAAGTTGGTTAGTGGGGCCGTATCTTATTCTCCATTAGTAAACTTAAATAAATATTTTCATAGACACATCAAGATGACCATTTTAAGGATATAAAAACCATTATATACTCTCCACTAGGCCCCAATAATGAAACTTGCAATTGGCCAGATGCATTCCTTAAGAGAATCTTCTCATCCATGAGTGTGAAAAGTAAAAAACCTTCCATCACATATTGTAGGAGAACCATGAGGAATATAGATGAGCTAGTAGATCTTATAGTTACATAAGAAATTAATCTAATAACCTGCATGAGTATTTTATCCCACTTAGGATGATCAAGACATGACATCCAATTTTCTATTATAGGTAGATATCTCTTAAATGACACAAATTTAGTTAGTGGGGGGCGTATCTTGCACCTCATTAGCCAAATAAATGAACCAAACATGTCAAGATGTCTATTTTAACACTAGAATGACCATTATTTGGTCTCTTTAAAATCTTAATATTGAAATTTTTAGTTGACCAAATGCATTTTTTAGGAGAATCTTCTTATCCCTAAGTGTGAAATTTGATAAAAATTATGTTACACATTGTATGAGAACAATGAGGGATAGAGACAAGACATAAAATATTAAATTTTCATGATAAAGATTTATAATTATCCTTAGGATTATTATCTCCCAATAAAGATGAGTGAGATGTGACAACTAGTTTTTTATCATAGATATATGTCTATTAAGCAACCTAAAGTTGGTTAGTGGAGGTGTATTTTACACCTCATTAGCCCAATCAATGAAACATTTTTTTAGACACCTGAAGATGTAAATTTCAAGGCTATAAAAACCATTATCTTCTCTTGTTATACCCCTAAACCAAAATTTACAATTGACCAAATACATACCTTAAGAGAAACTTCTTGTCCCTAAGTGTGCAAATTGTATGAACATTTGTTGTACGTTACAAATGTATTCAAATTTTAATAATGGATTAAAATGTGTCTATAGGTAATATGGAAAATTCATATGTTTTAATAGTTTGGTATAAAGTTCATTTATGGTCTTCAAGGTCATGAAAATCATTTAAATGCTTCACTAGTTATGTTTAAGTGCTTGGTTATCATTGTTAGGTCTATGAGTGGTATTATTCATATTTGTAGAAGCACAATTCATTGAAACTATATAAAATTTGAAAAATGAATGATAAGTTAATATGATGATATGAGGAAGAGAACAATTTGTGTCTCTAAGAGATATATGAATGAATGAGTTTCTAAACCTTGTTAAGCAACCATTTTAAAGTATTTTAAAGGTATTATTGATATGAGAGATCCATCATAAAAACATATTGATGTATATTTTGAAAAATAAGGTCAGTAAATGTTTTTGTTTTAAACTTTTTTCCTTTCATTTATTTTAGTTTTATCTTTACTATAATTTAATCAGCTTCAGTGTTAAATTGTAGAAATAAATAGTGTATATGTAATAACATAAAGTGGTAATTATATGTTAAGAGTGTTTCTTAAGTTAACTTATCCCTAGGGTAGCCATATACCTATCCTTGATCATTAGACCTACTTTTAGAGTCATTCAGTAGACCAAAATCACCTATAACTAGTCAAAACACAATCCTGAAACTATCATCTTAGACCCCAATCCAAATTTCTTAGTAGTCTATGAAGAGAAAATTAGCACCACATTTGAGACACTAAAACCACATGGTGATAGTGTCCCCAAATAGGCACTATTGTTCTTTACCCTATATCTTCTCAAAAAATAGTTTTTCAAATGTGTGCCCCTCTTAAGGTCATCCTAAGTTCATTTTCTTGTCTACACAAGTAGTAAAACCCTATAAATACAAGTTTAATCCACCTTTATTCACTATATGGAAAATATATTTAAAAGATATTCAAACCAAAGACAAAGTTGTGTAAAATCAAGGTATTTTATCCATATTCTTCCCTACCTTTTTCATACTACCATCTATGGTAAAATTAAGCCCATTTTTCAAGCATTTAAAATTTCAATCACATGCAAGGCATCCAAGGCCACTATCATTCTATCATTCACTTACACATACATCAAACATTAGGTGGGATAATTACATTTGGATTGATCCCTATTTAGAGTATTGGTATGTAGGAAAATTTATACATAGGGAGTTGTTGAGGATGTCTAGTACATCCTAATAACACATAAAAATTATTGTTCATGTCATACTTACAAGTAAATTAGGGTTTGCACACCAAATAATTTTTTTTAGGAATAACATAGAGATACAAGTTTTGGTCATGTAGGAATAGGACATAAAGACACAAGCACATGTGCTCCCAAACAATAATAATGTTCTCACAAAGGGGAAATTAGTGCCACATTAAGGACACTAAATATAGATAGTGGTACTATCCATACTAGGCAATACTATCTAGTCAGTAGATGAAAACCAAAATCCTAATGATGACATAGACTATTACCAAGATCTCACATTTTAGAACCTAGATCATCCATTATAGCTACTATTCAAATAAGTATATTAATCCATAAACTCCACTGATTCAACTCAAAGTGAAGTTTTAAGTACGAATACTAAAATTTCACAAACATAAACAAATTCTTGAAAAACTTAAAATAACTTGTAAAATATTTGGCATAAAACGTTCTCGGTTGTTGAGATGGAATGGAATTGTCAAAATACTTGTTACTTCTAATTACCAATAAAACTAGTTTTTAATAACGTTGTGTTATAATTGTCAAAATTAAAATTACTTGCATGAGTCATTTACTAATTGAGATCAAATCAACAAACTTAAATAAAAACATGCATCAAATGACAATTACCAAAACATGAAACGTGATAACAGAGTTTAGCTCAATAATTGATGCCTACATCTCTAGGTTCTCCAAAAGAGTGGAACATTTTCATTAAGGGCACTTCAAACACCTGGAAATAATAACTTTCCTAAAAGCTGATCTCTTAATGCAAAAAATCACCTTCACTGTGACTGATAATCAACCCTGGCACCTTCAAATTTTGTGAGTCTTCACACTTGCAAAGTTGCTTTCAAAGTCCTAAAAATCTCCAAAATGGGCTTAAATATACTCCTCCAATATGAAAATTGGATAAAAAGGGTATTAATACTATGTATTATGGCCAAAAAATGGATAAAATTCCATTACATAAGCTTTCCCAAAGCTTTTACAAAGTCTCAGCCTCTTAAAATAAAAAACACAGTCCAAAATTCGATATATTCAAGTAGAAATTAGTCCCTTTTATAACACTTCGACCTCCGTGGCTGAAGTGGTTAAGGCATTAACCTTTTAGGTAGTAGGTTAGGAGTTCAAAACTACCTCCCACCTTTTTTGGCACCTAGGCATGCATTTGAAATCTTCTCCTCCTCTTTTGGCGCACTTTGACTTCTTGGGTGCATTTGTCCCACATGGGCTATGTGGAGGGTAGTTACACTCTTTAAGATGCTTAAACTCCTCATTGAATGTGTCAACACCTCTTTTCATGGGCTTAAGGCAACCATCTGGGCATGCATGTTGGACTTGGTCTCTCATACGAACCGTTCTCCCTTGGGTTTGCCACCTTGCTCAGCACCTTGCTTGGTCAAAGAGCTTATCTCACACTGCCACATGGCATGTTGATGATGTGACATGTCATCAAACCAATTTTTTTTCAAGCCTTACATTTTGCCAAGTGTCAACCTTTAATAGGTCCAAATGTTGAAATGTCCTCGAAACACATGCTAAATGTTGCAAGTGACATTTTTTGACCAATCTTCAAATGGCCATAACAGGAGCTCCCCAACTCAGATTTACGTTCCAAAAAAGTATCAAAAATATCTCAATGAGATCTATAGTGTGCCACCACTAAAACTCTAACCTGAAACCATTTTTTAAAACCCAATTTCTGATCACACCTTCCCAATGGAGGGCTTTTGGTCTCCAAAAGTCCAATATCCCTTGAAATCTTATAATTGGTCTACTGCATCCATGAAAATAGAACCCAATCATAGCAAGGATATAAAAAATTGTGTTAAAATGATTCACAATCAAATTGTAAAAATTCCTAATACAAAGGCATGAGTAAGTGAATCTGCAACTGCCAAAATGATTACAACATACCAAAATTATCTGCCCAAATGTCACACCCTGTAAAGTGGTGAATTGCCAAAAATTGAAACAACTCCCAATGTAACTGCAAGACAAGTTTATAATGCTGACAACATATAATAAATGTTGTGGACATGTTGCAATACAATGCCCTAGTATGGGACTTATATTTTAAGTAAATGCAAATAACCAAAAGTGTATGCTACCTAACATCTAAAAATGCCCAAAGGATCTTTCAATGCATCTATACATCCATGTGCAAAAATAGATACATTCAAAATAATAGTCTAATAAGTGTTGTAAGGAATTAACTCAACCTACAACATGCATTCTGCTATTATCTCCAACTAATCAAATGAGTTCAAGTCCTCTAGACAACTCACACAGCATAAATAGGAGATTCAAAACATAGGGATTTTCAACATGAGAATTAAAATACTTCGAATGATGAACCTACCTCAAAGTGTTCTCACAAACTCTACTCTAAATCTATCAAAGCTTGTTCATTCCCTTAAGTGAGTTTTTAATCATGCTTTACAAAAAGAATGTAGTGATAATCCACTTAACCATTTCTTTCTTCCTAGTGAAATTGGTTGTCTTAGTGGATTCCTTATCAATTGCGTATTGTTGACTTAACCTCTTTAATGGATTTTCACTTGTAAGTTTTACCTTATCCTAGGTTGTATTGTCAACTGCATTATGGATTGATTTAGCTTCATTAACCTTAGTGAGAGGTTTGTAAATCATCTTAGTTATAACATTACTTGAATGTGAAGATGCATGAAGCTTAAAACATCTATCAACCCTATGTCCACTTACTTTACAATGAGTACAAACATCATTCTTAGGTGAGGGTCCACTTTTGCCAATTCCCATCTTATCATGAGAATGGTCTTTCAAACATGCAATCTAATTCAACAAAGCATGTCTCTTCCAACAAAATGCAACACTATGGTTATGCATCCCACAAAAAGTGCATGGAAATGATTGCATTATCTTTTGAATGTTAAATCCAAATTTCTTAAACATAAAAAGTGGATAAGAAGATTTAGTGCGAACTCTAGTGTAGGAACTAGGAGGTGGAGTCTCAATACCTTGGCTACGTGTCCTCTTACACTACACATGCTCTATTAGTGGCCTTGGTCCTTTGCTATTAGAAGCTTGTCTTCCTTTAGCCATGGAGGAAGTTTATCAAATTTCCACCTGCTCACTAGTGTAACCCAAACCTGCATGAAGAGATATATGCTCTACTTGTATTGGGTTGGTAATTCCTTGGCCATCTTAACCAAGACCTCTTCCATTAAATCCTATTTTCATTAAAAATTTGGATCTTATACCCTTGTTGTGTTGTTTAAAACTACTATTGATGCCTTAAAATTGTGCTTGATTTTAATCAACAACAATGGGAAGTTTCAAGCTGTGGGATGATGCAGCTTCAAACAACCTCCAGATTTTAGAGAAGTTGGTCTCTTCTTTTGTATCAAGTATTGGAGAAAAGGGATAGGAGATTAAACAAAAATGCAATTGCAAGAATTGAAACCTAACTATGGCAATGTGCTTGAGTGTAATCCTAATCCTAACCTGACCACAAAAAAACTATTATATGATTCAAATACATTTAAGAGTAGACATGTGCATGATCAATGTAAATGATTGGAATAACAGAAATAGAGGCTCACAATAGGGGAGTCTTTTGTTGAGATACAGGAATTATCAACAAAGGCATAGTGTTTAATATTTTTAATAGAACCCTTTAATCACATAAGAGGTGCAGAATTCATGCACAGTTATGTAGAACTTTAGATTCTAGAAAATGAGACAAAAGAAAATAACATTTCCAATCACAACACTAGCAAATCTACAGCATAGACTACTGTGTAAATGACACAGGTAACAACAACCAAGGCATGGAGCTTAAATTTCCTTAATTCATTCAGCCACATAAAGGGCAAAAAAACATTCACAATTATATCAAATTTTACAACTTTAGGAAATCAAGACAAGAGCAAATGATATTACTGGTTAAAATTACAAGAAGTCTAAACTATCAGAAATATTCCCCCACTCTTTTTTAGATTTTACAATCCTTCTTATATAGCCTTAGGTTTCTCCTTTGATTACTCCCCTTTCCCACATGATCTTCTCCATCCCTTGCTCATAGGGGACAAACAGATGACACCTTCAATGCTGTGGGGGGCTCCAAAAAACTACCAGATGAACTGTTCCATCTACTTGAATTAATTCTAGCTGATTTTTCCTCCATTTTTCTTTGCGACAACAGATACATGAAACACTCTGTTATGTTTTGAATGGGAGAGAACACTTAGTCAATTTTTTGAAAATCCTCCAGGCATTATAAAATGACACTTGGCACTCTCCACTAGGTTTATCAAAGACACGTGGCCCTCTCCCTTTCCTTCGCTGTGCTATAGTTTTATTTAGGACTCATAACAAATTCTTACAGATGGTGACACCTGGCAACTTCCATGGACTTTGAAGTAACTCCTGAGGCCCACCATAATCTTTATTTAGTGATGGCACTCAAAGATGATCTCTTAGGTGATGACGCATGGAGGCTTTCCCAGCTTCTAAAAAGATACATGGCATCTTTCATTTCTCCTTCTAGGTTTATGTGGTGTCCTCTGCTTTCTCTGGAGATGGAGTAGAGAGGGACCTCAGACGATGACACGTGGCAGTCTCCACTACACTTTGATACTTATAAAAATGAAATGATGCCCTTTAGATGAAAGCATTAGACCAAAGTCCCATAAATGATGACACATGGTGGCTTTTGCTACTTTAAAAAGGAATTTCATTGCCTCTACAACTGCCACCTGGCACTTTCTACTCTCTCTACTACTTAGCTTGTTGAAAGTCTTTGAATGAAAAGTGGATGCCGATATGGGACTCAGATGCTGACATGTGGTGCATTCCGCTTAACTGCTACTAGGTACGTGGCACGTTCTGTGGTTCTCCCAAAAGTTATAAAAGGTGTTCAAGGAACTCCAACTGCCCAGCTTAATTTCATAGAGATTGACACTTGGCGACCTCTACTCGAATCATAACTTAGGCCAAGAATGAAATGAAAGGAAATAAAAGGGGAAAAGGACCCACACTCAAAGGGTGACACTTGGTAGCTTCTGCTACACTTTGATACTTAGGCAAAATGAATCAACCCTCTGCTTCAAAATTCTACTGCCTTGCTTGAGGTGCACAGGAACCAAAATTGTGGTGCTTGACTGAGAGTTTGAATGCATCATAGAGTAAAATTTACTCTATAGTTATTGGTGACCATCAAGACTTTTGAGATTACTCAAAAAGAAAAATCCACCTCTCGCTATATCAAAATTGTGAAAATTATATCTTCAAAAAGGGTCTTCGACCAATGTTTAAAACACTTATTCAAAAGCAAAGTAGGAAAACAATGGAAAAACAATGCGAAGAAGGGAAACTATTGAACTATAATACATGAGAGACTCAAGTCAATTGAAATGTTTTAAATAGATTCTATTTATAGGAATTTCTTTAGGTTCTCCTTCCATAGACTCTAGCTTAAAAGAATTCTCTTGCTTGCACGCATGAATTCTATATGGACCAATCCATAGCACTTCAAATTTGGTATGCTGACCTAGCTTAGCGGCCCTTGCATCCCATTTCAAGACAATCGAGCCCACTTCAAAATTAGGATTTGAATTCCTTTTATCAAAATAAATTTTAACTATTCTTTGGTGCTTGATTAATGAATCATGGGCTATGTCCCTCTTTTCCTAAACTTCTAGAAGTTCTATGAGTTTGACCTGCATGGGGCCATTTTATTCAATCTCAATGTGTTTGATCAGTTAGAGAGTAGGGATTTCCAAGCTTAGGGGAATCATGATAGACTTTCCATACACCAATTCATATGGAGACATTTTGATCACCTACTTGGGCATGATTCTATCAGCCCATAGTGTCAGATTAAGCACTTTGTGCCACTCTTTGTGATGATCAACCCTTATCCTTTTGATGAGTCTTATCAGGTTCTTGTTGGTTGATTCTGCCAAACCATTACCTTGAGGATAATTATCAGATGAAGTTCTCAAATATATTCCATGTCTCAAGGCAAATTCAGATACTTTAGACCCCAATAATGCTTTAGCATTATCTAAAATGATGGTACAAGGTGCCCTAAAGTGAGTAGTGATATCCCCTAAAAAATCTAGGATCACATTGTCTGTTGCTTCTTTAAGTGGGATTGCTTTGGTCCATTTGGTGAAATATTCTGTGGTAGTCAATATCTATTTGTGACCCATGCTGGACACTAGATTTATCATCCTAATGAAGTCAAGACCCCATTGAGTAAAAGGCTCATCCACAACTATAGGACTCAGTGGCATGGGTGCATTCTTCCACATCCCCACATAATACTGGCAAGATTGACATTTTCTAACCAGCTGATAACAATCTACAACTAAAGTAGGCCAAAAATATCCTACCTCACTTATCTTTATGGCTATGGTCTTTGCAAAAAAATGTCCTCCTGATGTTACATAATGCATTTCATGTAGTATCCTTTTGGCTTTAGCCTGTTCTACACATCTTAACAATTTCCCATCATAATTTCTTCTGAAAAGGACTTGTTCAATTAAGACAAAATGAACTCTATGTATCCTGTAATACCTCCTCTCGTTTCAAGGGAGTTCTCTTAGATAAACCCCATTTTTCATAAATTGAATCATGTTTGTGACCCAAGATTCCTAATCAATCTCTTGTAACTTTAGCACCATCCCTGGCTCTCCTTCTAAATCTATTCCTTCAGGTAACATCTTTTCCAACTCTTGAGTTATATATTAGCATAGTCCCCTACCTCTAACTAGCTTGGTGGGTCTGAACTCTACATCATATTCAAGGATCTTAGTGGTCCAATTGGATCTTTTCTCAGTAATCTACCCTTCCATGATGTATTCCCTGACACTTGGGTGAGTTACAAGTATCAGAATTTTGTTCCCTGATATCAGATGCCTAAATTTCTTGAGGGCTTTCACCATGGCATAAGCTTGTCTTTCCACAAATTTTTACTTGGTCTCATAATCTCTAAGAGTTCTTGAGAAAAAGGCTATTGGGTGCTCCCCCTCCAGCCTATCGTTCTTTTGTGTCAGGACATCAGCAATACTTGATTCCCCTCCATAGACATACATCACAGAGGGCTTGGAAAAATCTAGATTCTTGAGCACTGTGGCTACTGAGATGGCCTTCTTGACCCCCTCAAAAGCTTCCCATCCTTTCGTAGACCACTTGAAGGCTAGGTCCTTTTTAAGCAAGAGTGTCATTGGTCTGACCAAGCTTGCAAAATCAAATATGAATTTATTGACAAAATTGATTTTCCCTAAAAAGGATTGGACTGCCTTTTTATTTGCTAGAAGGGGTAAGTCCATTATAGATGTGATCCTCTTGAGATCTATATAAACTCCTTCCTTAGATACTATGTGCCCCAATAGTTTACCCTAAGGTACAATAAAAATACATTTCTTAGGATTTAATGATATCCCAAAATATTGACATTTCTTTAAGATTGATTCCAAATGATCAAAATGATCATTAGTGTTTTTTGAGAAAATAGTGAGATCATACAGATAAACCATGGATGAACTTTTTTATTATCTCACTAAAGGCTATATCCATAGCTTGTTGAAAGGTGGCTCTTGCATTTGATAAGCTGAATGGCATCTTCGTGTAGGCAAATGTCCCCCATTTGGTACTGAAAGTAGTCTTATACTGGTCTTCCTCAGCGAGCTAGATTTGATTATACCCAGAGAAACCATCAAGTAAAGAAAACCTCTCTGATCTAGCCACAGTTTGTAGAATTTGTTCTATGGAGGGCAAGGGATAGTGGTCTTTCAGAGATGCTCTATTTAGATCCTTGAAATCTACACACACTCTCATGTCTCCATTCTTTTTCCTAATTGGGACCAGATTTGATACCCAAGTTGAGTGTTTGATTGGGAATATTATCTTTAAATCTAAAATCTTCTACAACTCATCTACCATTAGAGGATCAATCCTTGGATTTATTGGCCTCTATTTCTACTTGATGGGTTTGGATCCTTTAGTCAACTCTATTGTATGTTGGATAATGTCTCTGTTGTATCCATGAAGGTCGTCATAGCTCCAAGCTATGACTCTGTCATATCTCTGACACAATTCAATTAGTTTTTCCTTTTCCTTTTGATTTTCAGAATTCCCGACCTTTAGTTTCTTCTCGATACTCACCTCTACCTCATAATAGTCTGCCTCATCTACCTGGAACCTTTTCTTTCCCAGGCTTACATCTTCTAGGTCAAACAAATTTTCTAAGGTGATCAATCCTTTGGGGAGCTTATTAGTCCTTAATTGAATAACCTGATCACCATATGCCTCTTCAATTTTAGTTTGCTACTAATCTACAAAATCATCTAATTTCTGTAAGAAAGAGACTATCTAAGCATCATTTTCAAACACTTGCCAATTTTCATCATTGTTTGGGATGGCTGGCCTCACTATAACTTTCACTGACTCATTGTTAACCAATAAGCCATTCACTAGGTTAAACTGTGAGCCAATTTGAGCCATCCTATCAACCTCAATGTTTTGACTTCTAGGAATGATTTCAATATTAAAGGCATCAAAATCCTCTATCAAATCCCAAATCCTATGCCTGTAGGACCTCATTCTCACATCTTGGCCACTGCCTTTTCCTGTATTTGCTTCACCACTAATTCTAAATCTCCTCTTAATCTCAAGTTTTTTATCCCCTTTTTCTTGGCTAATAGGAGCCCATGTACTAGAGATTCATATTCTACATCATTATTAGTGCAAGCAAATTGAAATTAGATAGCCCTTAAAATTTTATCACCATTTGGAGCAGTAAGATAGATTCCTACTCCAGCACCATGTTTACTTCTGGCCCCATCAAAATTCAAAGTTCAGACCTCTGAATTTTGAGCAATAGGTGCCTCTTCACTTATAACATTAGGGATCAGCTAATCCTCATCAACATTGACATACGTTCCTAAGCCAGTAGAATCATAGTTCCCATACAGGTCGTTATGCATCATAGCTAACAATTGACTGTTTTCTTCTTCTTAATCATGCTCGGTCTAGTCGCCCAGTTCTTTAATAAAATTTCTTTCTTCTTTATTTATCATGGCATGATCTACTTCTAATATTGTTGTCAAATTGTTGGTGATGTGGTCTTTGGATAGTGGTTTAGATAGAATCTTCATTTTTGAACCATATCTGGTTCACAGGATGAGGTGAGACCAGTCAAGAGACATGTATCCTCCTATTTTTGCTATAAAGTCTCTGGATAAACATAAACCAAATATAGGAGGGATATCTATGACAATTATATCCTAGTTGACAATTACATTGGGACATGTGTATAACTACAAGGGGAGTTGTTTTATTATCCCTATGGTTTGCACTATTTTGCCATCTAGCTACATAACTCCTTTTTCGATGGGTTCATAATTTATTTTCAAGGCATCAACTATTTGTTTAGGCATCATATTTCTGCTAGCTCATGAATCTATTAATGCATTATGGTGAAGTTTCTTTCCAACTATCAGAGTCAAATAGAAAGGCTCTGGCTTGGATTTACTTACTTGTGCTGCATTGTTCACAAAGGTTGTTGTCATTGGAAGGACCGAGTCTTTGAGATTTTCCTTTCTAGCAGGTCCTCCCTTGGTAACAGTACCTTTGAGCACTATTTTCCCTTGTAGAGCTTCTTGTAGTAATTTATTTTACTCAGGGATAGCCAAGATATCCCATATACATACTTGTGCTGGAGTCCTCTTTAATTGGTCCACTACATTGACCGACACCAAAGACTAAGTTTTTTGGAATTACGGATACCTTGTCTTTTCTTGAATCTAGATAGGGATCCCTTAATCTTGCATCAATTGAGGTACTAATTGTCTAATAGTGGCATTCTTTTACCCCTGAGATGAAGGATTTTCTTGACTTGACCACTTGCAATCTCAGGCTACTCCACCATTCTCCTCTTTGACCTGGTATAGTAGTCGGATTGCACTACTAGCCTTTGGGAGGTGGATGCTTCATTTAAAAAGACTATTTCTTCATCCTTAACCCATGAGAACAAAGCATGGTTTGGGGTTATCTCTTCCTCCTATTGCAAGGACATTCCTTGCATCTGAGCCACTAGAACCAAATTTTGCATGTCAGGAGACTGGTATGCTTGACTGCTACTGGTACTAGCAAACTGGCCATCCATTCTCCTTTGCTCAGCTACCCTTTGCTATAGGTTGCCCTTAGGATAATCTCTAGGTGTGTGAGCATCATTGGAAGGAAAATACCAAGCATTATTATCATCCACATAATTATTCTGACCTAAAACTTTTTCCCTATTTGAGTTGGGGGGAATGGTCTGTGAGGGTGTGGAAACAACAACTAATTGATTTGTTGTTTGATTTTTGGTTTGCCTTGGAGGGCCTTGATACTGGTTTAGTTGAGATGAAAACCTATTCCCTTAATAGCCTTGATAAGGAGGCTTAGGGAAAGTGTTTTATTGCCTCTTCATATTAATCAGCTCATTGGAGAATGTTCTTAGCATACTTTTGATATCATCCATCTCGGATGACTGAGCAGGGATCGATACTTCACAAATGATCAGGGGTAAGTATACATAGACACAGGGGGCTGACAGCTTTTAGAACCTCTTGAGGTAAATGCAAGGAGATTTTTGGGAACATAGGCATGGGAGGCCTTGGAGGTAGCTTTCCAGCATCAATTAAATGATTTTCATCTCTGACCGCAAGGTCATAGGCTGTCAGCAAAGTGTGTCCTCCCAGTGACTAAATCATGATAGATATATCTAAATTTCAAGCCTTGAGATAGAATACTATGACCATACCAGGTGGTGGTTTAGCCACAATAGGGATGTTGTCCCAAGTTTTCTAGAATCTGGTATTGAAGCTAGTCATGTCCTCTTATGGTCCCCTCTGAATAGTGATCAAATGCTGTAACAGGGAAGACTTATCACCCTTCTTTGCAAATCTTTCAAAAAATAGATCTCCAAGTTGGTCTGATGTAGAAATGGTTGTTGGGGTCAAAGAATGATACCATTCTACCACCTTTCCTTTGAATGAGGCTGCTAACAATCTTAAGGCCACATTTTGCTCCGTGACACCATGTATGGTGCAGACATCTGATACATCTTGAAGATGCTCCACAGGTGTCTTTGAGTCTTTCCCACTGAATGTGGGCAGAGCTTTTAGAGCATTTCCTGGAATAGGATCCCAAATAACTGGTGGTGTTGGGAGGATTAAGGGGCTAGCAGTGTTCCATCTCGTATAATTTCTTAGAGGGACGTTGGCTCCCATGTTCAGTACTGGTAGAAACTAGTTAACTCTTCTTCTTGAACTAACTACCAGAGGTGGAAAAAGAATACCTAGACTTGTAGCAAATTGTGATCTGGTGAATGGTCCATAGCTCTGACTCCTCGTAGCTCTTTGGTTCATGTGGTCTTGATAGAAACTTCAAGACTAGTCCCATCAGGCATGCCAGAAATTGTTGATGCCTTAATTGCACTTGATTTTAATCAACAACAATGGGAAGTTTCAAGCTGTGGGATGATGTGGCTTGAAACAACCTCCATATTTTAGAGAAGCTGGTCTTTTCTTTTGTATCAAGTATTGGAGAAAAGGGATAGGAGATTAAATAGAAACGTAAATGCAGGAATTGAAACCTAACTATGGTGATACACCTGAGTGTAATCCTAATCCTAACCTGAGCACAAAGAAACTATTATATGATTCTCTTACATTTAAGAGCAGATAGGTGCATGATCAATGTAAATGATTTGAATAATAGAAATAGAGGCTCACAATAGGGGAGTCTTTTGCTGAGATACATGAATTGTCAACAAAGGCATAGTGTTCAATCTTCTTAATAAAACCCTTCAATCACATAAGAGGTATAGAAGTCATGCACAGTTATGTAGAACTTCAGATTCCAAAAAATGAGACAAAAGCAAGTAACATTTCCAATCACAACACTAGCAAATCTAGAGCATAGACTACTGTTTAAATGACATAGGTAACACCAACCAAGGCATGGTGCTTAAATTTCCTTAATTCATTTAGCCACATAAAGGGCATAGAAACATGTATGATTATATCAACTTTTACAACTTTAGGAAATCAAGACAAGAACAAATGATATTACTAGTCGAAATTACAAGAAGTCTAAACTATCAAAAATCTTCCCCCCCCCCACTTTTTTAGATTTTACAATCCTTCTTATATAGCCTTAGGTGTCTCCTTTGATTACTCCCCTTTCTTGCGTGATCTTCTCCATCCCTTACTCACAAGGGACAAATAAATGGTGCCTTTAATGTTGTGGGGGACTTCAAAAATCTACCAGATGAACTATTTCATCTACTTGAATTAATTCCAATAGATTTTCCCTCCATTTTGCTCTGTAGCAATAGATACATGGAACACTCTGTTATGTTTGAAATGGGAGAGGACACTTATTCAATTTTCTAAAAATCCTCCAGGCATAAAAAAATGACACTTGGCACTCTCCACCAAATTTATCAAAGACACGTGGCCCTTTCCCTTTCCTTGGCTGTGATGTAGTTTTATTCAGGACTCATAATACACTCTTACAGATGGCAACACCTAGCAACTTCCATGGACTTTGAAGTAACTCCTAAGGCCCACCACAATCTTTATTTAGTGATGACACTCAAAGATGATCTCTCGAGCGATGATGCATGGAGGCTTTTATGGCTTCTAGGAAGATACGTGGTAGTCTCTGCTACACTTTGATACTTAGAAAAATGAAATGATACTCTTTGGACAAAAGCATTGGACCAAAGTCCCATAGATGACGACACATGGTGGCTTCCACTACTTCTTCAAAAAGGAAGTACATGGCCTCTGCAACTACCACCCAACACTTTTTGCTCTCTCTACTGCTTAGCTTGTTGAAAGTCTTTGAATGAAAAGAGGATGCTGATATGGGAGTCAGATGCTAACATGTGGTGTGTTGCACTTAACTACTATTAGGTATGTGGCACGTTCTATGGTTCTCCCAAAAGTTACAAAAGGTGTTTGGGGAACTCCAGCTGCCTAGCTTCATGTCTTGGAGATTGACACTTGGCGACCTCCAATTGAATCACAACTTAGGCCAAGAATGAAATGAAAGGAAACAAAAGGGGAAAAGGACCCACACTCAGAGGGTGACACTTGGTAGCTTCCACTGCACTTTGATACTTAGGCAAAATGAACTAACCCTCTGCTTCAAATTTTTTTTGCCTTGCCTGAGGTGCACATGAACCAAAATTGTGGTGCTCGATTGAGAGTTTGAATGCATCGTAGAGTAAAATTTACTCTAAAACTACCAAAAGCATCATTACTTGAATCCAAATCTTAATTGAATGAATAAGTAGATGAATTACATGGTGAATAACTTACACTACACTCAGTCATAGTTTCTACATCTGAATTTGAAGGCTTTACCTTTTCACACTCAACATATTGCAATCTAATCAAGAGTTCATCCTTGGATTTGAGCTCTAATTTCAAACTTGAAATTTGATCTTCAAAGGAATAGAGCTTGCATCTTAGGAATGGATTCTCATCCTTAATCTGACTATTGATGTTTTCAAGCTCTTCCATCTTGGCTTTATGTGACAACTTGCCCATGGTTTCCTAGAAACACATTGATTCCACAACTACACAGTGCAATATAATCAAGTGATATGGATAACCAATAAACTGAAAGCAACTGTCAAAACTCAATCAAAAGCTATCCCAACTTTCTAACTACTCTAATACCAACTTGATACGTAAACTCCACTAATTCAACTCAAAGTGAAGTTTTAAGTATGAATACTAAAATTTTGAAAACATAAACAAATTCTCGAAAAACTCAAAAGAGCTTGTAAAATATTTGGCATAAAACATTCTCACTTGTTGAGATGGAATGGAATTGTCACAAGACTTATTACTTCCAATTACCAATAAAACCAGTTTTTAATAATGTTGTGCTATAATTGTCAAAATGAAAATTACTTGCATGAGTCATTTTCTAATTGAGATCAAATCAGCAAATTGAAACAAAAACATGCATCAAATGACAATTACCAAAACATGAAATGTGATAATGGAGTTCGGCTCAATAATTGATGCCTACATCTCTGAGTTCTCCAAAGGAGTGGACCATTTCCATTAAGGGCACTTCAAACACTTGGAAACAATAAACAACTTTCCTGTAAGCTGATCTCTTAATGCAAAAATTCACCTTCACTGTGACTAATAATCAAGCCTGGCACCTTCAAATTTTGTGAGTCTTCACACCTGCAAAGTTACTTTCAAAGTCCTTAAAATCTACAAAATGGGCTTAAATATACTCTTCCAATATGAAAATTGGATAAAAAGAGTATTAATACTATGTATTGTCTGTAAAGTGGATAAAAATCCATTACATAAGCTTTCCCAAAGCTTTTACAAAGTCTTAACCTCTTAAAATAAAAAACACAGTCCAAAATTTGATATATTCAAGTAGAAATTAGTCCCTTTTATAACACTTTGACCTCCATGGCTAAAGTGGTCAAGGCATTAACCTTTTAGGCTACAGGTCAGGAATTAGAAACCACCTCCCACCTTTCTAGGTGCCTAGGCATGCATTTGAAATCTTCTCCTCCTCTTTTAGTGCACTTTGACTTCTTCTTGGGTGCATTTATCCCACATGGGCTGCATGGAGGGTAGTTACACTCTTTAAGATTCTTGAAATCCTCATTGAATGTGTCAACACCTCTTTTCATGGGCTTAAGGTGCCTAGCTAGGCATGCACGCTGGACCTAGTCTCTCATACGAACTATTCTCCCTTGGGTTTGCCACCTTGCTCGCCACCTTGCTTGGTCAAAGAGCTTATCTCACGCTGCCACATGGCATGTTGATGATGTGACAGGTCATCAAACCATTTTTTTTGCAAACCTTACATTTTGCCAAGTGTCAACCTTTGATAGGTCTAAATTTTGAAACATCCTCAAAACACGTGCCAAATGTCGCAAGTGACATTTTTTTACCAATATTAAAATGGCCATAATAGGAGCTCTTGAACTTGGATTTACATTCCAAAAAAAACATCAAAAAGCTCTCAACAAGCTCTACATTGTGCCACCATTGAAACTCTGACTCGAAACCATTTTTCAAAACCCAATTTCTCATCATCTATATTTATGCTTATTTATTGCTATTATTAAAAAGTCAAACAAGGTCAAAGGTCATAATATATTAGTAATTATTTATTTCATTGATTTATACATCGCATACCATGTAACCAAAAATAGGAATTACATGTGTAAAACCCTAAAAGGTTAAATGATTTGGTGAACCCATCTTAATTTAAATATTTCTCTAAACCCTAGCTTACATTCATCCTATTTTTTTTCAATAGATTTAAGGTTACATACCTATGAATTTATAATATTTTTAGATAACCTAGATAAATTAAATTAATTTCACATTAGGGTTTTAATTAATTTAAATATAATTTAAATTTATTGCAAAAAAACCATAAATTATAAAAACCCTAACCCTAAACACACTTAGGGTTTGTATCCTTTTCTATTTATAGTCATATTTTATTTAAAAGACTAATATTTTAAAATAATATATATTCTAATTCATGTAATCATGATCATAATGATGGAATAAATCATTCACTCTTTGTTGTAAAGTCTAATACTTTCATTACATGCTTGTTCCTTTTAATTCAAAATGAACTTAGAAAAGACATAAACACATGTATATATGATGCTTTATCTCAATTGAAATATATGACATATCATATCATGTTATATTTATCCTATATGGAATTAGATTAACAATAAAATCTATATACACATAGATGATTTAACAGATAAGCTAACAACTATGTTTCAAATTCAATATCATATCTTATGCATAGGAAATAGTCTCCTTATCCTCCTCATCTCCATGAGGGTGATAGATAATTTCCCTCTAACCAAGTATATCTTATCATCCCTCCATGAGATGGGGAAACCTATACCAATGTCACTAATCCCCATACATGGCCTATTCACACCTTTTCCCTAGAGGAAGTGTGCCTACATGTTTAATCTGAAATAAATAGGGTTTTAAATTGTAAGATTATGTATGATGAAATTATTAATTTGGGAAACACAATTATAGATTTATAAAATCAAAATAAATTACTACATGAAAATATTACAACATATAAATAAAGAAACACATATAAACATAGTCGATTTACCTTGTTAACAATCAAATTAAAAAACAATACAATAAACACATATAAATAAAGAAAAGCTACCTCTCTAAAAGGAGGCTCAACATTCAATATGGTATAATTTTATTCAAAAATATCTACAATAGTATGATTATAATTATGAATGTTTGGGTAAATATTCCTAAGGAATCACTTATCCTATTCTATCAATTGATATTATTAGCCAACAAGGTCTGGGGTTTATTGAACATCCTTACATACATTAGTCACATATACAATTTATTAAGGTAGAGCATATAGATACATAAAAAATGTTGTATAAAGATCAAGATATTCAATTGAAAATTCAAAATCATGCTCATCCAAAAAGCTTCCTCAAATAAGGCTTTATAGAAAAAGATACTCCAAAATAGAGTATGTCTACAATAAGCATAGTTTCAAAGGGAAAAATCACAATCAATATAATAAAGTACAATTCTAAGAGGTCAACTCCATAGTATAAATTACTTCCCTCTAACATTCTAGGTTATTATGATTCTAACGTTGAACAATATTACGATTTTGATGAGGAATAATACACATATTCCTACTGCAACAACAATAAACTACAATATAACAATCAAAGTACATGAGATATTATCATTCATATTTTTGACACAAACCATAGTGATAATGAGTCTCCAGTGAGACACATCAGTTAGTATCATCCCTACTATTATACATACTTCATTATCTTTCTCACTCCTTATACATAGTTTATTTTCATTTGCTTGTACATAGATTTTATTCAGAACACACAAAAACAATATGATATGTCAAAAAACAAAAACATTCAAAATTTTCAATAATATAATTTTTTCTATATATTGTATGCATTTCTACTACTTGCCAAATATTATATATTGCAAACTATTATAGTATAGTTAGTGCTATCATGTACAAATGCTTCACTTATTCTTTTTAAGTACTTACAAATTCAAGATAGGACTGTAGTCTATTATACTAATCTAGACCAGCTATCATATACCCATCAATAGAATTTACATTGATATAGGATTATACATTGATACATTTGCCCACTTGGGTGCATCTTCTATGTAGTTGTTATAAATGAATTTTTATATTTACATACTATACATTCTAGATTATGCATTTATTTATCTTGATATTGATAATTATCCTCAATTCTTAGATTTTTTGCCAACTATCATTAGTTAGACTTAGTACATATGCATCCTTGTATTTTTATATATCTGTATTACATAGTTATACATAATTTCATTTCTAGTTCCTATATTAGTCTTGATTGTGTTTCCTATGCTTCTTCCATCTTCAAGGGAATTCAAATACGCCATTGTTATTTGGCTTCTATGCCACTTCTCTATTTTCATGCATTGGACATGTGCCCATGTCCCTTGTGTGTTTTTTCATGATTTTATATGTAAACATTTGAACATGTCCTTTTGTGTCTCTATGCCAAATTGCTTATTGTTTGCATATGTGGACATCTCAACATGTCCTTGTATGTTTTCATTCTCAAATTTAGTGACATGTATTTATGTCCATTATATTGTGTCCCCTTAGCCTATCTTTTACATGAATCATGTGCTTGTATGTTTGCTTCTTCATATGATTTTACACCATGGAGATTGTATTTTCTTATTACACACACACACACACACCATTTTTTGATGCCATTAGAGATTTCATGCATCTACCCTTCCCACTTGGGTGTTGTGATAGACATCATGCCCCACCACCTAGGTAGTTACTTCGATTTTGTTTTTGCATCTATCTTGTCACCCTTGTGCAATGCTAGATTATAACACACATCTTACATTTCCTAGTTATGCTCAGATACATTTACATTTTGATGTTATGTTTTTAAATAATATTGAGATATCATGAACATGATCCAAGTAAGACAATTTGTAGATCTACTTCTTTAGAGGTAGTTCTTACAAAGGTTTCACAATTACCCTCATAATATGGGGAATTCATATGTTTTTTTATATACAAATATTAGGTTCCTACATTACTAGTCATAGATACATTTCAAAACATAGTCCCAATTTGAGATGTTAAAACTAAGGTAGATACAAAATAGAATAAAGATTTAGAATTCAGTTTAGATCACTTAAAAATGAAACCAAAATTTTTCTTACCACCAAAATCGGGACACTAACACCACATGGCATTATTGTCCACTACAAGTCACTACTATCTAATAACCCCACCTTTAGGATAATCCATATCATTTAGACTAGTAAACTAAATACAATATAGATTTACATAGATTTGCATAGGTTTAGTAGTTATGTTCATTTATCTCATATTCATACTAGTTGCGTAGAATTTGGGGTATCATGTATGACATAAGCATTCATACGTTGATATCATTTACAAAAGTTCACCTATTACATACTTGATTTAGAGTCAGTATACTCAGATACAATATTGGGGGTATGTGTGTGGCATATTAGTTTTCATATACTCAATCTTAGATAGGTTGATCAGATGGAATGGAAATCTCCATGTCATTCTCTATGTTGTATACACTTTCTATCACATTTTAGGTTATCACCAAATTCATGCCTTACTCCATCTATAGTGGTTGGTATTCAAGAGTAGCCTAAAACCACCTAATATACCTGAGAGGTCATAAAGGTAAATACATAATTAGATTTACTTAGATACTTTTAACAATATACATAATATAGTTCTAGATGCATCTACTTCACATAGGGTCAATGATGGAGTCATGGCCTACTTGAGTTATTAATCCACCTACATGAGAGGGTTAGACACACTTATAGTCTTATCCAAGCTATTCATAGAGATCAAGATCCACTAAGTAGGGGTGGGAAATGATAGATTCAAAATTAGATTGAGTTTTTAAGCCACCCATATGAGGATTGAACAAGTCATCAACTCAGTTCAAGATATTCAATGATATTATCACTATGCACACTCACACATATAGGTTGTCACCAAGTTCATGCATTGGTTCATGTACCCAATAAGTTATATTCATTATTTTCCTCTCTCTTTACTCAACTTTACTTATTTATTTCATTTTATCATAGTATTTTTCTTTTTATCATATCTAAAATAAGAAATATTTTTTGCATGTTCCATTGTAGGTCATTGTTTTGGGCCATGTTTCACATACGTAGACCTAGATTCAATTATTTAAACTTAGCTACATAGGCTTCACTTCCAAGGTAAGTCTATGTATGCATTTGTTTCCTTTATATTATTCATTTCACTTTGTTACATTAATATCATAAAGGGGGGAATTCAATAACCTAAAAGTGGTAATTATATGCTAATATTTTTTCTTGATTTAACCTATCCCTAGGCTAGCCATAGGCCTACCTTTGAGCATTAGACTTAATTTTATAGTCATTTAACAAATCATAGTAACCTATAGCCAGTCAAAACATAGTATTAGAACTATCATCTTAGACCCCAACATAAATTTCTTAGTAGTCTTCAAAGAGGACATTAATGCCACATTTGGGATACTATAACCACATGGCACTAGTGTCCCCCACTAGGTGTTATTATCCTTATCCCTATCTCTTCCCAATGGATATTTTTTCAGATGTGTTCCCCTCATAAGGTTAGATTAAGCTCATTTTATTATCTACATAAACAACATAACCCTATAAATAAAAGTGTGATACACCTCTATTCACTAAATGGAAAATAGATGTAAAACGTTATTCAAACCAAAGACAAAGTTATGAAAAATCAAGGTATTTGATCCCTATTTTTCCCTACTTTCTACATACTTCCATCTAGCACGGACCTAATATTTTTTTTTTTATAGTTACAAAGCTCAATCACATTCAAGGAATCCAAGGCCACTCTCATTATATCATTTACTTGCACATACATCAAGCACTAGGTGGGAGAACTACATTGAGCCTGATCCCTCTTCGAAGTATTATTTTGTAGAAAACTATCTATATAGTAAAGTATTAAGGATGTCCAGTCCATCCTAATAAAACTCAAAAAACTATTTATCATGCCATACTTATAAGGAGATTATGGTTTATAAACAAAATCATGTTTTTTAGACACAACAAAGAGCTACAAGTTTTGGTCATGTAGGAATAGGACATTTAGACATAGGTGTAGATGCTCCCAAAAATAGGAATAATCATATAAAGGGGACATTAGCACCACATTAAGGACACTAAACATAAATGGTGATACTATAAATATTAGGTGCTAATATCTAGTGAGTATAATAACACTAAAAACATGTTGATGACATAGACTACTACCTGGATCTGAACTTTCATAACCTAGATCATTCTTAATAGTCAATTTTAAGCAAAGTCTCTATTTATGCCTATTTATTACTATTATTATAAATTAAAAAAAGGTAAAAGGTAATAAAAAAATAATAATTAATTATTACATATTTATTTATCTAATTTATACATCTCATCCCATTTAACCAAACATGGAAATTACTTGTGTAAAACCCTAAAAGGTTAAATCAGTAGATCAGGCTAACTAATGAGGAAAATATGAATTTTGTAACTATTATTACATTAAATGAAGTTTTTAATAATTTATAAGTGTTTTATGAGGTAGGGAAGAACAAAAAATAACATTTTAAACCTTTTAAATATTTACAAAAGATCAAAATCTAGTTTTATTAGCTCTTGGCCTACTATAGTCAATGAAAGCCTTAAGCTAGAACATAAAGAAGTAAAGTTCACTTTGTGAGAAAATGAATTGGAAAAATCATATAAAAAATTTTAAACACATGAATATGGAAATTTTTAATGTGTCTAAGAGGGTTTGAGATAAATAGAGTATTATAGAACAAGTAATGGCCAAAACTTAGTCATTCCAGGTTAAGGGAATTATGCTTAAAACCCTCAAAGTTCATTTTCTTGATTTGTGAACCTCAAGGACATATTAAGACATATAAATTGTGTTATTTAATGTGTGTATATATTTAAATATCCTTAATAATCTTAATATTATAGGGTGTGTTTAGTTTTGAGTCAACAAAGGTGAATTAGGCCTTTAAACCTATTATCCCTATTTTAGGTAAAGTAACTTTTCAAGGGAAAGATGTTACTATTCCAAAAAAGTGAGTTGATAATAATTTATTAGGGGTATATGAATGTTTTTAGAAACTTTTTAATACATGTCTCAATATTAGTCCCAAATTTGATTCGTGAAGCCTAATATGATCAGAAGCCCTTAAGGCCTATTTTATTTAAAAGTAAAGTTTGACCTCAAACAAATAATTTGTAACATTTGTTAAGGTAGATTTATATTTATTCAAGTATAATAATGTGTAAGAAATACTATGAGAGTTTTTTTAACTTCAATGTCCCATGCAAAGAATTATTTTAGGCCTAGTAGTGTTATGAAGGAATCATTCCCTTAAGAGTCATAAAGAATGCAAAAGTCTTTGTAGTAAGTTTTAATTCATTTGAAAATAGTCTAAGAAGTTTTGTATAGCCCTAAAAAATAAATAAATAGAGTCTAAATTACCTTAAAGGAAGAGTGTATGTTAATATGTATAACTATTGTGTATATATATTTGGTATATTGATGAGATGACAAACATGTTTATGGAATTTGTTGTTATAACATCAAGAACAAGTACAAAAGAATAAATTAACCTTAGAGGTCAATACGGAAGGTTTATCCCCTTGAGTATTACTAATAGCATTTTATTAAGACTAGTAAGAATCCTTATTTTTTTAAGATTCATGTTATGGCACTAATTTTCACCCTTATGGGGAGTTATTTAGGATCCCTCTTATTAATATATAATATTGGGACAACCCCAGGATGTTGGAAACCTATGATGGGACTGAACCTCCAAAGAAGGATGACTTCCTCTTGATGGATCACCTAGACTAATGCTTTTCATAGGGAAAATGGTTATAAAGGGGAAAATGGCTCCTAATAAGGATTAAAGGTGATGTACAAAATAAAAATGGGAAACACCCATAATCTTGAATCCACACTAGATCTATAAAAGACAATGCTAGCTCAAATAAACGTAAAATCAAGCCAATTTACATAAGTATTTCATGGATAAAGTTTAGGAAATAATGAATGCAAACAAAGAAGAGTTATAAGACTCACTGAGAGCTTACATTAAGGGAAGAAAGAACACTAATCTATACTTGTAAACTTATTTAAAAAACCCTAAAGGAGGAAAGGAAAGAGGACAATGGATGAGGAATATTCTCTTTCACACAATGCCATCACACACAACTCACCCAACACATATCCAAGGCAAAAAATAGGTAAATAAAGTATTTATTTATTCAATAGGTAGTTATTACAAATGCTTGATAGGGTCTAGCCTAATAAAGAGGATTATATATTAAAATATCTCAAAGAGTCCCATACTCTTCCAAATTAAAGAGTCCTTGTGGGAATCTGATAGAGAGAGAGAGAATGTGCCATTTATAATGTGAAACAATGCATGATATAGAGAAAGAGAGAAGAGAGAAGAGGGGCCATGTTAACCAAGATCATTAAATGAGATGCCACTTTCAATTATTTCTCTAACACTTTTGATCCAATTAGGACTAATACATCATAGACTAGATAGCCTTCATTTGCTCGAGTAGTTTTTAAACTCTTCTCATTGTTTTGAGAAACATGCACTAGAAGACAAGAATATGTCTATTATTTAGATGATGAATCTTGATCCTTTCAAGAGAGAAATATATTCAAGATATTAATAACATTAAATGTTCTACTATTCTCTTTCCAATCCCCATATCTCTTTGCTTGATCTTCCATGGCACCTTCCACTTGCTTTCAATGTTTATGAGGACAAAACCCTCATATCTAAAATATGATAAAGTTTTGATCATGTCTACTTGATTGATAGTTTGTAACTACTTTTTAAAGGTCTTGACCATATTGGAAGATGAGACACTCCTTCGTTAATCATAAATCTACCCTATTCTAAAATTTGAGCACAAGTCTTTTCTATAGATTGAAAACCAATCTCCTTTATTGGTTTTCCTATAGCTATTATATCATTCTTGATATTTATTAGGTATAAGTAGACCTATTTTACTTTTGAACCCTAAGAGAGCTGATAACTCATGATATGAATAGATCTTCCCTTAGAGATCAAAGATCAAAGTCTTGAAACAGTACTACAACCCTAAAAGATGGACCCTCTATATTTTAAAACATTAAACTAGAGGTGCATATTATGTGTTAATGGTGAAAAAACTCCACCATTTATAACCTCTAACTATATAACTATGTCTTCATCTCATACTTAGTGGTGCTCAATTGAGCTTTAATGGTGACACAGTCTTTTTGAAACATCGCTTCTAGTTTTAACCTTAGGTCACTTTTACTTTCTATTGAAGTCCCTATATTTTGACCTTTAATGTTTACCATTAATATTTAATATACATGGTCTAATGTGATCCATTAGATTAATGGGGCACACTAACTTATTGACCCCTCACATACTATCTATCTTATTTTGTATGAATGAATGCAAGCCATATATATTTTGCCAATATAATACGATTGAGACACTTGTCACCAATGCATTTATACATGAGATCCACTGACCTTTTAACTTTATGCTCACCATTGGTCCCTAATTCATGATTAAATTCATTCTATTAGATATTTAGGACCCACTGAAACTATCAGGTTATTACTCATGATAGGATTTTATCTTAGATTCCATGATCTTGATAGTTGTCAGTCATGTGTTTACACTGATTTTTTAACTTGATTCTCATCATCGATCATCTTTAGTATGATTAAATGTACACCATAGATCTATTTGGACCTATTAAAATTGTTATTCACCACATGCTATTGGATCTTCTTTCTAATTGAATGTATACAATTGGATCTTCCTTTTAAATCTAAATGGCTATTTTAAGAGGCTCAAATTTGATGTTTACATGCATGTTTAAGGATTTTTAAATCCAAATGGTTACTTATTGTAGCTTCAACTTGACATTCTAAAAAACATATCATTTTAAAAGTCTAACTTTAAAGATTTTTAAGTTGATATAGATAACTCATCAAGTCATGAAATTTGTAGAGAATGCTCAAGGCATGATTACTTCATGTCCATGTAGTCTTTTGGCCTAGGAAGCTTTATAAATGAATTTATTAAATATGAAACTAGATTTGCTTTATTCATTTTTTCATGATTTCATAATGATATTCTATCTCTTTAAAGATTTTTCAAGTCATTTTAAGGCCCAAAAATAGATTATGATACTTGTAAAGCTTTCTTTATGTCCATGAGGTTCATGATCACCATGAGAACTTGCTAGTTCTTTTGACTTTGCAATCCTAGAACTATTTTCAAACCTTTATTCCACTTATTCCATCAATAACTTTATTCACTATGTAAATCATGAAAAATATTTATATGTCAGCCAAATTTGTATAACAAGTCCTATAGTACATCTTAACCAAATTTGGTGCTTTGTGAAGGTCACTTGCATCACACAGTTTGAGTAAATTGTAGAAGAAAATATTTAGTTCATGTTGTTTAGACATTATCAAGCTTAAGACCTTTGGAAATAGTTGGTAAATTCTGATAGGGTGAATATACATTAATTTTATCTCCATGAAAGTACAAATAAGTTAAAATATGGATTTTTGAATGCTCCTAGTCTAAGTACAGGAACCTAGGGTTTCTAGTCACCAAAACTTCCATGTATTTTGATCCACTTGGACAAAAAAGAACTAAAAATTGAAAGGGATATTGGAGAGGATATTTTATATATTTTTAAAAATATTTATAGTGTAAAATAGGTCTATAGATATAATTATTAGAGTTTTAGGGGCTACATGCTTGTATACATACTCAATAAACCTACTAAATCTGAGTTTTAGGTTATAAAAATTGTAAGAAAGAGGTGAGAAGGTGTTGGTAAACATGGGTAAGGTTATTTTCAATTTATTCATGGTGGTTTAAGTGTTTGGATATTATATAATAAGTTCAATATGGAACTTAGTGCATTAGGCTTGTCATTAGACTAAGGCAATCGTGATTTGTGTTCTTTTGTATGTTTGATGTCTTAAATGTGAGTGAAAACCTATGTGTAGGTTGTAATAACCATGATAATTTAGTATTAGTATAATTAAAGGTGAAGATATTTATTTTGTGTTTAAATAGTCTTAAGTGAGGTGATAGGCCTTTCCAATAGGCCTAATGAGTGTAAGAGGGCATGTTTAGATGTAAGAGGCCATAAGAGAAAAGAGTATTGAGTAAAGAGAATAAGGGTTCTAATTTTTTGAAATTTGAAAAATCCTTAGTAAGATGTCCATTCCATTTTCTAAGAAGGTTTTGAGAGGAGTCTCAAGTTATATCAACAAGACTAGGGATTTATGAAGGCTAAAAGCCTAGAGAAGAGGTTTAAAAATAGGTATAAAGTTAATCAAAGGACATACTTACATCAATTGTAATTTCTTGTAGATGTATATAATATTCACTCTTAGACATTTGACTTTATTGAAAGTGTACTTGCATCATTGATTCTTTGGACTTTGATTGCCTTCTTTATAGAACTATACCACACCCTTTAATAATTTGTGAGGTTAACGATATCCTTTTGTATGTATTGATGATGAGTGCATGTGTTTCACATTTATTATTATTTCAAATTTGTTTCTTTAGATTAGGAATGAAAAACATGTTAGATACCTAATATAACTGGAACAAGCAAATAATCAAATATGGCACGTGGTTCAAAGACTCAAAATCAATAAATTTTGAAATTAGAAATATTCATACTTGATACCTTTGACTGAGAATGAAACCTTTTTTTGAAAGATGATAAACAAGAATATACATAGAAAAATTTCTTGTATACAACAAACATAGGTACCTTTTGGTATCGTAATAAAACATAAATCCACAGACTTCAGTAAACTGAAGTTAGAGTATCATACACATCTTTTGGAAAACTATTTAGTAATAAAACTATGTTGCAAGAGTTAAAATATAGAAGTAATGGAACATTAATATTTTAAAAAATAATTCCTATAGGCATTAGGATTGTATAGGTATGTCTCGATACCTACATTACAATGCAAAACTAAACTTGATAAAACTCTATAGAATGCATTATTCTTTAGCTTCACTTTATTTTAAGAATATAATCTTCTTTACTCATAAGACCAACCACATGAAGGTGGAATCTTGTCTAGTGCCCGTAACCTAAATTAAAATTGTTAGTAAAATTTTTAAATAAAAATAAACACATAATGATAAAATAGTTCAAATTTAAAATATAGTAAATAATTAAGTTAACTATATTGATTTGAAATCCCATATGCATTAAATACTAACCTTTTTGATGCTATAATTTTTTCTCTTAGCAAACAACACCTTATGGGAAGCTTTACAAATATGGGACTGAATTGTGATCTATTAAAGTGAACTACATGATTTTAGAAGCTATCTCTTCTAATTGATTGGGGATGAAAGGGAGAGGAGGAAAATACAAATAAAACTAAAATAAAATTATCTAAGGCAATATTCTGAGATCTTTAATGTATCCACCTAATATTGCATAAAATAGCTTGAGCCTTTGAAACACTATAGACCATTTAAAATAGAATATGTATGATTTAATGCTTGTAATATAAACAAAAGCTGACACTATAGAAGCATAGAATATAAATAATAAATAGTAATAGATTCCACTCAATTGGACATAGAACACCACATCCTTTATAGTGTTTGGCAGAGAAAAATTATAAAAGTCCCAAAGACATAGTATACAATATTCAATACTTCTCATGAGGGGCACCTTCTAACTCTATGAAAATGAAAATAAACAACAAATATTATTTAT
This sequence comes from Torreya grandis, assembly GCA_037957365.1. Classification (NCBI taxonomy): domain Eukaryota; kingdom Viridiplantae; phylum Streptophyta; class Pinopsida; order Cupressales; family Taxaceae; genus Torreya; species Torreya grandis. The sequence continues at coordinate 350,616 of JARHVA010008013.1, read as the reverse complement.
ATTCAAAAACTAAACTATTAAAATTGATTCTCTATGATAATAGTCATAAAGATAATTCATGTTATCTAATGTCCAACCCCTAAAAAGAAGGGAACCTAGAATATATAGGCAAGATAGCCTCTGAAATAAAAACATATGGAATATAGTAAACTCAGTCATGATGAGGTTAGTGTAACTGAATGGGAAGATTTAGCTCATGACTATAGTTGGCCCTCAAAATCTTGGATATGGCACGGCTATTAATGCCTCATGATCCCCACAACACTTATAATAAGCATCACGGTAATGCATATATCCTTTGGAACTACCTACAGAATCATGGTTAGGAACAAGGACCACCTACCTTGAACAATGGCACTACTTGAATCCTTAACAAAATAAACCCTTACTTGAAGGAGTGATGGAATGATGTGTGGCACACTGAGGGGTGAACATTCTTATTCAAAACCTTTTTACCTATTTTTAACCAATAGTGCATGGATCCACCATGTGGAAAGATGTCACTAATCTTAGGGAAGTCAAGAAAATTTTCATGAAGAATGAATGTTTGGTTTCTATGTGGAAGGTTCATTTCCCCTTCATTATAACTACATAGTGGTTCTTGACCATTATCTCATTAGCCAATGGCACTACTTCAAGATTTAACAAAATGAAACATTCTTTAGATAAGTTCCATAATGCCATATGGTGAGTTGGTGCTACTCCTAAGGAAGCCAAGAACATTTTCATGAAGAATGAGTTCTAGGGTGGCACATGGTAATAGCGAAAGAAGCTAAGACATAGACAAAACTAAACATGAGAACCCAAGAAAGAGGAGGTTGATATATAAACTTCCAAACTTGTCAAAAAAATTCATGATAAAAATATAACTACCCAAAAATTACTAAAAAACATGGATTAAGATCCACAATTCTTGGTAACTTGTAGGGGAATCTACTTATGAATGGAAGAACCCAAAATTTATAGTTTCCTAGACTAGTTGACGTAAAAATGAAAAAAGGGAAGTCCAATAAAACTCATAAGTTTTTTAGAGCCACCTTCAAATTCATTCACTCTTCCTCTTTGGGTTGAGTCTTCTTCTTCAAAGCTTCGAAGGATCTATCCAAATAAATGATCTCCTTGAAGCAGATGTTGCTCAAGCCTTGTACTACTACCCATATGTAAAACTCAAGTTAGGAAAGAGGCTGAAAATAGTCTCCACTTTGAATATGCTTGGTATTTGACTAAGAGACACAAAGATGGTCTGATCATTCTACTTTTTGATCAGAATATCTTTTATCTAGTCCTCTGAGAGGATTGTGTTATCTACAAGGAATGCGGAAGGGAGTCTCAACTAGACCAACTATTTAATGTGACCCTTCTTGTCTTAAGACACCTTATCCAATCCATTCAAAAATGCCTTACATTTTGATTCTACCTTGTTACAGCTCAAAAAGTCATTCACCTTCACCACTACCTACCTTTTGTTAGCTACCCCTACTACCTAGATTATCACATCCATCATACTATACAACTTCTATACTAGGAAATATGAATCTTGAACTTTATGGGATATAAAGGAAAGTACCTAATCGACATATGTGATAACCTATGCACTTAGTCATTATGAGTCTGAAATACACCCAAGCACTAGCTTCAAGTTTGTGACCATGTTTTTTATTCTTTGCAAATATGAAATGTATTTTTTTAGGACTATGGGGAGGATACCTATAGTCTAGGAGTAGGTGGAAAGGTCATTCTTCAATTGATTTATTTTTTTATCCTTGGTCAAGGACTCTTTTTGCATCTATTTTTACACACTTGTAAAGTATAAGAGAATCTTATAAATATTTGTGAGATCTAATTCTTTTTCTTATAGCTTATTCTCGATGGCCTACTTTTCCTTTTTTAGGATATCAATTTTGACCCTCAACTCTACCACTTAAATATATTGTTGGGTTCTTTAGATAGATTTTGATTAGAATATCTTAGTGGTTATATGAATCTATAGGTCAAACCTCATCTTGGCGAGCTCCATGTCTTTGGATTTATCCTCTGCATTAAGGCATTTCATAGTAGCCTTAACTCTTGTAATATATTACTCTTTATTTTCCAACTAATGGTTGCCCTTGAGATAGTCCATTATGATGGACTTTTGAATATCCTCCATTATTTCAACCTTATCATGTGGCTTAGGCAAGTTAAGGTCCATGTTGATGGCATGAATTGAGTAATCCCCTGGTTACATCTATTCTTGGGGATTGATTAATTATGGTGTCATATGTGAAAACATCAAGGAGTATTATATAGGGTCAAGAAATGGTTGAATATGAGGTGTCACTAGGGCCTTGGCCATTTTTATTCTTCTCTTCTTTGCTCAAGCCTCTTTATATTTGTTTGTAGTCTTCAACTATTGGTAGATCTGCTTTTGTGACTATATCAATTCCCCCATGAAGGAGGATCCTTGTGGTAATCCAAAAGGAATGATCACTTATTGATATGAAGCAATGGACACTATTACACTAGGGATGAGTAGGCAGAGGGTTAATGTGGAAGGTGAGAAAGGAATAATGCCATAGAGAGGTGTGTTATGGAATTATTCCATGATGGATGTGTTAGTGGTAGATGAAGGTGGAAGAGTGAAAAGTAGTGTAAGAGAGGTGATTGGTTGCATGGAGATAAGTGGCACAAGCGTGGTAGACTCAGTGGAAGGTGAAGATGATGTGAATAAATAAGAATAAGTTTAAATAAGAGGGATAAAAAAGTGTACCTTATTATTTTTGGCTTAGGATGGGGATGAAAATTTTCACCTTAGAGCTAGGCTAAGATGACCCTACTTGAGGTTTCCTAGTAGCGACCTGCACTAGTTGTTGCAGGATTGTATATAGAAGAGGAGGCTAGGATATATGCCTCTAAATCACTAAAAATTCCTCCTCCTTTCTTGAGGGGGTATCCTCCTCTTCATTGAATGAAACATCTTCTTCTACCTAAGATTATTCCTCATGGTACTCATCCTATAGGTTCTTGAATTGGCCATCAGTGTCTAGGTCTTCAATGTTGAGTTCCCTTTGGCCAATTTCCAACCTATACTTCCAATAGGCATAAAATTTCTCTTTTATCTAGCCCCTTTAGATTATGTATGCTCTTAAACCCTTTATCATGGTCTTCATGGGATCAAAATCCCAAACTAGTTTATAGAAAGACTCCCATGGTTGGTGGGTGTCTGAAAGGGTCTTAGATAGATCCACATAGTGCTTGATATCATCCTATATTAGAGACTTATGCTCCTTAAAGCATGGTTGGGGCTCATGGAAAAAGGGGGTGGTAGTCTTTAGAGTGGCTATGTATCTAATATGATCATAGCTTTATTGATCATTGATTTGGTCTAGGTCTAACTCTACCATTTTAAGCATAAGCAAATGTTCCTACAACCTCTTCAACACTATAATTCCACATCTTGATAAGGGTAAATCATATATGGCCTTTTTCTTCTATCATGTGCCATACACTTAGTTCACCACATCAAGTTAATAGGCCAACTCGATGGCCAAGGTTTTATATATAAGTAATGACATAAGCCAAAATGGATATTCTTTGATGAATTTAAAATGGGCTCCAAAGAAAAACTTTAATATAATTTTACAACCATTGATCCATGATCTTTGTTAGTCTATCATTTTTAAGTTAATAACTTCCTTACTAAGGTTTATCAAGATCAAAGATAGGAAGCGCTCTACATGGTTATAACTTCGTTACTAGGGTTTATCAGGATCGATGGCCAAGGTTCTATATATAAGTAATCACATAAGCCAAAATGGATCTTATTTGAGTCCACAAACCCTGATGAATGTAAAATGGGATCCAAACAAAAAAATTTAATAGAATTTTACAACCATTGATCCATGATCTTTGTTAGTCTATCATTTTTAAGTTAATAACTTCCTTACTAGGGTTTATCATGACAATCCTACATGGTTGACAAGATGTTGGTCCACATGGAGATAGTAATCATCATATGTGGATACATAGCCATATCAATTACATTGATTATGAAGTATGGTGAGAAAAAATGGGAGCTTTGGTATAGGATCTGATGGAGAAAGAAGGAAGGCTACTTTAAGATATTATGGGTTGAAAAAATTGCTAGCTAATTATGGATATCATCAGTGATGGCATCTAAAAGGTATATTTTATACACCTTTTCCCTACTCATTATCTTCAATTGAAAGAATAAACCCAAATGGAAATCATGGACATTGGAATTTAAGTCCATCTCAAAGAGGAACACTAACATAAAGAGGGCATCCCTCATATCTTGTGTTGCAAATCTCATAAGAGTGATGGGCAAAGGTAACACCTATAAATAATCACTAGGGAGAGCTGATTTCAATAATTTAAACTATTGGAAATGAGTGTCTCATATGTTTTACAATCTCTCCATGTCATAGATGTCTACACTAGGGTCACTAGGAAGACATAGAATTTCTCTCATTACATCAGCACTAATGTTTACACTTAGGTGATTGTTAGTGGTATAATTTTATCTCTCTACACATATGGCAATGATTTTTAGGCATGAGTACATGAGAGGAACCATGTAAAATTTGGAGCTCCAAATTTTAAAACTATATGACTTGAAGTCATTGTTTTGAACCTTCATGATCATGTGGGTGTGAGTAGCCTCCCTTAGGTTCTTGGTATTCTTAGTCAATTTGGGATAAAATATCCCATCTTAATAGTCTAATACTAGTGTGGGGTCCCTATAATACCCCTTGGTGACACTCTTGACATTTGGGACTATGGGCATTAGATATGTAAAGGTGGAAGCATATGACTTGCATCTTACAAATTATAGGGGAAGGTCCCTATGACCACTTGATCCATGAGTTTTTTGTTTTCTAGGATACCCCCACCAGATGAGGATTCATAATTATCCATTTTATAAATCTCTCTAAATGACATTTAGAAAACATGGGACGCTATCTTTGATAGCTATTCTACACATAAATATGCATAGTTATACTCAATTCTTCATTCGATGCCTCACTCAAGATGCTCTGCTCAATGCTCTTAACATTCTTAAGGTGTTTAAATTTTTGGTTTGATGAGGAGAGGGGTGATTATAGGCCAACACTTCTAGCATGATCATCATTTAGATTTTTGAATTTGGGCACCCAAAAATGTTAAGGGTGGCACACATGATTGAGGAATGTCTCATAAGAGATTTTACGGTGATCCTCATAGGAGATTGTGAAATTAGGGGAACATGACATTAATTTTAGGGGTAGTGAGATAGATAACCATCTCTTAGTATATGATTAAAAAATAAGGAGGGCCAAGGTGTGGATACCTAGAACTTGGATAATATTAACTTATGCCAATGACACCTATTTTCAAAATGTAATAGTAAAAAAAGAGGGAAACCAACTAACAAAAGGAAAACTAACTAAATATGTACAAGGTGAGGCAAACAAGTGAATTAAAATATTTCAAGTAGATTTCATTATCTCAAATCTCTAAGGGATTACCTTCTTCATCTACAAACTTAAATGCATTTCCATACCTATTCTTAATGATGCAAAAAGGTCTTCTCCATAGGGAATCAAACTTAGCATGTTGACCTAGCTTCATGGCCCTTTCATCATTTTTTAAAACTAAATATCCTAGATTGAATCTTGGGTCAAATTATTTCTTATCAAACCATCTCTTGGCTACCTATTATTGGTTGATCTTAGCATCATTGGCTTATTTTATAGCTTCCTAAAGGCTCAATGATTCTACTAACTTGACCTCCATTAATTCATTTTTTACTATCTCAATATCATTCATCAACTATAAGGTAGGAATCTCCATCAAAATGGGTGTGATCACTTCTTTCCCATATACTAATTCATACAAGGACATTTTTAGAATTCACTTGTGGGTGATTTGATTAGCCCATAGAGATATTTTTACATAATTATGCCACTCCCTCTATTGGTTAGCACTTATCCTCTTAAATAACCTTATGAGGTTTTTATTGGTCGATTATACCAACCCATTCCTTTATGCATAGTATTTGGATAAGGTTTTAATCAAAATTCCATTTTTGAGCATAAATTTTGAAATATTTGAATCAAGGAAGGCCTTTTTATTATTATATTTAATCATTTTAGGAGGGTTGAACCTTACTTCTAGTTTCTCCAAGAAGTTAAGGATCACATTTTTAGTCACCTCTTTTAAGGGTGCTAATCTGGTCTACCTCATGAAGTATTATTTGGCTATCGGTATCCATTTGTAGCCCATGCTAGATATGGGATTGATCATCCCAATAAAATTCAAGCCCCATTGTGTAAAAGGATCATTGATCACAATAAAGTTTGATGACATGGCTAAATTCTTCTATTTAATTACAAAAATTTAGCATTACTAACACTTTTTCACCACTTGATAATAATATAAAAACATGGTCAACCAGTAGTATCCCACATGCATAATCTTAGTTGTGGTTGTTTTTTTAGATAAATGACCACTCAAAAAGGTAAAATGAATATCCTAAAGGATTTTCCCATCTTAGTGGTCTTTAACACATCAAAGTAGCTCTTTGTCAAAGTTCCTCTTAAAAAGGACCCCCTAAACCAATGTATAATTGGCTACTTGTAATCTATAAAATTTCCTTTTGTGTATTGGGATACCATACAAATATTGTCTTGTTTGCATAAAGTGGGTTATATTAACAACCCAAGACTCAACATTTTTTTGTGAACTCATTAAAACCATTTTTGGAGTATCTTGTTCTTTTGTCAAGGCATCTACACATTGGGCCAAATACTCACAAAGCCTTATTTCTTAGATCACCTTGCTTGGCCTAAATTTAATGTCATATTATAGGATCTTAGTGATCCAATTTCCTCCATTTTCTATGATCTTTCCCTCCATTATGTATTCCCTAACACTAGAATTCACCATATATACCATTATCTTGCTTCTCACCACTAGGTGTCTAAACATTTTGACATCTTTAATGATGGTGAAAACTTGTTTCTCAATAAAATTATACTTGGTTTCATATCCATAAAAGGTTATTAAATATAATATAGTAAGATGCTCACATTTTATTTATTCTTATTTATGAGTTAACATAGTTTCCAATCTATGTTCACTTCCATAAATATACATGACAAAATCCTTAGACAAGTTAGGATTTACTATCACATGAGCAATGGATATTGCTTCCTTAATATTTTTATATGATACCCTTTCTTTAGTGGTCCACTTGAAAGCTTGACCTTTCTTTAGCATTAATGTGATTATCCTTACCATCCCTAAAAAGTCATTTATGAATTGACTAAAAAAGTTGATCTTCCCTAGGAAAGACTAAACTTATTTCTTATTGATCGATAAGGTTAAGTCCCTGATGCCCTTCACCCTATTTGGGTCAATAGAGATGCATTCTTTAGATACCATGTATCTTGGTAGCTTACCTTATGGGATATCAGAAACACATTTTTAAGGGTTAATTAGAGACCCCAAACTCTTGACATTTTCAAAAAACTTCTCTAGATGATCAAAATGATCCTCTTTTTTCCTGGAAAACATAGTAAGATCATCTAGATAGATGAGGATGATCTTATTGATTAGGCCCTTAAAATATATTTCCATGACTTGTTGGAAAGTAACTCTTACATCATAGAGGGTAAAAGTCATCTTTTCATATGTAAAAATTACTCACTTTGTAGTGAAAGTGGTTTTATGTTGATCCTCCTCATTGACCCATACTTGGTTATAACCCAAGAACCCATCCAATAGAGAGAACATTTATACACCTACTACTATTTATAGGATCTGTTCCATAAAGGGAAGGGGGTAATGATCTTTTAGAGATACTTTGTTCAAGTCTCTTAAGTTCACACAGCCTTATTTATCCATTCTTTTTCTTTATAGAACCAGGTTGGATACCCAAATTGAATTATTGATTGGGTATATAATCCTTGGGTCAATCAATTTCCTTAGTTCTTGAGCCCTGTATCTTTGGGTTTATTGGCATTTTATTTTCATAGACTGGCTTGGATCCTTTGATTAGATCTATGGTGTGCTGGATAACCTTGTGGTCATACCCTTTCAAATATTCATAGGTTTATGCCATTACCCCTTCGTATTTATAATAAAAGGATATCAATTGATCCTTATCTTTTTGGGAAACCTTTTTGCCCAAATTTAGGAAACCTCTTTTCCCACATTTAATTTTCTCCCATCTTTTACATAAATCTTATTATATGGTTATTACTCCCTTTGGGAGTTTATTAGACTTTAGTTGCATGATTTAGTCTCTATATGATTCTTCAATATTTGGCTGCAACTACTCTACAAACTCACAATACTACTAAAGAAACATAAAAATTTGGGCATCAATCTCAAATAATTTTTATTTTTTATCATTATCTAAGATGGCAAGTCTAATAATTACTTGTACCACTTATTTTTTGGTTAGCAAATCAATCACTAAATCAAATAGGGATCTGATAACTACCATTCTATTCTTTTGAGCATTCATGGACCTCAGGATGATCTAAATATTAAATGATGGTATCACCTCATGTAGACATTATTTTAGTTATGACTCCTCTTACTTACCTCACTACAAGATCAAAATCTTTGAACACTTTTAATTACTTCATTCCCATGCACTTGGCAAGGTTAAGACCATGGACCAGGGATTTGTACTTAGCTTAATTGTTTGTGTAGATAAAGTAGAAAAAGAAGACCCTAAGGGTTTATTTTATATATGGAGACATCAATTAGATACTAAATAAAGAGATGGTCTTTTATTTTTCACCATCAAAATTTAGAGTCCAAAATTCAAACTCATTTTTTGGTTCCTTACTCTGATCCTCCCATTTCTTCATGACTTTAGGGATGGCTTGATCTTCATCATGGATTACCTAAGTCATGAGTATAGTGGCATCAAAGTTTGTGAATGGATCATTCTTGATGAACTCATTAATGATTAATTCTTCCTTTGGGATCCTATTTTTTGACACTCTTTTTTCCTCGAGCATTTCTACATAATGCATATATTTCTTAGAGAAAGAAGTGTGTGTCACTTCAAAATTTATCATAGCATCGTATTCTATGTGCTATGGGTGTAGCAGCTCGAACAAAAATTTTAATTTTGAGCCATATTTTATCCTTACGATTAAGTGAGACCAATACAAAGATAAGTAACCACCTATCTTGGCTATGAAATCTTTGGATAGACATAACCCAAAGATTGGTAGAATATCTATTATCACAACTTCTTGGGAAACTATGATATTAGGACAAGAATAGAAAGTTAGGGGAAGGGCCTTAATGACATGTATGGTATAATATTTCTTCCCATATAACTACATTACCCCTTTATTCAAAGGTTCATATTGAATTTATAATGCATCCAGGTTTACTTGGGCATCACTCTGGTGCTGGTACCATAATCAATCATAAAGTTGTGTAATAGCTTATTGCATACAATAAGAGTTAAATAGAGTTAGGTAGGTTTTTTTTTACTTACCCCCACTTTAGAGATAATAAATTTAGATGGTTTATGAGGTTACACACCATTTTTATCTTCCTTTCCCTTTTTTTATGCAGGATCCATAGTTGGGTTACTTTGTGAAGGTTTTTCTTAGTCTTCTAACACTTCTCATAGTAGATATTTTTACTCTGGGATAGATAGGACATCCTAAAGAGACATATTATATGGAGACCTCTTAATCTATTTCACTACATTAAATAAGCCTTAAGGCTAGAATTCAAGGTCCTTTATCTTGTTTTATGTTATTTCACTCCCCTTTTCATATGTCAAACATGATGGTTAGGTCCTAGATTTTTTCCAAAAGACATTGTATCACTTATGAAGGCTTCTTAGGTCTCAGTTGGTCTCTTCTTGGATCAGTTGTAGTAGTTTGATTAGACTTGTGAGGCATTTAAAAAGGAGATATCACTTATATAGACTATATCTTCACCTTATATCCATGAGAAGAGTGCATGTTCTAAGGCCATCTCTTCTTCTTAATCCAAGGACATTCCTTGCATTTTATTTTTAAGGAAAATATTTTTAACATTTGGGGACTAGTATTTGAAAGGAGTTGAATTAAGTGTAATCCCTTATCTTTTTTTCTTGATAAAATTTTATTATAGATTGGCTCTTGAGGAATTTTGGGCTGTACGCACATCATTACATGGAAAGCACCATTAATTCAATTTATTTACTAAGTTGTTTTAACTAGTGACCAATTCTATATTTGACTTTGGTGGGATTGCTTGTAAAGGATTAGGAATTAGGATGATTTAATTTATAGGTCATGCTTGGTGGTTTGGCCTCTACCCTCTTTGGTACTGGTTGTGCTGATATGGCACTCTTCTTCCTTGATAATTTTGGTAAGGGGGGTTTAGGGGCATAACTTGTTGCCTTTTGAGGTTTATGATTTTTTTTTAGAAGTTCCACAAGATGATATTCATGTCATTCATCTTTTCATCTAGCATGGTTAAATTATATGCACTCATTTGAGTAGTTAAATATACATACAGGGAAGGAGATGCTTGTGAGGTGATTAGGACTTCCTATTATAGTGACATTGATAGTTATGGGAACATGAGAATTGATGATCATGGGGGAAGTTTCTTGGCATTTATCAAATTATTTTCCACTCTAACTGCTACTTCATATGCATTTGGTAGTGTCTAGCCTCTGAGTGACTAAATCATAACTACTATGTCTAAGTTTAAGGCTTTAAGGTAGAATATGGTGTCCATAGCCATGGTTAGTTAAGGCACTATTAGGATTATTTTCTAGGTCTTATGGAAAATGGTATTATAATCAATGATAACCTCTTTTAGGGTTCTTTTGATAGTGATTATCTACTAAAGGAGTGATGATTGGTCTCCCTTCTCATTGAATCACTTGAAGAATCTATTGTTGAGTTTATCCTAAGTGGTAATGGAGTTAGTTGGTAAGGACTGATACCAATTAAAAGCTCTCCCTTTGAAAGAAGTGGTTAGTAGTATTAAGGCCACATTTTACTCTATGACATAGTGCATAGTATAAAAATTTTCAATATATTGAATATGTTCTCTTGCACTCTTGAAATCCTTTGTTGTGAATTTAAGGAGTGTCTTCAAGGCATTGGTAAAGATAGGGTCCCATGTATCCAAGACTACTGGAAGGATGATTGGATACCACTATTCCATGCTAGGAAGTTCCTTGGTGGTCTTAGAATTACCATATACTATGGTTGTTGTATTACATTGGACCCTACAATTCTTTGGCGAGTTATAACTACCAGAGGTGGTAGTAACAAGATTGAATTCTATGATTTTTGTGACCTTTTGATGGGTTTCTATATTATATACTCTAAATTTTAATCAAGTGATTATGGGTTTGAGTCTCATTAGGTGTGCTAGAGAAATGGGAATATTGATACCTAAAAATTTCAATCTTAGCAAACAATTCCCTATGGGAAGCTTTATTGATGTGGGATTGAATTATGATCTATTAAAGTAACCTCTGATATTTTAGAAGTTGAATCTCTAAATTGATTAGGGATGAAAAGAGAAAGGAAGAAAATGCAAATAAAACCATCTAAGGTGATGCACTGAGATCTTTAATTTATCCACCTAATATTTCATAAAATAGATTAAACCTTTGATACACTATAGACCATTTAAAAGAGCATATGCATGATTTAATGCTTATAATATAAATAAAAGTGGAAACTATAGAAGTAGAGAATATAAATAACAAAAAATAATATATTCTATTCAATTTAACATAAAACACCACATATTCTTCATTATTAGGTGGAGAACAAAATATAAAAGTCCTAAAGACATAGTATATAATATTCAATCCTTCCTGTAATGGCCACCTATTAAGGTCATGAAAAAATATATATATATTTTTATTATTTCTATTCAAAAAATAAATTATTAAAATGGTTTCTCTTTGATAATAATCATAAATATAATTCCTATTATCTAATTTCTAGTCCTTATAAAAGATGAAAACTTATAATAAATAGGCAATATAACCTATCAAGGAAATGATACCTAGAATTTGACACTCACATTCATGACAAGGTAGTTACAACTGAATGGGGAGATTCTACTCATGAGTGTATTTGGTCTTCAAAATCCTAGTTATGTCATATTTTTTGATGCCTCATGATCTCCATGATGATTAGTATTATCATCATGGTGAGGCATGTCTCCCTTGAAACTAGTTTTGAAATTCTTGTTAGGAATGGGGTCCACCTCCCTTGACAAATGGCACTGCTCAAATCCCTAACAAAAGAAACCCTCACTTGAAGGAGAAATGGGATGAAACATGGCACACTGAAGGGTGAGTTTTCCTCTTCAAAAGATTTTTACCCATTTTTAACCAATAGCGTGCAAAACTACCATGTAGTGAACTAGAAATTTTTGTAGGGAATTTGAGAACTTTGTCATGAAGAATGAGTGATAGGGTGTCACATGGAAGGTTATCTTACCCTTCATTATAAATACATTGTGGTTCCTACCCATTATTTCATTGGCTAATGGCACTACTTAAAGATTTTATAAAAATAAACCTACCTTGGATAAGTACCTCGATACCACGTGGTGATCCGACACTACTACTGGGGATGTTGATAAACTTTTTGTGAACAATGAGCATTGGGGTTCCATGTGGAAATATAAAAATAAGATGAGACTTAGCCAAAATAAAAAATGGAAGCTTGGGAAGGAGGAGGTTGATATATAAACCATCAAACTTGCCAAGCACATTTGTGACAAAAAGCTAACTGACCTAGAAATATTGCAAAACATGGATCAAAATCCACAAACCTTACGAAGTCAATCCAATGTACCTTCAAGATCATCTCTATTTTTAAGTTTTTTAATATTTGATTCATGGTTATATTCATGAAATTTCGAAAAAAATTTGTTGTGAGTCTTTCCATGATATTTGATCATTTCAATATTTGTAGTGATAACTATATTTGAATAATGAAACACCACTATGTGTGTTTCAAAGTCCTCAAATAACAATTATTTTATTTTTTTATGATAGATCCTATGAATCCAATTTCCTATAACCACTATGGACTCAGTGGGATAAATTAGTTCTTCTTCATCCATGACATTTGTGGTTATTTTTTTTGCTATTACACAATGAGACAAGTAGTTTTCAATTCCCTCATCATTGTCCTTAGGTGTAATTACTGCAAAAAAATACCCTAACTTTAATGTATAATCAAATTATAAGCACTTATAAGAAAAAAATAAAGATATCACTAATATAACTAAGGATACATTTAAATTAGGAATAAATTATACTTGGTTACACAAGATCTTAGATGCGGTCAATGTCAACTGATGATGCCATTTATGATTTATTAATTGTTGGAGTGAATGGCTAGTTTATACAGGTGTTATGGGTCTACAATACCATTCATCAACCCATTATTTTGACTCACATTCATTCCAGTTAAGTTCCATACATATTGAAAAAAATCCATATCCCTATTATAAATAGTCCATGAACTAGATTTTGAGCTATATAAAAACACTAGGTCCTAATACTATATAAAAATATGCATACATTGCCTTATCATTTTCCTCCATTAATCAAAATAATCTTTGAACATGAGAATATTTATATTATGCATGAAAAAAAAATCATTGCACTAATTCAAAATACTTTCAGTATCGATCAAATTAAAACCATCCTTTTACTTTCTATACTCCTTTTAAGGGATATTTTTACCCATGCACATACACCTTCATGTTTAACTTTACCATACCCAGCCTTAAATAATCTATAAAAAATTTGAACCCCATTATTCTCATGCATTCTACTTAACCAATAAAATATTCAAGAATTCATAAATTGTCTTACATAATTATCTAACCAAATGTAGTGTGTATCGAACATGATTTCTCTTTCATTCATATTTCTATAAAATATCTCAAAAATACATTTGATAAAATCTAAATAATGATATTTATCATTACTCATATAAAAATGGTACTGCCTCAAAATCTTTTTGTTGACATATGTGCTATTAGGTGCATGTCTAAATGTAATATGCATGAAAAATACAACTTAAATTGAATTATATTATTGGGATTGAATCTCATTATGTGGTTTTAGTATGTAATTATTAGCAAAGTCCATAACTAAAATAATGGTATGAACTAGGAACTTGTCCTTTCATAGCTTGAATTGATTATCTAACCATTTTGATTTGTATGTGTGTACTGCATATTGGTAGATAATATTCTTCTTGAATTCAAACATGAAATCAGATACATAAAATTTGATTGTAAATAACTCTCATCTTGATGACTCTTTTCCATATTTTAACACATAATTTATAGATTTTTATTTCTTAAAATCAACTAGTTTCTTTCCAAATTCAATTGAAATTTCTTAATGTATATAATTAGTCAATTTTGACAAACCACCACAAGTGTTACATATTCCATCTAAACATTCTTTGGAAAAAAAACATTGTCCCTCAGGTCTTTGAAAAAAAATACTTAGGATTAATTCTCTTGATGTTTTAGGTGGGGAAGCCACCATACATTCATGCATAATCTCATCGGTATGTAAAGTACAATATATATGACAAAAACTATAAAAATTCATAGAAATTTCAGCATGTATCCTACAATAACATGTGGTTCATGATTTGTTGATTTTAACATATAGATTATTACACATATCAAATGACTTTTCACTAATTATTTAAATTCCATTAGATTTTTTAATAAACTTTTTATAAAATTCTATTTGGGTCATGTCCGAGAAATTATTTGTATGTGCTTCATGGTTTTTTTAACCTTTTCTTATTTTAACATCTTTTACATTATATGAGATGCTTGTGTGTTTGTTGCAAAAAAATTCAATAAAATGTCTTGTTCCTTCAACTAATACCATATATTTTCATGGAAGTCTACCACAAAACACCCAAAAATATGTGATTAAAGGGTCATTAATCCTTGTTATTATTTTCATGATATGTATTAGATTTTTTTTATTCAATTTCAAGAATTTACTTTTTTCACAAATAAATTGAACTTTAGATGTTGATGTACTCACTATAGATTTTGTTATTAATCATCTTGCCACATTACTATCTTTTTTTCGAGTTATATTATCTATTGCATTAAATGTATTAAATAAATTATTTACTATTACATTATTTCTTACCTCCATATTTCTAGTTCCTAACCCTAAATTATGCATCATGGTGCACATTTTTGCATTTTCATTAATTAAACAAATAGTTGACATTTTTGTGTATGGATTTTTCCTCATATACATAGGCCAATACACATTGATATCAATGTGGCTATTTTTGAAATTTCACCTTTCATAGGTTCTATTATTTTTTCATCTATTTCAACAAAATACATTGGTGTTTGTCACATTATCCTTGGAGGTGTGGGTATAGGAGCTATATTTTGTATTAAATTTGATGGTTTTACCAACTTGAACCATAGTAGGTATAGAAAAGGTTTTAATATATACATTATACCCCAAAGGAAAATTGAATTAATCTTCATTAGGATAGACATGAATTGGGGTAATTACTTGATTTTGATTATCACCATGCCTAAAAATTTCATTATGAATGGATGTTTCATTATATTGTTTTTATTCATATGTTTCATCCCTCAATATAATTTCATTAGTTAAATGTTATACATTTTTAATTTAATCATTCAATAACAATTGATTACTTTATCTTATCTCATTTGAAGACATATCTAAATTAAATTCCATGGAATTTGGCATGTAATTTTAATTTGAAATTTACCTAGTGTGGAGGAAGTACCTTCACCTAGCCCAAAAATTCTTATGGATGTTCTCCTATATGCTTTTATTTTTCTTAATTATTATTTATTAACTTTAATTTCCTCATTTTTTATCTATTTAATTGGTATTTTATGATGGCATCCTTATATTTGCCTAAAAATTACATAGTGCATCATTTCCTATACAAATCCAATGATGATGCAATGATCTACTAGTTTATGCTCCATAGGGAACTCTCTAGCTCCAATCCCTCCCTATTATTCCACATTCCTATTTTGACCCTTTCATTCTCCTTGATCATGACCTTCCTATTCATTTACACACTATTTTAGAAATTAACCATGAGTGATGAAGCTTGTCACCTTAGGTGACACAACTACCCCTTAAGTTATAAACCACCTCTTATTTTCCATAACTGCCATGATGATTTTGAAATAAATGAGGAAGTTATGTTATAAAAGGGAAGTTATGTATTGAATTTGTAATGGTTGTGTTATTTTAAATGGTGGGTTTGTTAGTATAAGTTGTGTTTCTATAACTGCCCTTGTATAAAGTAACACTTCCATCATAATGGAAACACCTTCAAAAATTAACTCCCATTACTCCCATTTTCACATGTTTTTGAAATCAGGTTTGTGTTTATTATTATTATTACTTGTGTTCACTTCTAATTATTATTATCTCACTCAGTCTCCTAATTTTATCCTTCTTCAGTTCATCTCAAGTTGAACTCACCATCATACTTAGTTGAACTCTCCCATGTAAACTCCATTCTCTTCTTATAAGAAGGCCAATTTAGGACTTTTTAAATCCAAAATTGGAATTAGAGATTGTTATCAAGAATATTTTGTATGCAAAACATTTTTATAATTTTTTGGAGATTCATCCCCTTGTATATTTGAGTCGAATATATAGTTTCAAATGAAGAATTGTCATTGGTGAGAGAAACAGAGAACTTGCAAGCCATGACATTAGTGAGCCTCATTTTGGTTTCTATTATTTTAGTGGATTATGTCTTTTCACTTTTCTAATTTTATATCTTGTTCTAGGGTTTGTCCATCCTTTAACTAGAGAGTTTTTTAAATCTACATAAGAGCATATGGAGCTAGCATCTTGAGGATTCTTCTATCAACACAATACTTGTAATTTAGCTAATTTATTTTAGAATTGAGTTGGATTTATTTTGATTTATAGTATAATTTTAAATGCTATATTAGATTTAATATAGATTTTTATTGTGATTAAATTATTTTATGACTAAAAATTTAAAATAAGCAAATTTTATAGTGAAATATATCTATCTCTTTCATTTATATATGTTATAAAAACATAATTAGTTTTGATTTATGATTGTATTAAATAGATTAGTTTCATTTGAATTCCATAATATATATTTCCAATAATTTAAAAAATATGTCTTATAAAATATTTATATAATTTCCATCAAAGATAAATTTTCTTTTAGTCAAGATTTAGACAAGCTTATAACCTCTTAAACAATCACCTAGTCAAACATAGAAACATAGGCAACCATAGGTAAATGTATGAAGGTAGTAAATTATATATCTTATTGGTTTTAAAAGGTTAAAATAATTATCATTTCTCTTTTTAAAAACATAAAATCATAACTTATATCTTTTTCTTTCATCCTATCAATTCATTAGAGAAAAAGATTGTTTGTAGTAAGTTAGAAAGGTTGAATATCTAGCCTAGTTTGCTTACAAAGAAAATTCAAAGAAAATGTTTCATTATTATTAATTTGGATTATCTACCTTCTCATCATTATTTTTAACAATATATTTAATTCATACATTTTGTTCCTTTTATGTAAACCAATTAAAATAAACAAAATCATTGCACCTAGTTCACATGCAAATAGATTTAGTAAAAATCAACAAATTGCATAGTAGTATAAGTTTATTTCCTCTCCCATTTCATGAATTATAAATATTTAAAATGATAAAAAATAAATCATTTAGTTATTTATAGTTTTTCTATTATATACTTTCAACACTATGTTTTGAGCAAGTATTCATTAGTTAAAAACTTAGAAAAACACAAAAAACACATAACAATAAAAGACTTCACATTCGTGAAATAAACCACATAAAAAAAAAAATCCTTACCATAAATTAAATAAACCACATCATATCAAAATAATTTCCATGTATGAAAGAAACTATATCATATCAAAATCCTTTCCCATCTATACAAGCAAGCATATCGTACATAATCCGTGTATATATTTACAAGTAATACATATCAAGGACATGATTCAACATTATAGTGCACACAATTTACAATCCATTATCTAAACAAGATTTTACACTTTTCCATAAATTATACCTAGTATATTTTTTATGACCCTTCTTAAGATACTAGGTCTTGGTTGGCATGGTCTATTCCCTAGAGTTAGAGCACCTAGTCCCATCATTATCACGTAGTTTGACATTAGTGCTAAGTTGAGATGTGAGGTATTTATATCCACTCCAATTCCACACATCAAGGTAGAGTCCTTAGTCACTTTATAATAATAAGAGTGTATCTCTAATCTAACTATCATTGTTATCCCATAGAATAGGAGACACAAATATAATGTTATCCATGCTAAGTCACCCATTCATCCCATCTTCTTCTCCTCAATTTTAGCCTTTTTTTTTATCATTCACAATTATTAGATGACATTAACAAGGAAAATTTAACTCAAAAAAGTATATCTTATCCCATGAGTCATTCAAACCAATATCCCTCATTTACCTAATCCTATCATTGACCAATAACTTTGTTTTCTTATGATACTAGAGATTGAAGGGACTTAGAGCTATATATCCACATAGTTTAACACTTTAAATGATTATCTATAAATTTATAAAATAAATTGTTTCCATCAAGAGAACCCATTGATATAACCTATCCTAAATACCATTCCACTCAACAACCATCCAAACCCCTATCCCGTATATTACATCCATTAGTTTGGCAAGACCTTGGGGAGTTGATTACATACATTAGCTTTGATAATTCACCTAATGTGAAGGAATTTTATTCTTTTTATCCTTTCCTTTATCCATCTTTTCTCCTTCCAATTATTCTTTAGTTATCCATATACCCTTAAAATATGTATGGATAGGACATTGGTGCATCTCTTAGATTATAAGGCTATAGGAGAGGCCAAATTACCTCTAGAGAACTATCAATAATGATTTGGAATAACCCAACCATAAAAACAAACATAAAATACCAATCTAATAACTATTCCCTTTCTAACATTAAATCAAGGATCAAGGTTATCATTCAATAGATATGTGATGTAAAAGAAACTACAAGTAGTAATTTAAACTTCAACACCATGAATCTTACTGGTGGATCCCCAATAATTCCTTGTATGGCCATAAAGCCATCCATAAAATTTCAAAACCCAGACATAGAAAGCATTCCAAAATATGATCAATATTTATAAATGATATATCACTTAGAATATGAGATTGATCACATACGATATATTGTGCATCCTCCTAACAATAATAAAGATGCCTCCAACCCACTTGTGACCAATAAAAATGCTACTCCTGAGGCTCCCACCCCAATTCAACCCCATCATACACCCTTATCTTAATCATCTATCATTTCTACATTGGAAACCCAAGGACCCAATTATAATATTGGTTTAAATCAGCTCATTAACAACCTAGTGGGTCATATCCATGACCTAAAAGATAATCAACAAGCTTTGAACCAAGGGATAGGCCAAAACCTCATTATACCAACTCATCCCCCTTCTTCTCCCATTATATAAATAAAATACCCCACATTTCAAAAACAAACCTACACTCTCCCACCATTGCGAGAGAAAGTACCAAAAAATAATCATGTCTTTCATCAACCTCTTAGAGACATTATCATCCATAGGGTCCCTAACCCTAATGTATCAAAAACTTATTCATCTTACTAACTACCTATTCAACCTCCAATATGGATTGAATACACATATGCTCCACCACTACCAAATAATGTAGTAGTAAACAATCCATCATTCCTTATCTTCTAGGTCACATGCCTTCCACATATAGTCATCCTTCACAAATGGGATACTTCCCACCCCAAATATCAATAGGATACACATAGATGGCCTATATACCACCACAATAAAAACTATACACTTTTCCCCAACAATCTATGATACTTCTCACATCTCATAGTGTTTCCTCATGCTTCCACATATATTTGAAGTCTACTCAGCCAAATAATTATTCTTTAGCTTACTCCATGTCACCCTATCAATTTTTTTCCACACCTCTTGGTATTTATCAGGCCAACCTATACATTATATCACCTCCTCATACATGTGTCACTAGAGTGGTGATAGATTTACAACACGGAAATCTACACCAAGTGCCTTAAATAACCCCTTGACATTAGCATACGAGGAGTCCTTATAACACATCCTTACCATATATTTTTAAATTGAAATGGGAATTAGATATCAATGCACATGTGAAGTCCTATGCCATTTCTATTGGTGAGATCCTACATTAGGATGGGGTTGTATTAAATATCTTCGCCATAACACTCAAATGAATAGCCCCTAACTAGTACTATCGCCTCCCCAAAGGGTCCACATAGTCCTTATACCAATTATGGATAAGTTAATTAAAGATTTTAACATAAATAAACTCTTAAATATTGACATATGATATTTCTTGTATATTAAACAAAAATAGAATAAGTTAGCTACCCGTTTCATCATAAGATGGTGGTAAGTCTTGTATTCCTCTCTTAGTTCACCTAACATGGAAAAATGAGAGTTATGTAATCTTCTCCTCCATTCCCTTAATTAATAAAGGAGGGAAGACATTCAAATGTGACCAATTGATCATATAAGGAGGCCCTCAAAAGTGTAATACCTATTGACCAAGTAATCATAGATCGTGGACAATGAACCTATAGGACCAACAAGTGCATCATCATATCTAATCAAAATAATGGTGGATATCAAAGTATGAATCAAATCTAACAAACACAAAAATTGATGTCCTATGATCCTGAATCATAATATTAATTCTAATACCAATTGTGTTATTGATCGAGACAAGAAATAAAACCCCATAAATAATGGTCAATACCCACCAATAAATAACACCACTAACACCAAAAATTTAGGGGGTAGGAATCAAATTAATCCTCTTGCCATTAATGTGGTTTATTTTAATTTACCACTACCTCATAATGAAAAATATATAAACCATAACCAAAATAAGTGTTTCTATTCAAAATTCGCTTTTAGATCTAAGAGAAAGAAGAAACTAAAAAGTAATGGACAAGGCATGGGAAGTACCTGGACTAAAGATTGCGCACCGTAAATCCAGACGCTTGTGAGCACTCCTCTTTGGCTGTGGAGGAATGACACCTGCAAAAGAAGAAAACTTGGACAAGAGGATGTTAGATAGATAGATGGTGGGTTGCCAAGCAAAAGCTTGTTCCCAGAAGTATAAGAACTTCCTTAAGGGAGGTCAACCCACTGTTTGATAAAGAGATAAATGACTGATAAAAAGACAGAATGCTAAAATAGACTGAAATGATAGCAAACTGAAAGAGAAAAGGAAGCAAAGACTTACCTGGAAGAAGCTGTCAGCCTGGTCACAGTCGTCGGCGTCGGTTGTCCTACCGGCGTCGGTTGTCGGGTCTGCTGATGTCGGTTAGTCTACCGATGTCAGTCGGGGTAATAGGCTTGGATGGCGTTTTAGGCAGGTCTGGTCAAGTTTGGACAGAGTCCGGGCTGGGCTTGGTCTGTGGACGGGTCTGAGGACGAAGGTCTGAGTCTGCGCTGGGCCTGGTTTGAGGATGGTTTTAGTCAGTTAGGGGGTCAGAAGGATAGAGAGGGACAGAGGGATAGAGGAAGCCAATCTGGGAGATAGGAATCCAGGTCTGCGTGACAGTCCGGGTTGAGGGGGTGCTAAATCTAGTTTAAAAGCAGATGACTAGAAAGCATAAAGAAAACAAACAGAGAACATACCTGTGCCCTGCTGAAGAAGGTGGTGATCTTGTTGCTGATGATGCTGGATGTGAAACCTGTTGCTGATGGAGAATCCCTATTTGTTCACTTACAGAAGCTTACTGTGCACCTGTGGGAGAGAGCCAGATTGATTGGCAGGGAGGTCAAGTGGGAGGACGGATGCAAGGGTTTGATACGAAGGTTCAAGAGTCGGGATGCTAGAGAGAGAGACGTAGAGAAGTCAAGAGAAGCCAAGTGGAACCAGAGAGAGAGATAACGGTGAAGAAAACCGTTATGAAGGGTGCCGACGCCGGCAATATCGCCGACGTCAGCCGAGGACTGACCGACGTCGGTGGCTAAAAGGCCGGAAAAAGGCTAAAAATAGCCTTCTATCTGTTTCCCAGCGGCTAGGTCAAATGAATGCGAGGATGAAATGGTCGACGGGTGGTTAAATGGGCGAGAGGAGAGGTTGGAATGGGAGTCTAAGGCATTAAATGGCCATGTGGGGAATAAAAGGGATCCAAGGAAGGTATCCTAGGATGGCGAGGTGGCAAGGAGAAGGAAAAGGGTCTTATTTAATTAAAAATAGGTGATTATTTTCAATTAATAAGACTTAGGTAGGTTAGGGATAGTCGAAGTGGCAAGGGACCAAGGGGAGAGAGGAAGACAAAGGGTTAGACACTTTTTCGGTGTCTACAATAAGGATCAATTAAATGAATAATACCCCCATTTCCAAAAACAAAAACATTACCCATGCAACTACAAATAAGGGTTTAGGTAACAAGGAAAGAATAAGAGACCTAAGGATTATGATTCTAATGTCTACTATCTCTTTCATATATTCATATTTTGTGAGACTCAGGGATGATGAGAATATATCAAGTTTATATAAAGGCTCCCCAATGATCAAATGCCAATGTTTATGGATATGTTCCTAGGATGTTTACATATAAATAGCCAGACCCTTCCAAACGGTCCTATCTATCACTAAAATATAACCTAAAAATTTAATAAAAACCTTTCCCTAACCATAAAATTATCCTTACTCAGGGTTACCAATAAAATAACCCATCAGGTGACCCTACTCAACATAATCAATACATGACAATGGGTAATCATGACACTAAAGCCTCTAGTTCTAGTCTTACAAACACTAATGTCCCTCATCAATTTGGACTTCAAGGTAAAAATTAGTTTATAGGAGTCATATAATTAGAATTCAAGGAGGAATAAAAAATCCTTACTCTTACTAGGGATCATAAACCCATGACCATCTATCACTCAAAAATCTTAGAAATTAAATCTATTCATAAACCCATAGGTAACTACAACTTGATATCCAGCCTAACCAAAACATTCTCTCATATCTCTTTTTGAGATCTACTCAAGAAATCACCCACTCATTGATCAACTTTGTTTTTTACCCTAACATTGGGGAATTTATCTATTGTCACTCCCCCTCTACAATCTCAAATCATCCACATTGATCTAGACATGTTCCCACTTGTTCAAGTATCACGTGACCCTAGATACTTATCTAGCTTATGAAGCATATCACCTAACTCTGATTTACCTAGGAGGGGATATTTGACTTTGTTTCTATAAATATGGATCTACAAAAACTATGTAAAAATATCCATGGTTGATGATGGATAACAATCAACATTATCTCCTTCTATTTCATAAAAAAAACTTGGTTATGAGGAAACTAATTGTTCTAATATATTCTATACCCTCCATAGATATAATAGCCTCAAGTCCACTTACATAAGAAACATTATGCTCCCAAATACTATGAGATATAAGACAATCTTGACTGAATTTTATGTCATATATAAGGACACCAATTACAATATGAGTTTAGTGTGCCCTTGGATATACCAGATGAAGTTTATTCATTTTACCTTGTTTCAAAAAAAAATATTCCTACACCTATGGAAGGTTTTCTTTACCCAAGGGATTCCTAAACCCTTGATATTTTACAAGCTACCATGCACAAACAACCAAGGTTTCACATTGATTATCATTTACACACCAATGGGGTTATGAAACCTTTGTAGTTGTTCAATGTCACTAAAGCTTTAAAGCCTAATATGGTCATCATGAGGAAATAGGAGGAGGTCCCTCAAGCTATGTTAAAAGATAAATAAGGTGAAATAGACATAGTGAAGACAAAAAATATCCATGACTTAGAGCTAGCCAATAATTCAGTGAATTCCTCCCTATCTACAATAAAAAATATCAATCTCATTGAGAAAGAGACTCCTCTAATTATTTTATTAAACTCAAAAGGTGTGGGAAGATACAACTTATATAAACCCTAGGGCCAACAATCTCAAAGAGGTTTGGCTTACCTACCTGATATTTACATGGCATAGGTATCTAAAGATAAATAAACCCCTCCCCATAACAACCATATTACTAGTATTCAATGTGGATGCTCGATGTTTAACCACATGAGGAGATGTCCCAATCCAAATTCTAGACTCATCACTATTGAACCACATTGGAGTATGTTTGTCAATTACACTATGACAGGGCCCTAAAAATTAGTTAGATCCCATGAACCATTGGGGTTATTCCCATAGATATGTTATTCATATTACATTGACCCATAAATAATCCCATTTCTCATCACACTCTAAGCCCATTGACAATTGGTAAAAACACTCCCCTCTCCAGTCATCCCAATACCTAAAGAGAGGGTCCAAACTATGATAATGGGTAAATTAGACATCAAAATTATAGCTTTTAGATACCCACATGTCCCCAAATAAGGACCCTTAATCCCCCTCATATAGGAAAAAGGTCATGTCAAATCACTCACCAAATTAATAAAATATTTCCCACACATAACAATAGGGAAAAAGGTGTTTCCCATTCCCTATTCACAATATTGTAAATTACACTACAACCCTACACCTTTTCTAAAAAAATAAGACCCTAATTACATTGGCATAATCCCAACACCTAAGTGGGACACCAAATATACCAACATTCATCCAACTCCAAAAAGGAAGCCAAACAAATGATCTTTCAAATTTCTAGAAGCTCTCACCTACTTTGATCTAAAGCTTATGAGACAACCTTTTAGATTCCCATAATTTTTTGCTTCTCCTTATTTATGAGTATCACATATCCATAGACCCTCCAATTTACCCCACACAAGGGTCAAGATCATCAAATTATTGATTCCCAAGGCTAGGAGCCTTGATGAGGGTTACCTAACATCTTCAACATTCACATGATAGAGATATCAGAGAATTATGGAGAATCCATTAAATACTTATATAACTATAATCAAGACCACCAATACTTCAGCACATGGAGGTAGATAACTTCTTTAATTTCCATGTTGATCTTAGATCACCTATAAGAAACCCATGTCTTCCCTAGGTTATGCCTATACTCGAGGAGATATCTCATACCTTAATTATAAGAACCATCAAAATTAATTTTGGTCCTCATGATTTCTTATATGTTATCAAAATTAGATACCCTCCCCTATCATAGGATTACATCTCAATAAGCCATCATAGGCATGCTTTAACTTGGTATTAAAATACATGAAATTAATCATGTCTTATGACTAGTTATATAGGCTACAAAACTATCTTAGGATATTTCCCACATCAAAAGGGGGTCATGGTGAATGGGTGTTTGAGTAATAGAGGATCATCTCCATGCATGACTAGATGATAGGGTTAGACACCCAGAGTCGGTCATGCCTCAGTAATAGTATTATGGGTTACATAATTATAACCATAAGAATATAATTTATTTTAGAGATGTTATCCTTAAACTTGACATTTATATTGATAAAAATAAAGGAGTGGGTTGGAAATTTAGACCCAATTGGCTAGACCCCTACCTAGTAACAAAATATTTTAATAATGAATCCTATCGATTATGTATGTAAAATAATATTTCAATAATTCATCCCATCGATTATGTACTTTAGAGGGAAAAGAGTTTGGTGTGTCCATAAACTATTTGAATCTAAAAATTTCTATATCTAGTTCTCATGTACCACCCCATTTTCACCTGCATCACATTTTCGTATGTCACATGGTCACCATCTTGATATTTAGTTGGTCAGTTTTCACAATATGATGAATATTTTATAAATTCAACACATAATATTCATCCTATTCTCACATGTATTCACCACCTAAAAATAACATGTTACACTAGTTTTTATCCTAGTTCTTACAGGTAGAGTATACATCTTTCTCTACATATTTTTGCATATATTAGAAAAAAATTAGCCTATAGTGGAGTGTATAAAACTAATTATGATAGAGAACCCATTTACATCACCTTTGAAAAATAAAACATTAGTATTCTCAAACATAATTGAATTTGCTTGCCTACTTTGGCCTTCAATGATGAGTCCTTACATCCTACTAGTTGTATGGGACCAATGTTTAGGGGTAAGAGCCCTAAAATAACAAAAAAAGTAAGATAAAAATGTAAATTTAAAAACATATGAAAATACAAAATTTAAAATCATGCATCTCTTTCACTTTGTTAGCCTCTAGTGTTGAGCCCTCACATCTTACTAGTTTTATGGTGTTGGAATTGGGGGGGCAGGGGGGGTGAGGTGGGGGAGGGGGGGGGAGGGGTGGGCGGGTGGGGATGGGGGCAAGCGGTTGGAGATGACCATACTTACCTACATATATCCTTTGGTGATGAGCCCATGTGTCTTCATGATCACATGAGACTAAGTATAGGGTGTCACATAGAAGAATATAATATAAATGCAAAAGCAATGTTAAAAATTTAAAAAGAGTGTCTAAAAGAGTTCTCTATAAAGGCTTGTCTATATGTTTGTGCTCAAATAAGGTAAAATTTTCCAAATCATTGACTCTATCAAAGTAACTTCCCTCTATATGAAGCACATCAATTTGGTATTCTATAAGTTTTTCAAGAACTACACATCCCCATTTTCTTGTAAGGATGAGGTCATATTCCTTTGTCCTATGAAATTTTGAGCTATGATTCACCTCCCATATTTTCTATTTTCCCTTTACATCCCTTGCTAAAAATTGGAAATAATTTATTGTGTAAATAAAACAGTTAAGTAATCACCTATAATAATAAATATTATCATAGTTGTATTCACATATGAACATCTATCATAGTTAACATGTCTACATACATTTTGTTTCCACACATATATAATAATTTTCCATAGCAAAAAATCAAAAATGAAATAAAATACACATACCCATAAATCATCACATGTCTATCCCTGTAGAGTGCATAAATGAAAAGATAATATAGGAATAAAGAGTCATACCACATAGTGATCTATAAAAGATATGTCAACACACACACACACACACACACACACACACACACACACACACACACACACACACACACACACACACACACACACACACACACACACACACACACACACACACACACACACACACACACACACACACACACACACACACACACACACACACACACACACACACACACACACACACACATCCCATGGAGGTTATCAGTTATCCCATGTAGGTTATCAATTTTATAAAATGAAAATTTCTAATACAAACATCTATATATAGGGCCAATGTTTCTTAAGGCATCTATAAAATAATCATATATACATCTATATGGCCAAAAACATCTATAAAATGAATTTCATAAGTCTACCCTCTTCCTATAGGAGGCCTTGAGGGAAAAAAATATTTTGGGCTTGGGATTGAGTGTCATCTCTTTCTCATACCTTCCATTTATGTTGCCTCATTTTCTACATGATAATATCTATGAAGATGAACCCTATCCATACTACCCTCCTATATTGTCCTCCAAGTCTTATTCTTAGAGGTTCCACTACCTCCTCCCCTTACCATGGAATCTACAAAGGATTATAACCTCTTTGATATTTCCAAAAAAGTGTTTTTCTCCATCCTTAATGTTGTCATCAAGGTTTAGGCATGATATGTTGGTGAAAATACAATTGTGTGGCATCTAATACATACAAGGAGCTTGAAATATACCAATAACTATTCGTGCATCTGACTAGTGCTCAACTAACCTAAAATATCTAAAATCATAAATCACACAAGAATATATCAGATATGGTTGATGTAATAAAACTTAAAATATGTAATAATGGCTAAGAAAATCAAAATACTAGCTTCAATCATAACAAGTAAAATTAATGATTTACCTAGATCTCCCTCCTACCACTCAAGATCAGAGTCAATCTATAGACTCTTCATCATCCACATCCATGTCATCCTTAAACACAAAATAATAATAGGGATCACCCTCTCCCTATTTATACTATACATAGCCAAGTGGTGGTGGTCGACCCATATTCTACTATCTCACTCCAATCTATCCTCCTCTTATTATAACTACCTATCAATATGGTTAGGTGATAGGTACCCATCTCACTAATAATTACCATTCTAGTCACCCTAGCCTCATATATCTCACCTTGTAGGTCCCTGTATATAAAAATACATGAATGGGGAAGTTTTCCACTTTGGGTATATAAAACTATTGAGGCACTTGATTCACTCGATGCACCTCAACCTGTAACAATATATCTCAAACCTATGTCACCCATGTTGACCAAATTTGACCTTGTAGGTTAAATTAAGACAACTATAGGTAAATAATTGTTTTTAAATTGTTTTATGGGTATAATTTTATGTGATAAGGTGTATTATAGGTCTTTTTATGTCATTTCATGTCACATCAGTGTTGGTCTTGGTCAAATTAATATTTTATGTCATTTTGAGTCACTTAGTAGGCATTTAGGGCTCATTTATGAAAGTGGCATGGTTTTAAAGGTGTAAAAGTGTCATATTTTCCTTTAAAACATATAATAATTTATATTCCCTATATATATTTTCATTTCATCTAAAACTTGTAGGTTATCTTATTGAAAATCAATAAATCAATTAAAAAAAGAAGAGTTTGGTATTTGTACGACCTATAAAGGAGTGTGACATGTGGAATAAGTTTTTAATTTAATCTTAAAATTTATTAGAATAACTTACATGAATTAAATAATATGTAAGTTCCATTTTTGAGCTAAAACCATTTTGATCCTTTTTTGCCCTTTTAAACACACAAAACTAGTTAGCAAGTTTGTGATTTGTACAGACAGTTGGAGAAGTTTTAGACCAAAAATTTTTTGGAGGTGAAATTAAAATAAAATAGAATAATTTAAATAAAAAAATTTCAAATAATTGTGGTCTATGATTTATCAACCATTATCATGAACATAACCTATCCAATTTGCTTGCTAATATGTGCACCCTATATGTTTTGATTTAGATTCGATGATTCTGTACAATCTAGCTAGTTTTTTTGATTATATAAGATGTTTAATAAATACTATAATGTTATCATTGGTTTTTTAGTGTTTCAAAGTGTTTGGATAAGCCAAGTAGCTTATGTTGCAAGTGAAGGCTCTTTTCTTTGTAACAAGTAGGTTTCCACCATTTTCAATATCCTCATCTTTTAGAAGTGATTCCAAGGGGTGGAAATGAGTTTATTATAATATTTAAAATGTTATATTTATGTACTACCATTTAAATTTCATTATACAAATCAATTTTCATGGAAGTTGCAGTCACAAGAATTATGTAGCCAGTTTATCCTATGACTATCATACACAATCAATCATGGTGAATCACGTGTGTGGAACCTATTTTGTATATTCATAGAGGTGTATTAAAGTTATAAATACATTGAAAATTTATTTAAAATTATGAAAAAATGAATGGGAATATTCAAGGAGTTTATAAATGGATTGTGATAGTTAATACAATATACATATACAGGTAGCTCATTGAATATACAAGTATCTTAGAATGATGCCCTGATGGAATGAGAAATATGATAGGTGTTTCAAATATTTTAGAGGGTATTTTATCAATTTTTAAGGTATATAATGAATCCTAAGAATATATTTCTTGTTCACTACCTATATAACTATCCACTACCTAAACTCATAGTCTCCTACCACTAAAATGCACCTACAGGTGTCTTCATGAAAACCAAACATGTTGAAAGGAGAATTTGAGATAAAAAAGGTTTTTTATAGTTGGAAAAGTATTTTTAAAAATATTTTAAAATGTACAAACATCATTTAAACTCAAAAAATCATCCTTACTACTTGAAGGTGCCTCACTACTTGTATATTAGAATAATCACCTATAGGTGGCTTAATAAAGAACTAAGGTACTTATATGGAGAAGATTAGACAAGTGTTGAAACACATCCTAAAGACATAATATTTTTAAGGGATCATAACATGAATATTTGTAATGCTAGAGTGTTAGAAAAATTGGAAGGTGACAAATTAAGTTAATGACTTTAGGTTTAGGGATCAAATTTGTAAAACCACAAAATAAAGGCCTAAGGCATTTTGGTGAAAGTCATATAATAAGGTTAAAAGAAATTTTTATGAATATAATAACCTTATCTTGTAGCCCCTACATATAATATTAACTATGAAAAATGTGGAAGGTATATGACCAATGGAGGATAGTTGTTTGGGGCCTCAAAGTTTTTATTTGATCACTAAATTGCTTCATTGTTGTCTACAGGATTGGAAGCTTTGAACGACCTTTGTGTTTCAATTTGATAGCCTAGACCATGAAATCATGTCTATATGGTTTTAATTAGTTAAAATTTAATTTATGGTCCAAATAATAATTTAAAAATGTTGATATAAATATTTTGGGGTCCTAATCTACACCTACGATGTCCTTACATTCTAAAGTACTCACCTACATCTAACTTAGAGGTGATGGTAGCTATAATAAAATAATTGGAGGTATAGAAAAGACTTGGATAAGTAGTGAAATGAATTTGTGTAAATATAAACACCTTTATATGATATTTATACACTTACCCATGATTAAAACATGGATGATCACCTATATGAATCCTCCTTTGGTAAAAAGGCAAGGTAACATAATCAGTTGCCTATGATTGGTATTGAAAGTATTTCAACCCTAAGGTTTGATATTGTTAAAGAGAATACATAATTTTAATATTTTAATTATTCAAAAATCCTTATATAATATCTTCAAATCCTAATACATACAAAGTAACCTATAGGGGTCACCCTTGAGTGAGGAAAATATGAAACACAATCAAAGTTACACTCAGACTTGAGTAGTCAACTATGAGGAGAAATCATAAGAGGTTAAATTGTTGGGAAAGATTAAAAAACCTTCATCATTAACACAAAATCCTCATGTAATTTTCATGATGTACATAAAACAAAAAGAGGCTCTAATAAAGCATCACATAGTCCACATGGTAAAGGCCTACACACAGTTCTATTTCATCATAGGTTGTCTCCATTTGTAGTGCTTTTGGAAGGTCAAATGAGATGAAAATGGGATAATTTTTTTTGGATAAGTTATTTAAAACCTATATAATCACATCTAATTATTATCTAGTATGAGGAATATGGTAAGTACCCTCTATTTTATCTTAGACAAAGATCACTCCCTTTATATATAAACCCTGCCATTTTGGAAAGAAGGGATGAAATGAGATGACCAAGAAATATTTGAAAATTGAAATGAGGTGTATGAATTTGGATAAACTCTATAAAAATATTAGTAACAAATCATATAAGGAGGAAATTCAATAAGGTGGTTTGGACCACAAAGGTTATAGTCAAGCCTATTATGTAAGGTTTTGTCCTAGTGTCCAAATGGAAAGTCACTTACACTTATAGCCTTATATATGAATTATAACCTATTGGATCATGTTAATATGGTCATTTAAAATGTGTAAAAACTTCCAAATTTTATAAAAATCTTTAGGATTCCATTTTTGGGATCAAAGATAACTCAAGCCTATAGAAAATAGAAAAGAGAGTTTGATTGGACAAATTTGGAAGCTCATATCTACCTTGACACCTTTAATAGAGAATAAATGAGTTAAAAAAAATTATATAGGCTATTTAAAATAAAAATTTTGTCATTAAGTTGAGAATTAAATGTTAGACCTTTATGAAACATCACCAAATGTCAAAACTACCTAAAACCCTTGCAAACCATTAGAAAGGACCCGATTGGGAAAATGAAGATGGAGAGAAATTATAATGGGATTTAATGGCCATGTAAGTACATGGAGGCTGTATATTACTCCCTAATGACCCTTCCCATCCACTTTAGGTGTTTCATACTTGTATAGACAGGGTACATAATTGCTTTTTTTAACTATTTTTTGCATTATGTAGGTTTTAGGAGGGTTCAAGAGATGAAATAAACTTTATAAGGAATATTTATAATTAATATAAATTTAATGCCTTTGAAAAACTCATAAGTGTTTATAAAATATCTCACATCTCGGCTAATTAGAATGGCATAGTGAGCATGATAGTGAAAAGGGTGAGAACCTCAAGTGGATGGAATTTTAAGGTCTACCTGAGTAGTCTAAGGAAATAGAGAGTATTTCCAAGTGTCATGGAAAATTAAAGTTAATTTTTAGGCCAATTGTGAGGGGTGTGTGAAAGAGGAGTTTCTTTTGAGTGCAGGTAGTGATAGCTCACTTTAAGAAGTTCTAGATGATTAAAAATGTAATAAATGCATGGATAAGCATGTATGCAACCCCTCCATCTCATTCTAATAATTATAATTATTCCTAGTTAGTTTTATGATGTTCAAATAGGGGTTAATGATGAAGGCAATTTTATTATGTAAAATGAGAACTCCTATAATATATTTCAAGAGTTTCATGACTTGGGGTGACACTTATGCTTCTTACCTTGCATGATAAGTTTCACATTACCTTCTAATGAGCATGTAACTCATTTTCTCAAATTAAAAAGTTTCCTTGTGACCTTTGGACTTCTCTCTTATCTTATCTCTTTCAAGTTTTATAAGAACTAGCCACTTTAGCCTTTTTAAACTATGATCTACCTGAATATGGCAATGCCCTACTCATTTGAATACCATGGATCAATAAATACTACTAATTTTTACCTCTTATATGACTATTAATAGTGTGTTCACTTGAATGATTTATCTTTCTTATGTGATGATTATGGTTTACTTAACCATTGTTGTCTAATTATCCCACATATTTGTAGCTTGAAAGCTTCTTCTTATAGGTCATGTGAAGTGTTTTATGATGTTTCAAGGTTGAGTGAGTTAGTATATTTAAATATTACCATTATAGGCCACTTGTCTAGTCCTCCTAGCCTAAACATTCATCACAACCTCATAGTGAAATAGTGATGTTAGAAGATTCAAACTAGAGAAGTGTATGTTTAGTTAGTCTCTTGGTCTCATGTGTAACATGCAGTTGGTTGGTAGTCATCAATAAATTTAGTATGTCACCTCCTTTAGGTTAGTTTACTTTCAATTTTCTCTCTCCATTTATCTTACAAGCATAGGTGCAATAGTGATTCAAAAGTGGTACATCAAGGGAGCTAGCCTTATCTATAGATTCACCTCACTCTTAGGCTACCCATATCCTAGAGGTGTTTCAATTGTGACACTTAGATGAGGATAGATGAGACATCTCCTCAAAGGGTGAAAATCCAAGTGAAAATAGTTTTTGGCATGCCTTATGGGACTTATTGTTCAAAAATTTGAAATATTTTTGGTGTTATCTTTCAACACATCAATATTTAGAGGCATCTATCTAAAAATAAATGGTGACTTTGAGATTACATCAGTTGGTCAAGTAACCTAGGTATTCATTTTGAATATTGTTGACAATCATTCCTTGTGTTCTTACTTCTTAATAAAGTTCTATGTCTGACTTTAGTGTTGAGTATTATTTTACATAAGTTGGTGAGGTATCTCTAGCTTGTGGCATTCCCTATCATCCTTTGTATGATCCTTATTAGCCTTTTCATTATCCTTACCATCTCCAATATGATCGTTATCATCCTTTTCATGAGTTTTATCAGTCCTATAACTAGCCTTCTCAATACCTTGCTCCTTCTAGTCAACCTAGTCACTTCTTAAATCAGCGCATTTCCACTTTCAAATAAACTCTCTTGGGATATGAAAGATACATGATAGATCTTGACACACAAAGGTACCATGGTATAGATATTCCTAGTAATCTCATTCAAAATGTGAGAGATATGTTAGATCCGGTTAAAAGAGAGTGGGCACCTATTGAGAGAGCCAATTGGCAAAGGCTTACAAGTGAAATGTTAGATGTGGGTGGACAAATTGCATTCTTAGAAGATAGGATAAGAATTCATGAGGATCATCCTCACCAAGTCTATCATCACTCATATCCACCTCCCCAATATTTATATTAGTCTTATTTGACCCCTACTTATGAACCCAATCAAGCTTGTCAAAGTCATCTTTTCCCAATCATCTAGAATAGAGAGTTGGAAAGATAAACCTTATTTTTGAAGAAAATCTTGATATGAAGATTGAGTTATCCTATAAGTAGATAAAAAATTCCATATCATTGGAAAAGGAAGTGTAATCTAAGCCTTCATTTCCCTCTCCCATTACATCCCCACCTCAAGAAGAGAACTCTAGATATGAGATTCCAAGTTGGAGACAAGGTAGAGAATCCAAGCCTAAGGAAATCCCAAGTTTCTTGAATAGTTCATCCACTCCTCCAA
Organism: Torreya grandis; assembly: GCA_037957365.1. Lineage (NCBI taxonomy): Eukaryota > Viridiplantae > Streptophyta > Pinopsida > Cupressales > Taxaceae > Torreya > Torreya grandis. The sequence goes on along the minus strand of JARHVA010008013.1, from coordinate 316,212 downwards.
TTGCATCACTACCTCAAAAAGAGAATCTTAAACCTAACAACCTAATCTTGAATAAGATAGTGAAATCATGGAGAAATAAATAGTATAAAAGCCTAGATAAAGATTGTGAGTTTGAGAAAGAGCTTGATCCTAGGCAAACCCCTGCCACCCTTCCTCAAGATACCTCTTATTTTTCATGTTATACCTCTTGTAATCATTATCCTCATTAATATGCCTATTAACGTCAAGAGATAATTTTTCAAGAGAACCTAGCCAACCATATTGAATATTTAGAGTTTAGAATGAAATTGTTGGGTCAAGGTGTGATGGCAGGTTTAGAGCCAAAAGAAGATCTTATGATTAAATACACCCCATATAAACTTCATCAAGAGATTCCTCAAGATAAATCATATTTTAATGAAGATATATTAAAATTCAAAGAAGAAAACCAAGCTATTTTAGCCCAAGGTCTTCCTCCCCTTCCTTGATATCTCCTAGAAGGATCCCTTACAATTCATTCTCAATCTAATGTTGAGTTCTATGTGCCACCTCTACCAACTAGTTCATCTTGTCCTCACCCCATCACCCTTTGCCTTCATGGACCAATGGTATATGAATATTAAGAGGAGTAGCTGGTTGATAAAAAATTAGAACTCTTGCTTTAAGAAAATATATCTCCTTGGTAGCCTCATTAGGCTAAGTCACCTAATTTTAAGATGCTTAGTCTTGGCAACACCAAGAAGGAGAAGGATATTGAAGATATTTCAACCCTTAAGACATAAATCTAGGTTATGATAGTTAAGTTACAACTTGAGATCCCTCAAAAGGTCTTAAATGTTGAGGAAGAGGTGAGTCCTTGTGTTGAGTCTTTTTGTTGTGTTGATAATGAGGAATGCCTTCCTTATGTCAAAGAAAAAATCTTGGATGAAGTAATTTTGGATTATAAATAAGATGGCCAAAGAGATTATCTTATTATTTCCCTTCATGATGCTAATTAAAGAGAAGATAGGGACTTGTGGTAGTAGTTTGTAAGCATTTACAATGAGTTTGAATCTCTCAAGGGGTTTACAACTTCCTTAAAGTTGATTGTAAGTGATGGTAAGTAGGATGGAATTTTTCAAAATGTCATAAATGATATAAATTAGAGTTCACCTCAACCTTTGAAGGTTAAATCAAGCTTATATTAGCCTCAATATTCCAAAGAACAAGAAACTGCTCCTCTTGAAACCATGCCTACAAAGAAATACAAATTGATCATGAGATGAAGAGTGGGTAGCAATATGAAGTATGTGTATAAGGACAAGAGGAATATATTTATATTAGATACATATTTGTATATGGTCTACTTGATAGCATATAAATTGAAGTACCAAAAAATAGTTCTAATCTTCTAAGCATCCAATCCAAAGAGCAACATGCTTGGCACTGGAATTCATCTCATGAAGAAGGAGATGTAAGAAACTTTCATTTTGATTGAAAAGGGAGGTATGATTAATTGTTAGTTGTACATAGTGGTTTGTTTTTATAATTTTCCTAAGTTCTTTGAGCATGTGTGTGTGTGTCTTGTTACTTTTTTTATTTTGTTTTGTGTGTGTCTTTTATTTTATGTGGTTGAGGTAGTCAATTGGTCTTGTCTTGATCAAATCTTATTGTCAATGGTCAAAGATATCTTATTGTGTTTCAGACTCCATATGAGTCCCTAATACAAATGGATTGATAAGGCTACTAATCTTTAGCATAATAGGCATGCTACCCCTATGAGTCACCAATTTTTTGACCAAATTTGATCTTATAGGTCAAGTTAGGACTCCTATAGATAAAAACTTGTTTTTAAGGTATTTTAGGGGTCTAATTTTATGTCATAAGGTTTATTATAGGTCATTTTATGTCATTTCATATCACATCAACCTTGGACATGGTCATTTTTAATATTTATGTCATTTTGAGTTAGTAGGCATTTAGGGGTTATAAATGTAAGTGGCATGATTTTCAAGGTGTCTAAGTGTAATAGTTTACTTTCAAATATCCAAGAAGTTAGCTTCCCTTTCAAGAATGTTAGTTCATCTAAAACTTTTAGGTTATCTAAATGAAAATTAGGAAATCAACTAAAAAAGGAAAAGTTTAGAACTTTTATGGACCATGAGGGAGTGTGACACATGGGATAAGTTTTTCAGTTTATTCTTCATATTATTAATACTAATTTCCATGCTTTACATATTGTAGAAGTTCCATTTTGAGATAAAACCATTTTGATCCTTCTTCATCCTTCTACACACATAGAACCAACAATAGGTTTGTGCTTGTTACAAATAATTAGAGAAGTTTAAAACCAAACACTTTTGGGAGGTGAAATTAAAATCATAGATATTCATTTCCATAACATTTTTTCAAATAATGGTGTCCTATGTTTTATGAACCATTATCACAAAGTTAGCCTATCTAATTTGCTTGTTAATATATACACCCTATAGGTTTTGTTTTGGTTTGGATGATTCTATACAATCAAAATGGTGATGTTGATTATATAAGATTTTTAATCCCTCCTATAACTTCATCCATGATTTTTTTAGTATTTCAAAATTCTTGGATAATCTAAGTAGATCAGGTTGTAAGTGAAGACACTTTTTTTATGTAACAATCATGTTTCTACCATTTTCAAGATCCTCATGCTTTGATAGTGATTCTATGGGGTGGAAATAAATTTATTCTCATATTTTAAATGTTATCTTTATCTCCTCCCATTTCAATTTCATTATATAAAAAAAATTTGTGGAAGTTGTAGTCATAATAATTATGTAGCTAGTTTACCCTATGATTGTCATACATAGTCAGTCATGGTGAATCACATGTGTAGAACCTATCTAATATCTTCATGGAGGTGTATTAAATATCTCAATAAATTTAACATGTATTTAAAATTAGGAACAAACAAGTGGTAATATCCATGGAGTTTATAAAAGGACTGTGATAGTCAATACAATATGCATATACAAGCAACTCATTGAATATACAAGTATCTCAAAATGGTGTCAGGATGGAATGGGAGATCTGATAGGTGTTTCAAATATTTTTGAGTGGGAATAGTTTATTTTGTCACTTGGTTAAGTTATAAAGTTAATCCCAAGAATATATTTCTTGTTAACTACCTATATTACTAACACTACCTAAACTCATAGTTTCCTGACACTAAAATGCACCTAAAAGTGTCTCCATGGAAACCAAACATGTTGAAAGAAGTAGTTGAGATGAGAAAGGTTTTTTATACTAGGAAAATTCTATTTTAAACTCTTTTAAAAGTTCCAAACATCATTAAAACTCACAAAACCATGCTTTCTGCTTGAAGGTACCTCACTGCTTGTATATGAGAGTAACAACCTACATGTGGCTTAACAAAAAATTGAGGTACTTGTATAGAGAATATTAGACAAGGGGTTAAACTCATAATAAATACCTAAAACTTTGAAGGGATATTAACATGAATATTTTCAATGCTAGAGTCCTAGATAAAGAGGAAGGTCACAAATTAAGGAAATGACTTTAGGTTTAGGGATAAAATCTCTAAAAGCACAGAACAAAGGCCTAAGGCATTTTGGTGAAAGTCATATAATAGGGTTACACGGACCTTTGATGCATATAATGACCTTATATTATATATTCTACATATAATATTAGCTCTAAAAAATGTGGAAGGTAGATAACTAATGGAAGATAGTTGTTTGGGGGCCTCAAATTCGATATTTGATCACTGAATTACTTTACTATTATCTCCAATATTGGAAGCTTTGAATTACCTTTGTGTTCCAAGTTGGTATCCTATACCATGACATAAAGTTTAAATGGTTATAAATAGTGAAAATGAAATTAATGATCCAAATAATCATTAACAAAGGTTGATATAAACTATTTAGGTTCCTAATCTACACCTACAAATGTCCTTACATTCTAAAGTACTCACCTACAACTGATTGAGAGGTGACAATAGCTAGAACAAAATAGTGTAAGGTATGAAAATTATTTAGATTAGTATGAAAATGACTTGGTGTAACTTATAATACCTTGAGAGGATATTTAGACACTTACCTAGGATTCAAACATGGATGATCACCTACAAGAATCCTCCTTTGGTCAAAAGGATAGGGTAACATAGTCAACTGCCTATGACTAATATTGAGAGTATCTCAACCCCAAGGTGTGAGGTGGTTAGGAGAATACATGAATTTCATATTTTAATTATTAATAAAGGTTTATATACTATCTTTCAAGCCTAACCCATGCATATTAACCTACATGGGTCACCCTTGAGTGAGGAAAATAGGAAACATAGTCAAAGTTATACTCAAACTTGACCAGTCAAGCCTAAGGAGAAAGCATAGGAGGTTGAAGTGATGGTAAATATTAAAAAACCTTAATAATTAACAAAATAGCCTCATTTAGTTCTCATTATGGACATAGAACAAAGATAGGCTCCAATCAAGCATCACACAGTCCACATGGCAGATGCCTACACATAGTTCTCTTTCCTCACAGTCTGTCTTAGTTTTTAGTGATTTTGAAAGGACAAATGAGATGAAAAAGGGATGAAATTTTATGGAAAATGTATTTAAAAGTTATATAATTTCATTAAATTATTATCTAGTTTGATCAAATAAGGGAAGTTCCCTTTATTTTGTCTCAAATAGAGGGCACTCCCTTTGTACACAAACACTACAGTCTTGGAAAGAAGGGATGAAATGAGATGACTAGGAGATATTTGAAAATTTAAATGAGGTGTATGAAGTTTCATAACCTCTAGAAAAACATGTGGAGTAAAGTATATAAGGAGAAAATTCAACAAGGTGGTCTAGAATACAAAGGTTACAGTCAAGCCTATTAGGCAAGGTTTTGTCCTAGTATGCAAATGGGAAGTCACTTACACTTATAACCTTATATATGAATTATAAAATATCAGATAATGTTAATAAGGTCATTTAATATGTGTAAAAGATTCCACATTATAGAAAAATCACCAAGAATCCATGTTTAGGATTGGAGACAACTCAGGCCTACAGGAAATGGTGAAGAGAGTTCAAGTGGAAAAATTTAAAATCTTGTATCTACCTTGATACCTTGCATGGAGACTCAAAGAGATAGGAAAATTTATATATGGTCATAAGCATCAGTTTTTTGGCATTAAAGTTGATATTTGAATACCATACCTTTATAGAACATCACTAAATGTCAAAAGTACCTATAACCCTGGCAGACACTTGGAATGGACTCAATTGAGAAAATGAGGATGGAGAGAAATTATAATGGGATGTAATGGCCATGAAAGTACATGGAGGTTGAAAATAAATACCTAATTACCCTTCCCATCCACTTGAGGTTTTTCATACATGTACATATAGGATATAAAATTAATTTTCTTAACTATTTTGTGTATTGTGTAGGTTCTTGGAGGTTTCAAGAGATGAAATAAACTTTTTAAGGAATATTGGGACTTAAGATAACTCCCAATGTCCATTTCATGCCTTATAAAAACTCATAAATATTTTTATAAGAGCTCTCATCTTAGCCAATCATAACTAACATAGTGAGCATGAAAATAAGATGGGTGAGAACTTTAAGTGGATGGATTATTAAGGTCTACCTAAGTATTAAAATGACATGGAAATTATTTCCAAGTTTCATCCACTCCCTTTCATGGATATTCATGGAAAAATGAAGATAATTTTTAGTCCAAGTGTGAGGGGTGTGTGAAAGAAGAGTTTCCTTTGAGTGTAGTAAGTGATAGCTCACTTTCAAAATATTTTAGATGACTAAGAATCAAATAATGCATGGAGAAGCTTGATTTCAACCCTTACCTCTCATTCCAATAATTAGACCTATCCCTAGTTAGTTTTGGGATATTCAAACATGGGTGACTGATTAAGGTAGTTTATTATACAAAATGATAAATCCAATGCCACATTTCAAGAGTTTCATAACTTGGGGTGACACTTGTGCTTTCTAAACTTGCATGATAAGTTTCACATTCCTTCCGCATGCACATGTAACTCATTTTATCAACTTGACAAGTGTCCTTGTGACCTTTATACTTAATCTTCTCTTCTCTCTCTCAATTTTTATAATAACTATCCATTTTGGCCTTAGTAAACTATGATCCACTTGAGTATGGTGAAGCCCTTCTCATTTGCATAACATGGATCAATAAAGACTACTGATTTTTACCTCTTCCATGATTGTTCATAGTGTATTCACTTAAATGATTGATCTTGATTATGTGATGATTTTTGTTTCCTTAAGTATTGTTGTCTCATTCTCCCACATATTTATATCTTGAAAGCTGATTCTTGTAGGTCATGTGAAGTGTTTTATGATGTGTCAAGGTTGAGTGAGCTAGTATATTCAAATAGTGCCATTATAGGCCTCTTTTATATTCCTCCTAGCCTAAACATTCATTACAACCTCATAATGAAATATTGATGTGAGAAGATTTAGATTGTAAAAGTGTATATTTAGTTAGTCTCTTGGTCTCATGTGTGACATGTAGTTGGTTGGTAGTCATCAATAAATTTGGTGTATCACCTCCATTAGGATAGTTTACTTTCAATTTTATCTCTCCCTTTTCCTTACAATAATAAGTGTAGTAGTGATCTAAAAGTGGTACATCAAGGGAGCTATGTGTATCTAGAGATTCACCTCACTCTTAGGCTACCCACATCCTAGAGGTGTTTTAATTGTGCTACTTGAATGAGGAGAGATGAGACGTCTCCTTAAAGGGTGAAAATCTAAGTGATAATAGCCCCCATAGTTACCATGAGATAACCTCAATCATTATATTAGTGATTAACCATGTCCTTTTAGGGCATGATAATAAAATATGCCACTGTTAAGGACCCCATATTCTAGGTTAAATCATGAAAGGGTGACACATCTACCCATCTAATAGCCCAATGTATAATGGTACCCCAATCTACACTCCCCTCTAATAGGTAATCATCTTATCATAAACCCAACCCATAATGATAGTCAAGTGGATAATGGAGAGATCTATAAATTTAGCCCCTTGATATAAATCCATATAGGTTTAGACCAACAACTCCTAGATCCAAGCATAGTGAGCCCCTCTCTCCTATATACATAAAATAATTGGTGACCCAATTTCTAAAAGCTTATTAGTACCCTTGTGCCCCACTAACTAAGAGGCAAAGATATCAATCATGGTCATCCTTAGGTTGGGGATAATTGATCCCTCCACCTAGTTAATACTAATGTTGCACTTCACACACATGTCAAATGTGTTAACATCTCCAAATTTATTGACCTAGATGTAGGCCTCATGGTGATTGTCAACATCATAAATGAATATCAAATTCTCTATCATAGAAAGAAAATTAATCTAGTATACATCCATAAGAGTGATCATCCACTCTTCTAAGGATCAAGTACACAAAAATGTGTTTTGGTTAGGATCCTAATATGTCATAGGTTTCATAGCAACTAGATAGAAGGTGTGATCCTCACCCACATAATATGAAATATACCCTATCGGTTGAGTAAGGTCAACTCATTAGTCATCATAAGTTATAGTACTTAAGGGAACCACTCCTACTCATAAGATATATTACATTAGATATATATCCCCTATAATAAACAATGATACCCTGCATCAGTCAAATATTCAAGAAAACCAATCTCACAGTGTAAATAAGTAAAACATGTTCACTTTTCTTTTACACTCACAAAATCATCCCTATTTGTCGGTGACAATTATGAAAATGCCTTACAGTAGTTATGATACCACCCTAGTGTAGAAACATAACCATCTAGTGGGTAAAACACTATAACCACTCTAAGGCATTTCTAAACATGCCATGATAATTATGAAACTGTCACCACCTATAAAAGGTGGTAGTTCTATAACTTGAGTGTCAATTTTGCTAGTCATCTATGGGTTATCCAAAAATCCCCCTAAAACCACCAAAAATACTCAAATTTATTAAAAAAATGACAAAATCCTTATATAACCTCCCCCAAGGTGATCACAAATCACTTTTTTAAAATTTGGCTAGATTTTAGCTACATTGTGAATAAATTTCAAAAATTGGGGCAAAAATAAAAAGTTGGCAAAAACTGACCTAATGTGGCCTAGTCACACCTAACGCTATAATATTTTCCATACTCATGTTGTATTTTTTATAATAACTTATTATATGATCTAAATAGTCATTGTAAATATAGAGCTCAGAAAATCATCAAAAATGTAAATGACATGAATGAATTGTTCATGGCAAGTTTTTGCATATACTGGGCTAAAAACTATCCATTTTGTTTCAAAAGTTTTCCATTTTTTGAAATATATTTTGTATTTGAATTTATCCTTATGTATGTGTGTGTAATTTTCCCATGTATTTAAAATCAAATGTTTTATCATTAGTATCTTAACAACATTTCTAACTTTTGTATTACATTTTTATAGTTTTGTAGGTATGCCTAGCTTCACACTAGATTTGGTCCCCCTAACAAGATGATCAAGGTAGTATGATCTTATTCACACATACAATATGTATTATTTAATTTTTTCAGTTACATATTATACTTTTTCTTCTTCTTTATAATCACACTTGAATCTCATCTTTTGTTTGCAGGTTGCACATAGTCCCGATAGGCTTTATTCCTCCATATAATTAAGTAAGTTAAGTATCTATAACCTCCAATGTCCTTTTGATACATATTTTTTAGAAATAAAATTTTTTAATTAATGATAAGGAACCCTCCTTATGGGGAAATATTTACTCACCTAGAAATTACATGGTATGACATTTTCAATAAAATTCTAATGATGATGCAATGACATTTTGTTTTGTGTTCTAAAAATAAATCTATAACTCCAATCCCTCCCTATGATTCCACATTCCTCATTTGACCCCTTTTGGTACCCTTGATCATGAAATTCCTATCCCTTACCACACTATTTAAACATTGGACCATGAGTGATGAAACTTCCTCTTCAAGTGACACAACCACCCCCTAAGTTATGAAATTACCTCTTATTTTCCATAACTACAATGATAGTTTTGAAATAAATGAGTAAGTTATAATATAAAAGGGTAGTTATTCAATAAAATGGTATTAATTATGTTATTTTAAATGGTGGTTTTATCAATATAGTTTTTGGTTCTATAACTACCCCTGCATAAAGTATTAGCTATGTCATTATGATAATGCCCTCAAAAACTATCTCCTTTCATGTATTTTTCACAATTAGCCTTGTGTTTATTATTATTATCACTTGTATTCACTTCTAATCATACCCAAATCACTCTCTCTCTCTCTCTCTCATGATTTTATCCTTATTTAATTTATCTCAATTTGAGCTCACCATCATACTTAGTGGAATTCTCCCATACAAACTCCATTCTCTTCTTATAATAAGGCCAATTTGGGCCTAATTTCAGATCTAAAAATTACCAGTAGCGATTTTTATCAAGAAAATTTTGTATCAAAAACTTGATACAATTTATAGGAGGTTCAAAAATTAGTATTTGTGAGTTGAATACATAGTTACAAATTAATAAGCGGCATTGGTGAGAGTAACATAGACATTGAAAGCTAAGAAATTAGTTAGCCTCAATTCATCTACTCTTATTTTTATCGATTGTGTCTTATACATTCTCCCATTTTATCTTTGTTCTAGAATTTTTTCATCTTTTGGATAAAGAGTTTCTTTAATCTACATAAGAGTATATAGAACTAGCATGTTGAGGATTCTTATATCAACACATTACTTGCACTTCATATGATTTATTCTATAATTAGGTTAGATTACATTTAATTTACATTAGTTTTTATTTTTTATATTATATATAGTATATTTTTTATTTCCATTAAATTAGTTTCCCATTAAAAATATAAAAGAATAAAATTTGATAGTGATATATATATATATATATGCATACATATATATATATATACATATATATATATATATACATATATATATATACATATATATATATACACACACACACACACACATATATATATATATACATATATATATATATATACATATATATAGATATATATATATATATACATATGTGTGTGTGTGTGTGTGTGTGTGTGTGTGTGTGTGTGTGTTTGTGTGTGTGTGTGTGTGTGTATCTTTCATTTGTCTTTGATATAGAAACATGATAAGTTTTCATTTATGCTTACATCTAATAGATTAGTTTCCTTTAAATTTAATAATAAACCTTGTAAATCATTATAGAAATGGATCTTATCAAATATTCAATTCATTTCCATCCAAGACAACTTTTATTCTAGTCAAGTTCTAGGTAAACTTCTTGCATCTTTAACAATCACCTAGGCAAACATAAAAACATAGGCAACCATAGATGAATATATGAAGGCATTAAATTTATGATATTATTAGTTTTAAAAATTTAAAATAATTATAATTTATCTCTTTCAAAATATAAAATTATAACTTATATATTTTTCTTTCACCCTATCAACTCATTAGAGAAAAAGATTGTTTGTAGCAAGTTAAAAAACATTGAAAATCTAGCCTAATTTACTTGCAAGGAAAATTCATAAAAAGTGTTTCATTGTTGTTGTTTTGGATTATATATATTCTCATATTACTTGTGTATAATATATTAAATTCATTCATTTATTTCATTTCATGTAATCCAATTAAAACAAATAAAAATATTGCATCTATTTCTCATGCAAATAGATCTAGGAAAAATCAACATCTTGCATAGTATTATAAGTTTCTTCCCTCACCCAATGAATGCATTCCAAAAATTAAAAGGATATAAAAAGAGTTTTTATATCATTTGTTTTAGTTTTTTTATTCTCTACTTTCATCACATTGTTTTTAGTAATTATTCACTAGTTAAAAACATATAAAACCCCAAAAACACATAACAATAAAAGCCTTGCCATCCATGTAAGCAATCACATAAAAAAAAATCCTTGGCATCCATGCAATAAACCATGTCATATAAAAATATTTCCCCATTCATGAAATAAATAATATCCTACATAATCCTTGTCCATCTGCATAATCAATACATATCAAAGCCTTGATTCAATATTCCAACAAGCACACTTTACAATCCATTGACTAAATAAACTCATATGATTTTCCTTGGCTTATACCTAGTATATTTTAGATGAAATTTCCTAAAACACCAAGAATTTTCTAGCATGGTGTATTCCCTATAGTTATAGCACCTAGTCCCACCAATGTCACACAATCTAATATTAGTTCTAAGTTGAGACATGGGGTCTTTCGATCCACTCCTATTCCCTACCTCATCATAGATTCCTTAGCCATTTTATAATAACATGATTTCATACTCAATCCACCTACCATTATTATCCCATAAAATAAGAGACATTGATACAATTTTATCTAGGCTTAGTCACCCATTCATTCCATCTTATTCTCCTTAGGTCTAGCCTCATCTTATATCATTCACACTTAGTAGATGATATTGTTTGAGAAAAGCCAACATCATAGAGTATATATTTTAGCATGAATCATTCATCCCAATCTCCCTCATTTCTTTGAGATTAGCATTGACCAAGAATCCCTTCTTATTTTTATATCAAATTCTAAAGGGTCTTGGATCTCTATCTCCACACATCTTGATGCTCTCAACGAGCATCAAGATGTTGATGAATTATTTTATTTCCATCACAATATCCTCTTTCCACCACCTATCCCAAATCACATTCCACTCAACAACCAACCAAACTCCTATTACTTTCATTATGCCAGTTGCCTTGAATAGGCCTTAGGGAATTGAGTGCACAGGTTAGTGTATGCTTATAGGTGTGCATACAAACCCAACCACATTATTTATATTTATGAAAATAAGTCCATAGATAGAGTATAAATTTAGGAATTTATAGTAATAGAGACAAATTAAATGAAGAATTTGCAGAGTTTTAGAACAAAAAAATAGTTTAAAGTTTGCAAAATACAAAAATAATGAGTGAAATTCATGGGTAAATAAGATAAATTCATGAAAAATAAAGGGTGTACGCTATTTCACAAATCATGCATAGTTGTTAACATTTAGATCAAAATTAGCAAAAACATTTATTTCCTTTTTAGTTCTTATAGAATACATACATCTTGTAGAAAGGGTCTATGCCCTTTGCACTAGGTGTATACCCTCTACAAAAGGTTCACACCCTTTATAAGATTATAAAATGCATTAATTTGAATTTTTAGCTTTACCTCCAAAATTTATTCATCTCTATACTTAGGGAGGTTCAAACCTAACCAAAGGATAGGCATGGAGCATCACACATGTTTTTTAGAAGATTTAAGACTCTTTTTCATCTTTATCAACACATCTGATCTAGTAGATTTAATAATTAAAAAAATAAATTATATGGATTTGTAGAGGAAAAAATGCAAGTTTTGAATATATAATTTTTTTAATGTTAAGATGTTATTTTACATTATTACTTAATTTATAAACAACTTACCTCATTATGGAATATATACATATCATTACAAATACTTTTATAAGTTTTTGACTCTTGATTGAAAGTTTATAAAACTTATACCTAACCAAACTACACATCATTCACTATGATTTAAAAATATATATAAATTTTCATGAAATTAAGGTAAAAATTAGGGTTCGTACACTTGTAGTTCCAATTTTATAGTTGTCTTTACTTTATATATATATATATATATATATGTATAATATAACTAATCTTCAACATTTCATCTATTCATATATGAAGTTTCATACATCAATTCATTCATTTACTCAAAAAAAAGTGTTTGTGCACATGTAGTCTCCTTATCTTTTCACAAGAAAGGGTCAATCTAATGTCATAAATGCATCTAGTTAACACAATTTTATCACTTAGGTATTGAAAAAATTATATATTTAGAAACTACATTCAAAATGACATAGTTCATATCCTTACATCATTATTAAGTTCCTTTTTAGGTGTCTTTAACATTCTCTCCAAGTTCAACTATTGTATTTAAAAACAAGTGTCACTTTATATCCACTTTTATCCATTATTATCCTAAATTTTCCCTACACATACACATCATACAAACCTCTTTTGATTACTATGCATGGTCCACCACCAAGATTTCATAGGGCTATACTAGATAGGAATGTCCCAATGGCCTACCCTACTCTATATAGATATAGCTAGGGGAGGCACTCGAGTGAGGAGAGTGAGGAACTGACCCATATATAGACTTGAAGATCCATTATTTTCATTAACAAATAATTATATCCTTATATGATAAGGTGTTATAATTAGATTAATGTCTCTCTAAAGCTAGCCATTCAATGGATTCCCATAATCTTATTCATAATCCTTGGGCACTATAGATAGATTCTTTCCCATTACCAACAAGATATTTATTTTTTTAGATTCCTATTTATGAAGTTAAATGAAATATTATATAACATCTTTGATCATTCCATGCAACATGCTTGGATTATGCATACAATGACAAATTATTAACCAATGTATTTTTAATAAGACCCTATGGATATGGTTTAAAATGGTTGTATGATCTTCCAATTAAATCAATTAAAATATTCAACCCTTTTGAATATCTATTTATAACACAATTCTCCATCAAAATTTGTTAAAAACTATCTTATGCATAAGTTTTCAAACTCAAGAAAGGGTCTAATGACACAATTAGTTAATATGTTCTCTGATATAAAAATATCTAGTTAAGATGACCAATTCTATGGCAGAAAATGAGTTGCAATATATCTTTACATAATTTTTACTAGCACCACTTCATGATTATATAATGTTAGATAAATTCAAATATTTAATTAGTGCACAATACAATAAAAAAAAAATAGTCAATTATATATCCTTGAATAAGCTCAAGTGTGCACAAATTTTCACAACTAGTTCAAATATTAATTTTAAAAGTAAACCAAGATACGAGGTCAAATATAATTAAATAAATAATAAATTAAAAACCATAGTTAATGAATTATAATAACTAATGAATAATATTTATTTGACATCTCCACCAATTAGGAATTTCACATAGTTACAATCACTTCCTCATGTCTTGTCATATAAATTACTTTACTACAATCTCATATCTCACTGCCCACCATTATAGACTGATATGAATAAACCTAAATGCAATTTATTAAATAAAAAATTACATTATGACTATCATAGATACATTGGACATTATATAAATAAGTGTTACAGGTTAAGTCATAATATACAATATCTCATTTATGATAATACTATTGAGTTCATCACACCTACAAAATAGGAAAAACCAAAACAAAATGATAAAGTTAAAAATAATTATTAATCCATTTCCAAACCATGTCACAATAAAAAATATATATAATTTAGAGTCACACCCAGCTTAAAATTTGCATCCTCCTCCTTAAACATATGGGAATCCAATATATGATATTATTAATACATTTATAGGCACATCAACACCACATCCCATGATCACATTTAATGGCAATGATATTAATTATGATAATTTAGATAAACATGTACTCTTTATTCAATTGTATATCAACAAATAACCCATACACAATGTCAGGATTGATAATGGGTTAAGTGAAAACACATGTACAATGATAATTCTTCTCATTTTGGGTACACATAACAAGATTTACAAGATACATCATAGATAATTAAAGTAGTAGATGGACATAAACATAATAATCTTGGCAATTTAGTGATACATCTTCAAGTGGGTTTAAAAATAATGGATACTCCATTCTTATTATTATGAAGCACATGATTCTTTGATATGTTATTAGGATGACCTTTGTTATAAAATGTCCATGAAGTTGAATTTATGGTGCATAAATGTTTCAAATATATACACTGTAATCTGGTGGTAAAAATTTTAAGCATTCCATATGAGTATCCTCTCTATTCAATGGCATCTCCTCCTCCCTCACAGCCACCATAATTTTTTATTACACCTATTTATGAGCATATTATAGAAAAAATATTATACATAATCAAGAGTGGAGTACATAAATAATTATTCTTCATATACAAAATATTTATATAAAAGCAATTCAAAGGAGAGTATTACACCCTCATAGATAATAAGCTTCACATCAAATATTTCTTCTAAGTTAAAATAGATCAACATCTACTATAATTCATCCTAAGGGACCACCCTAGATATTTTAACATGTTCCACATGGAACACAATAAGTGAGAAATTATACTAATATGCATTGGACTCCACCAAGTCCTATGCCCTTTAGAGTTATGCATCTTAAACTATATTTTATGAGTAGTGATCATGATAATTATTTTTATAACTAGATGCATTTTTAGATTTGGATTCATTTGCATGTAGCAATTTTTTTATTCATGGCAAGCCACCCTCCAAATTTATGATATATGAACATGCTATGGTTGTCCAATTTAAGGGATTATATGATAGCTTGTATTAAATTTAAATAAATCAAAAAATCAAATATCTAAAAAATTCAAAAACATCAAATATGTCAAAAGTTTTTTTAAAATGTCAAAAAAATTAAAATAGTTATATATATATATATATATATATATATATATATATATATACTTTTTAAATATGTCAATAAATTAAAAACATTAAAAACATTTCAAAAAAATAAAAAAAATTCTAAATTTTCTAAATAATAAAATAAAATCAAGCCCTAAACATGACATGAGTTCATAGTTTACTTACTTTACATTTGTTATTTATCACATATTTTTGTAGATAACATATTATTTTTCATACAAACATGCATTTCATGAGGTATACAAGTATGATGTAGGGCATGCATATTACAGATGGATTCTAGATGTTGGACTCCCTTTTACCTAGTGGACATGCCTACGTTTGGGGCATCTTATTCTATAGGTTACATTATCATAGGCTATAGCTACATATATTGCAAGTGTCTTTCTATTTACTCATTTCATACATTGTGCTACATGGATGTGTTATTTTTATATGATGTGACATTGATACATATGGATGGTGTAGATTATGATCCTTTTATATTTTAACTTTCTTGCACGATATGATACATATTTATTGATTATTGTGTGTGGCCACTAGAACATATGTGTGTAACACATTTATTTCCCTTTTCATGACATTTTTAAATGTGATTTATGTGTTTCTCTTGGCCTTGTTTTTTGTGAGATGTTCATTTCCATTGTATGTGGTCATTGGCCTTTTGCATGATTTTCTGTGTTATAGTTATTGAGATTAATTAGAGGTGCCATGATCTATCTCATGTACTTTTATGATGTAGTCATATTTAGATATAGTTACCTTAATATATGCATCATTTATATATCTATATAGACATGAAATTTTATGCCTTGAATTAAAAATATCACATATTCAATTATATTTACATTACTATGATAAAAGTATCTCCACATGTTGACATGATTATACATGATTTTATCCTTATCAAATTATATAGTTAACTCTTCTTTTAAGATGAATGAATTTTAGGCTAAATCCATTATCTCAAAAGAATGGGTTATAGTGGGATTATCTTAGAAATTTAAGCCTTTATGAGAAGAAAAATAATTATTCATGTTAGAGTACATGTTTAAAATATTTAATGTAAATTAAAAATAGGCTCTATAAAAAATACAAGTTTCAAAGATTCAAATTAATTCAAAATTCACATTCTATGATAAATTACATGTTTAAAATAATCTAATTATTTTATAAAAAAATATGTTATGACAAAATTTAGGTTTTAAAGATTAAATTAAGTTAAAAATTTAGAATTTATGATAGAATACAATTTTTCAAGTAATTTATAAATATTATAGATGACAAATATTGACACATAAATAAATATTAAGGGGCCACATGACATGCATATGAACTCAATTCACACAAACTCAAGTAAAAATTCATACACACTTGGATGCATATGAAAAATTGTTATAGGATTAAAACTTTTATGTTTCAAATAGAATTACAATTGATTATAGATGCATATAATTCCATATCATTTAAAATAGATTTAGGGGCATGATATTGGTTCATGCACATATATACATATTTTAAAATAGATTTAGGGCATGATATTGGTTTATTCACATATACACTACAATAAAATCTATAAGTTCAAAGTAAAATGGTTCTTAATTCACTTCTAATCTATTAACAATGTGTTTATGATGGGTGAATGCATATTAGTCATTCTCTTTTGATCATGCAAGTGGAATCTAGATCCATTCATAGTGGTGTGATTCATTTTATTACAGGTGATGTACAATTTAGTCTAGTGATGCTAGATGAACATGGAATTAATTATAGATAGCCCATTGTGTAGTTCTACCTTTATGTTATGTGTAGTGTACATATACATCTAATGAAACTCAATAGCCTTGGCATAAATTATATTAAGGTCTTTATGGTCCACCTTTTCTTGGATTGGTAAATTAGATATTTCTCCCCATTCATAAAAAATTTATCATGTACCTTTAAAAATTAGGGGTTTGATTAATTATTAAAAATATAGACTTTATCACTCTCAATTTACCAATGTTTCAGTATGATTAATAATCTCTATAAGTATTTCAATAATGGGCCATGTTTCTCTAATGCTTTTAAAATTTATAAGGTGATTTGGTTTCAACTTATTACATGTGTACTCATTCCTTTCTCTCTTGTCAATTTTTAAAAATTTAGACTTTCAATTTGTTTATATTTAAAATATAATTTGATACTTCTACATGTTATATTTTAGGGTTTGTAAAAATTAAGTTCCCTTCACAATTGGAGTTTCTAATAAAAATAAAAGTGTGTTATACACACTCACTTTTTTATTTCTCATTTACTCTAGCAATTTATTAAATATAATAAAGGGATAGTGGTGGGGGTAAGGGTATGGGGAGGTGAGATAAGTGGTGTAATCAAGGGGGAAATATAAATACCTATGTCTAGTAATAGATACTTGAAAATGTTAATTCTTTAAATATATTACACTAATTGACTTAACTTTAAAATAAAATACTCTTATTTTTCATTCCTCTAGACATTTATTTATATGCAAGCTTCACCCATTAATTTTTCATCACTACTACTCATAATTTTCAATTTAATGCTCAAAACTCTTTATATCACTCTCATACTATGTATACACTCAAATTTAATTATTAACTACTTCATAACATTTAGTATTGACATCCTTACCTTACTTGGCCTATTGACCATTATGTCAACTTGTAATCTCTATGGGAATCTTTAATATTCTACTCACTTCCTTGAAAATACTAAAAAGTATATGCATGAATCCATATTATACTTATATATTCCTATTAACCAAGTTCAAATAGTCTCCATCCTTCTAGGATAAGAGTGCACTAGGTTGAAAAGGGACACAACTTGGCCTTGTCCACTAGGGTGCTCTTGATCCTTTACTCTAAGGGATAATTCAAATTTTATTATTTTTATATTAACTCTCCCATGATTTCATAAAGGTTAGTTAATGGAAATATTTTAAAAATTAATCTATATAATCACATTAAGGACTATCATATTATCAACAAGAAGTTGCTTAAAATTTATACTACACATTGAGAAAAAGGGCACTAATCTTTCAAAATCAAATTTTAACTTATTTTAATTAGCATAAACCAAGTCTCAATAAATTTTATCATAACTTAAGGGATTTCATTATCAAAATTTAATGTAAATTTACTAGTTTCATCCATATAGAAAATATCAATATTCACACATTGACTCGAGGATGGAGACCTACATTAGCCTTAGGACATTATGGGATATGAAGGATACACTTATCTTAAATGAGGTTTTAGATTAGATATTCCCATTTATCAATTCCCCATTTTTTTTATATCAATTTGGTTTATGTTGAGATCTAAGGTTTTTTATTGTAGGCACTTTCACTCATTAAATTGGCACCTACAAGTTATCAACGGTCCCTATCAAGTAGTTGTAGGTGTTACTTTATAGATTTGGTCACTTGAATCTATATTATGAATCTCATGGAGGTGAAAACTATATCAATAGTTGAACCAGTTATAATGGTGTTTTATACCAATTCTCTAACTATTTTACAAGGTTGCATCTACCTTATAATGATATGTAATGAATTGAAACGTATGTTGCTTTTAACTAGAAAGCAATAAAAAGGTATTAATTTTAACCATAAATCTTTGAATCATTAAACATAAAGTTCATTGACTTCAATAACTTCTAAATTGAGCAAAGTATATTTTACATTAACCAACTATCCATTACCACAAAACCTTCATACAAATATAAACATATTATAGTGATGAAAATCAACTAAATAACCATTATTTTCAACAAAGATAACCACTAACAATATATTTAATATAAATATAATAAATCCACACACCATAACACAAAGATTATGCTTGCATGAAATTTACCATATATGTCTTATATATTAAGAATAATAGTAAGTAAATTGAAAGCATGAATTTTTTTAATGAGAAAAACAAAGTTTGCCCAAAATATCCTTATGCCTCTCATCTTGCCCATATTTAAATATTACATAGCAACTATCTTTTGATAATAGTTTCTTGAATATAACTACATCAAAAATTAAAATAAAATAAGTCTTTGGAAATTTTTAGAAAGAATTAATAGAATTGAAACATCCTAACAACTAGAAACTATCATGCATTAGTGGTCTCCACTCTAGCTTCTTCATGACTATCTCAAGTTGTAGTTGCTCCTGACTCACCTCTAGCACTTTCATTCTACTCCTATATCCCTAGTAATTTTTAACCACTATAGTAGTTCTCTTGCTCCTTAGCGTGGTAGTGATTTTCAACCTAGTCCTCGATTTACTAAGTTCTTTATCTATTTCCATAAAAGATTAAAACATAGTGTCCCTCCTTATCTTGAATGAAGTCAAATAATCCTGCAAAGTGGCAAGTTTTTTCAAAGAATCTTAAATTTTTATTTCTAGATTGACTCTCTTTATGAAATACTTTAAATTTCATATTCACTTTTAAGAGGCTTAAAGTTTTCATCAAATTAATCAACTATTTCCACTTCCATGTCATTGCATTTTCCTTTGATTTCAACTAACATCTCAAAATATTGTTGAAGTACTTTTTTGATTTAATTAATAAAACTATCATATATATTTTACTTCCAATCCAAAGAGTTGAACTAAGAAGGATCAATTTCC
This sequence comes from Torreya grandis, assembly GCA_037957365.1. Taxonomy (NCBI): domain Eukaryota; kingdom Viridiplantae; phylum Streptophyta; class Pinopsida; order Cupressales; family Taxaceae; genus Torreya; species Torreya grandis. The sequence continues at coordinate 296,023 of JARHVA010008013.1, read as the reverse complement.
TTAAGTTCATTCACTATCTTTTCTCCAATTAGCATTAGGGAATCCATGGTAATAATTTTTGCAATCTCTTATGAGATTAGATGTGTGTGGCTTTGATCTTCTATGACACACTAAAGTTTTGATACAAGACACTTTCTTTTATCATCTATTTCGGTGTAAAACTGGATTGCTCTATTAAGGTAAAACAAACCATCCTGATAGATTTCATTAATATATTCAGTAGCAGCCTTAGTATAACCCAAATTCATCTTGATTTTTTGTATGGCCTCAGCATGAACACCTTTTATGTTAGCTCGTGAGGTTTCATTGGGAGCAAGAGTAATAAGAGATGAAATTAAATTATTAAGAGACAAAACCTACTAATGTAACATCAAATTTTCTTTCCTCAACTCTTTTACCCTTTTAATAAAGTTATTGATAGAGAAATTAGCATGATAAACATCACTTTCTATAGTAGAATACCACATGTCAACATGAGTAATCTTATACTCTACCTCAATTATCTCATTCTCATTTAGATCCTTAATAGGATCAATAATTTCCAACAATTGATACCCAAAATATGCATCAATCACCATCCTAGACATTCTCTTGGCCTTTTTAGGTTTCAAGGAACTTTATAGTAACTTGGTGATTGTATCTACTTTAGCTATCATTATTGGCACACTTTTTCTCTTCTTTTCAACTACCTTCTTCAACCATCTAGGAGAGGTTTCCATAGTTGTATTTTTAGTGTTTTTACCTTTAACTCTTTTAATTAAAAAAATAGAAATAGTAACATTTTCAATGGGGGAAGGAGTAAATTCAAAAATCACAGAAAAAGAACCATCATCAATCACATTTTGAAAAAGGTTATCAGAGTTAGCAAACATTGACTTCACCTATCTAGTTTTATTTTTAGGGATGGGTGAGGGTATACCATCCTATTCACAAACTATTTTTAACTTAACCACTTCCTTAGGCCTCTCACGATTTCCACTTGATTATGAATTAATGTTAGACATACTAATTTCCTATCACCCAAATAACATGTTCACATCAGAAGCTTGTATAAATATTTGCTCACTTCTTTGTGGAGCTCTTTGATCATGGGTGGGACCTACATTTTATCACCACTTTACATCTAGTTAATTTTGAGTTCTTTTGAATATAGGATTAGTTTAAATTTTCAAATCTAAAATTTCATTTTTTGACCAATTAATTTTGGGAAGAGGTTTGGTAATGACATATTGATACTAAGGATCTACAATTTAAGAATCTTCTTTGACACTCTCACAAATCTAAAAAGAGAGGCCATAATCTTGAATTTGTTTCAAAGTTAACCTCATATATTCCCTTTTCTATACCTCCCTTTCATCATTATAATATTCTCAAAAATATTCAATATTAAGGTGATGTTCATAAGAGATACTTCCATAAAAATTATATCTCACATAACCCTTGCTATCAAAATTATCTCTCATAAACAAATATTGAAGATTATATTCATTGAGAATCTTCTCTAATCCCTTAGCACTTTGATTATTTTTAAAATAACAAGAAGACATTGACAATGTAAAAACCTAGCCTCACTTGCCCATATTCACATATTTTAGATTAATTATGGCCTTCTATATGCAAACTTTTAAGAAAACTAGGAAATCAATTGCATACCAAGGTAATTTCATTAGATTTTTCTCAAAACCTCCTTCCCACAAATAGGTAAACCTTTCAAACTGAACATAAAAACTTCTAAACTTCATAATCAAAGAGGTTGATTTGAAATAAATCCATATCTCAAGGTTTCCATCCAATTTCCTTAAAACTTCCATCAAAAAGGCATCATTGGCATGACAATAATCATTCATCCCAAACTATCTAGTGAACTATAGAAAAGACTTGTACACATGCATATCTGGCATTAGAAACCTTTAAGGCTATAATCTTGATTAGATAGCCTTCTTACTAGATAGAATATATACCAAGTATAAGCACATATGAAAAACAACATTTTATTGATATTTTGCAAATTTCTCATTTAAATGATATATAATAACTTCACCCTAGTAAATGAACTAATCATATTACAAATAACAAGAATAAACTAACACATCTATAATTCAAAGGAGTCAGTTTGAGCATTCCTAACTACATGGTGTAACAAGGTAATGGCATCTAAGATTTCATCCTTAAATGCATTCTTTTCAGCTTGGTAGGTAATTGAGACTTACCTTTCTTCTCAGACTTTAGAGTGTTCTTTGCTATATAATTTTTACACCAATTTTCATTTACTCTGAATAATTCATCACTCACAGCTACAAACATTTCTTCCATAGTTTCTCTTTCAAGAAGATTCAATCCTTGAGAAACTCTTTAGAGTGATTTTTTTAATAAGTGACCCATCCATAGCCTCTATTTCTAACATCTATGGAATGTACCTTCTTATGCATATAATTACTAGGCTAATGTTTTGTACAGCCTAAGGAAAACCTCCAACATTCGCTAAATCACTCTACAAGATTCTATCCTCTAATGGCATTCTAGTGTTCTATTCTAAGCATGCTAAGAGTTCTTCCAAATTTAGGCATGAAAATTTTGTATCCTTTAGACCAGACCAATAGCTTTCAATTCTTGTCTACATGAATGCCAAACTATAAAGAGAGAATGCCTATGTCTTCAAAAAATAGTTTCAAAGAGTAAAAATGCAACTAAATGAATTGGTAAATTTGGATAAGACGTGTTTTTAAGTGCCTCTCAAATTTTTTGAAGAGGTAGCTCTAAGTTTTGCCATACAAGTCATTAAATGAGGCGGTGGTGCCTTGAAAATTGAGAAACCAAAGCTATATCACAAGGTCATGAAACTTTGAAACTTTGGAACTAGAAGTCAAGAGTTTCAAAGTTTTGAAAACCTTTGATTTACTGACTATCCAAGACTCACAACTGACAGAAAGGTTAACTAAGTCAAGTGATCAGGAAGTTATAGAACTCTAAGAACCTTGAAATAATGTTATGAAACTCATAGATTTCATGACATTTAGTAACAATGGAGAGTGATAAAGGCATCAAAACATAGAAAATGAATGAGACAAAGACTTAGGAACTCAAATATGAGATAATAAAAAATGCATAACATAAACTCAAAGTTAGGGGTAACATTGGCTCTAAATGGGGACAAGGACTAATAAGACAAAGAAAATATAGAACAATCATGGCATAAATCCTTATTTATTGGCAAATAGAGTCAAAATAAAATAATCCAAAATAGAACAAGGAAAGTTATTTATAAGAATAACCCAAGAATAGAATTACGCAAATAATTCCAAACCTTTCACATTGTAAGCAAGAGGTATAACAATACCATCTAGATAAGCTAGTAGGAATGTGTTATCACCAATAATTTGTCTAGCCTAGAAAGGTCCTCTCTAGAGAGAATCAAATTTGTTATGTGTTCCTTTTAGCTCTCTTCACCTGTCTTAAGGAAAAACTAAATCACCAACTACAAAATTCCTTTTTCTTGCCTTTTTATAAAAAATTCTTTTTACCATTTGTTGGTGATTTGTAATTTTCTCCACCACTAATTCCCTTTGTTCTTCCAATATATTTAAGTACATGAACCTCTTTTCTAGTGCAGATTGGAATTATTCATCTTCAATAGTCTTTTTTAGATTAAATGTTGAGAGTTCTAATGGTGTTGATAACATACTATCAATGCCATATACTAAAATGAAAAGGATACATGCCAATAGCCCTTTTGTATGTCACTCTATCATCCCACAAATCATCATATAAATTTTTGTGCCATCCCCTTTGGTTTTCATCTACTATATTTTTTATAATAGAAATCAAATTCTTATTGCTTGACTCAGCCTGCACATTTCCTTGAGGATAATAATCAAATAAATGAGACAAACTAATACCATAATTATAATAGAAAAGAGTGATTTTTTTAGATGTAAAAGGATTGACATTATGAATAACAAGATTTTTGGGAACACCAAATCTTACTAGTATATTTTCCCACAAGAAATTACACACAACCTCAGAAGTAGTTTGCTTTACTAGAATGGATTTGACCCATTTAGTGAAATAATTTGTAGTAGGTAGGATATGTGTATTCCATGCACTATATTTTAGATTGATTTGACCAATAAAATCCAAACCCCAATTTTGAAAGGGTTCATCTATTACTATAGGCTTTAATGGTAAGGCTACAAGGTGAGGTCTACTAGTGAATCTCAAACACTTTTCACACTTTGATTCCCAGTCATAAGCATCTTTAAACATGCCTAGCCAATAAAATCTTTGATGCAAGATTTTGAAAGAAGTTGAAAAAGATAAATAGTTTCCACCACATGATTGATTATGAAAATATTTTAGTAATATTCTCTATTGGTCCTTATCAACACATCTTAAGAAATCCCCATCAATACCCTTTTTGTATAAATTTCCTTCCCAAAGAACACATTTTCTAGATTTAAGTTTTAAATTTCTATTTTATTTGGATGATAAATGTGATAGATAATCACCATAAGTCATGAAGTAAGAAACATTAGAAAACCACTCATCTGTAGTACTAGTAAAAAGAACCAAATCCAATTATTCTTTTTCAATGGTTTTACATTCTACAATCATTTTGGCTAAACCTTTCCCTCTTACTAAGTTTATGGGTTTAATATCAATCTCATATTCTTGAAATTTTTCTATCCAAGATCCTATTTTATTGCATCTAATGTCTTACTGGGAGAGGATACATTTAACCCCACTCTCTCAAGAATAAAAATAGTCATATGAGAATGAAGAATGTAAAATATGAAACTTTTCAATGCTTTCACTATAGTATAAGCATATATTTTCAAGAGGAGAATATTTAATCTCATATTTCTTAAGAGGTGAACTCATAAAATAAATTGGGGCTTCAATACCTTGTTCATTTTTCTGTAATAGAATAGTTGATAGAGTATGCTCAGATGCATAACTATAGATAACAAAATCTTATGTAAAATTAGGGTGGTCTAGGGTAGGTGCATTTACGATGGCAACATTTTTATCTTCAAAGGATTGCTTACCCTCCTTAATCCACTTGAATACAAGATGATTTTTCATCATATCATAAATGGGCTTTGTTAACTTAGCAAAATTAGGCACAAACCTTCTCAAAAAGTTTACTTGACCCAAAAAATACCTAGTGCAATCTTTGTTCACTGGGAACCTCAACTTCATAATAGATTTAACTCTTTTTTGATCCACTTAAATTCCATATTTTGAAATAAAATGGCCTAAATTTCTCACTTAGTTATAACAAAAAATGATTTCTTAGGATTTAAAGAAATTCCTTGTTCTCTACAGTGCTATAATATCACATCAAGATCATGGAAATGATTGTCTATTTTCTTAGAAAACACCGTTAGCTCATCTAAATAAATCATAATTATTTTATTTCTTAGATCACTAAAATATAGATCCATATCCCTTTAAAAATTTACCCCTACATTTATAAGACCAAATGGCATCCTACCGTAAGCAATGACACCAATAAGAGTAGTAAAGGTTATTTTATGTTGATCTTATGGGGCTACTTCAATCTGATTATAACCAAAAAATCCATCAAGCATGGACATCATTTCATATTTGTCTACTATTTGTAATATGTGATCCATGATAGGTAGTGGATATTTATCTTTCAAGGAGGATTTATTTAGATTCCTAAAATCAACACATATTCTTATTTCTCCATTCTTTTTTCTAATAAGAACTATATGAGCTACCCATGTAAAATGATGGATGGGGTAAATAATTCTCACTTTTGACATCTTGTCAATTTCACTAAAGATGGATTCTACTACCTTAGGATTATAATTCCACTATTTTTGCCTATACGGTGTAGCACCAGGTTTTAGTGGCATCTTGTGTTGTAATTCTCCATTTCTAAACTTTTTCAAATCAGCATAGCACCAAGCAAAAACATATTTTTAATTGATCAACAAAGAAATTAATTTCTCCCTTTTCTGAGGAGAAAAACATTTTCTAATATAGACAATTTTTGGGTCATCTTTCATACCAATATTAACCTTATCAAAATCAATAAATGATTCAACAAAAACTTCATTTTTTTGCTTCAAATATTGATCATGTCTACTGAATAAATCTTCAAGGGAAACCAAACCTTTAGGAATCTTATTACCTTTTAGTTGGATAACTTCAGTTTATTTTCCATCAGGTGAAGTAATATCTCCTTTCAAAATTTCATTACTCTTCTCATCAGTACCTTCACAGAAAATATCGGCAAAGGATTTAGCCTTTTCCAAAAATTCAATAATTTATTGATCATTTAAAAACACTTTCCAATGATCCACATTATCAAGAATACAAGGATGGTAGACAATTTCAATCTAATATGACTTATCCTTAAAATTATGATGTGGCAAAAGTAGTGATGTTGAAATTGCTAATGAATCAACTCTATTATTTTGGTCTCTTGGGACTAACTTTATATAAAAGCCTTCAAAATCCTTAATTCAATTCACACTCTATTTATATAATGCTTAAGTCTACCATTTTTTATAGTATAAGCTTTCTTGATTTGTTTAAGAACTAGTTCTACATCCCCTATAGCCCTCAACTATTTGATACCTTTTTCCTTTACTACATTAAGATGAAGTAATAGAACTTCATACTCTACTTTATTATTGGTATTGGAAAATTCTAAATTGAAAGCAAAAGGAAACTTACAACCATCTAGTGAAACTAAAGCAATCCTTGTACCTGATCTGATAGTAGAACAACTTCCATCAAATTCAAGTGTCCATAACTCATTGATCAAATTAGCACTGAGTGGATTTAGATTTTCTCCTTTTATTGAGGAACACATATAAGTACCTAGCTTGGTTTCCACAAATAATATGTTTTCTCTTGGATCACTAGATTTTAGGACTATGAATTTATCTTTATTCTCAGGATTAAGATGTAATTTCTTCCTATCTAATGGTATCAATGCATGAGAACAGTCCATTTATATTTCCCCACCCAAATCATTACAAAAAATTCTACTCAAGATCATGAAATAAATTGTAGGGATATCAACAACTAGTATAGTCAATTTCAACCTCTTTTTAGGGAAAGTAGCTAGAGCTACTTGGGCATCCTTTATTTGACCTATGATGGGAATAGGCGAACCATCCATAAAATAGAATTTACCATGAGATGAAGTAAAAGATAGATCTAGGTCCTTATCTATTTGAGTTGGCATTACATTATCCAAGCCTCTAAAATTAACAATACAATTATTTATTCTAAAACCAACAATGTGTAATGATACATAAAAGGTTTCAAATTTATAAAAGGATTTTGATAACTTAGACTTTTCTCTATAAAATTTGAACAAACTTGATTTTCAGTAGAAATTCCACATTCAAGAGGCACTTGAGTATTACATTGGGAATAAGAGGGCTCTTGTTTGACATATTTTATCAACCTATCCATTTTTGTGAGATTGAGTCTTAAATATTTAGCTTGTGAAATTTGAATTTTTGTGTTTTTACATGACTCTACTTTATCAAATGAAATGGGAATAGTAGTATCAGGAGGGAAAGTGGAAGGTACCTCAATATTTTCACTCTTAGATATAATTTGTTTTGGTTTCTTTTTTTTGTCAACATGTACTTACGAACTGATGATGAACTAGTTGCTCCTTTGGCTTCTTGTACTCTAGTGAACATAGCATAATTAGGATCATTAATCTCAACATACACATCTTTTTTTACCTCATTATCTGGTACATACTCAAATAAATTTATACCAAAATCATTAGATTGATTAGGTTCTTCCACATATGGCTCTTCAACATGTTCATTTGTTGAGAGCATTTGCATGAATCTGATCATTTCTAAATAGTTGGCTCCATCATGGTCTGAGGTCAAATGAAAATTAAATATCATATGATTACTCTTACTTGAAGAAGGTGCTCCTTTAATATCTAATATTTGAGCAAGACCAGTTAAGGGTATTGCTTTATTATGACCTCCTTGATAACCATAATCTTTTCTTATTATATCCTGATATAGTGGTGGTGGTGAGACTTTTGGCATTTGTCTTTTGAGAGTGATTATGTCATTGGATAATCTTTGTATGACTGGATCAATAGAATTTAATGGTGAAGGTTTTCTAGTCTATAATTCCTTTTTCCATTTTTCAATAATAATTAGATCATCTTCAATAGATATGGCTCTTTCTTGAGTAACAAAAATATCAATTGCACCTCCCCTTTTGATGGTGAAACTCACATCCAATGGTAGAGTTAATAAAGAATGTTTTTAGCAAATCTCCTCTAGGCTTCCTATTCTTAGCAATTATATTATGTGACTTATTAAACATGGCTGCAAATTCCCTCATTGGTTCATGAATTTATTTATTCATTGAACCTAGTTGAGCAACTAGAACATGGCCATTTTTAGTAGATTTAAATCTACTTTCAAACTTAGATCTTAAGCTAGCCTAGTTATTAATAGAACCATGTAGGAGGTGGTTAAACCAATCAAAAGTAGTATCAATTAAAGACTCTAAAAACATCCTCATAGTAACATTTTCATGTTTTACTATAAGAATAGAGGAAGAAACTAAGAAATATTGCATGTGTTCTTCTAGAGGAACTTTCCCATCTCCTCTAAATTTAGGTATAATGTTTTTGGTAAGTCATGAAGCTGAGCTCTAGCTCCAAAAGTGATAGGACCTATTATATCTCCCTATGGGATAGGTGGAGGTTGAGATCAATCCATTATAGCAAGATTATAAATAGGAAATTCTATTTATAGAGGAATAAAAACACCAAGTAAAAGAAGGGATTAAAAAATCTTTGAGGTACTTTGTTTAGGTGGAGATGATGATATAATAGTAGACTTAACCTTTTGATTAGGTGGAAGGAAAGAGGAATTGAGTGATTATAGTAATTCAAAATATTTATCTACAATTCCTTTATTTTTGTCTCCACTTGTGTTTCTTTTAGAAGCCAAGTTTGAACAAAACAATAATAATTTTTAGAGTCACCAACTTTGACTTATTAATTGTTTCATGGAATATTTTGTCCATTGTTTAACTAGTTTCTTTGATCGTATTGCACACACTCTAACTCCTTTTAACATTTTCAAAATGCATGGCATTCTCCCTTTTATTTTTGTAACTTCACATTAACTTGATGATATTAGATCATTATACCCTTGAATAATCATAATTTTTACTCAAAAATCAACTGAAAATTCTATGTTCTTAACATAAAATTTTCAGTAGAGCCACCAAAAAATCTATTGGTTTATAGATTTTATCACCTAACTTTATATTCTAGCACCCATAGAAGTGATAAATCTATCAATATTTAAACCAATTATAATGGTGTTTTACACTGATTCTTTGCTTATTTTACAAGGTTGAAGCTACCTTCTAATGATATGCAATGAATTGAAACTTATGTTGCTTTTAACTAGAAAGAAAGAAAAAGGAATTGCTTTTAAACAGAAAGCTTTGAAAGGTACACACACACTTATAAATCATTAAACATAAATTTTAAAGACTTTAATAACTTATAAATTGAGAAAATTATCTTTTACAATAACCAACTATCCATCACCATAAAACCCTCATACAAATATAAACATATTATAGTGATTAAAATCAACTAAATAACCATTATTTTTAACAAAGGTATCCACTCATAGTATATTCAGTATAAATAGAATAAATCCACATAGCATAACACAAATATTATGATTGCATGAAATTCACCATATATCATGAAATTTGTTTAACAAGAAAAATAAAGTTTGCCCAAAATATCCTTATGCCTCTCGTCTAGCCCATATTTAAATATTACATAGCAACTATCTTTTGATAATAGTTTTTATAAGATAACCACATCAAAAATTAAAATAAAATAAGTATTTGGAAATGTTTAAAAATAAATAATACAAGCGAAACATCCTAACAACTAGAAACTATCATGCATTAGTGGTCTCCACTCTAGCTTCTTCATTTTTGACTATCTCAGGTTTTAATTGCTCCTGACTCACCTCCAACACTTTCATTCTACTTATATATTCTAGGTACTTTGTAACCACTATAGTAATGCTCTTGATCTTTAGTGTGGTAGTGATTTTCAACCTAGTCCTCCATTTACTAAGTGCTTTGTCCATTTCCATCAAAGATTCAAACATAGTGTCCCTCCTTATCTTGAATGAAGTTAAATAATCCTGCAAAGTGGCAAGTTTTTTTAATGAAATTCCATTTTTTATTTATATATTGTCTATCTCTTTATGAAATACTTATTTAAATTTCAAAATCACTTCTGATATGTTTAAAATCTTTTCATTAAATTCATCAACTATTTCCTCTTCCATGTCATTTTAATTTCCTTTGATTTCAACTAATATCTCAAAATATTGTTGAAGTACTTTATTGATTTCCTTAATAAAATTAATAAAGACTTAAACTAGGAATGATCAATATCCATAAGGTCATTCACTATATTTTCTCCAATTAGCACTATGGAATCCATGGCAATAATCTCTACAATCTCTTGTGAGAGTAGACATGTGTAGATTTATTTTATTCTGACATGTTAAAGTTCTGCTACAAGATTATTCCTTTTATTAGCTATTTGGGTGTAAAAATATATTTCCCTATTAAGGTAAAAAAAACCATCTTGATATATTTCATCAATCCATTTAGTATTAGCCTTAACATAACCCAATTTCTTCTTGATATTTTATATGGCCTCAACATCAACACCTTCTATGTTAGAGCTTGAGGTTTCTTTGGGGGCATGAGTAATAAGATATGAAATGAAATTATTAAGAGACAAAAATTACAATTTTAACATCCAATTTTCTTTCCCCTACTCTTTTACCCTTTTGATTAAGACATTGATAGAGAAATCATCATGATAGAAATCCCCATGTCAGCATGAGTAATCCTATACTCTACCTCATTTATCTCATTCTTATTTAGATCATAAATAAGACCAACAATTTATAACAATCAATCCCTAGAAGATGAATTAATCACCATCCTAGGCATTCTCTTGGCCTTTTCATGTTTTGAGAAACTTTGCAGTAACTTGGTGATTGTATATACCTTGGCTATCATTATTAGCACACTATTTCTCTTATTTTTAACTACCTTCTTCAACCATCTAGGAGAGGCTATCATAGTTATATTTTTACTATTTTTACCTTCAACTCTCTCAATTATAGAAATAGAAATACTAACATTTTCAATGGGGAAAGGAGGAACATCAAAAATCATAGAAAAAGAACCATCATCAATCACATTTTGAAAAAGATTATCAGAGTCAGCAAGTATTGACTTCACGTATCTAGTATTTTTTTAGGGATGGGTGATGGTATACCATCTTGTTCAAAAACTATTTTCAACTTAACTACTTCCTTAGTACTCTCACCATCTCCACATGATTGTGAATTAGAGTTAGAAAATCTAATTTCCTATCCCCAGATGAAATGTTCACATCAAAAGCTTGTACAACTCTTTGCTCACTTCTCTATAGAGCCCTTTGATCATGGGTGGGACCTACATTCTATTTCCACTTTCTATCCAACTAGTTTTGAGTTCTTTTGAACATAAGATCAATTAAAATCTTCAAATTTCAAGTTTCATTTTTTGACCAATTAATTTTGAGAAGAGGTTTGGCAATGACAACTTGATATTCAAGATCTAAAATTTCAAAATCTTCTTCAACACTCTCAAGAATCTAAAAAGAGAGGACGTAATCTTGAATTTGTTTCAAATTTAACCTTATATATTCCATTTTCTATACTTCCCTTTCATCATTGCAATCTCCCCAAAAATCTTCAATATTAGGGTGATGTTCATAGGATCTACTTCCATATAAATTCTATCTCCTATAACCCTTGCTATCAAAATTAGCTCTCATAAAAAAATATTGAAGATTATATTCATTAAGAATGTTCTCTATTCCCCTAGAACTTTGATTATTTTTAAAATAAAAAGTAGACATTGACAATGGAAAAATATAGCCTTGCTTCCCCATATTCACATATTTTACATTAACTATGGACATCTATCTACAAACTTATAAAAAAACTAGGAAATCACTTGCATACCGAGGAAATTTCATTGGAGTTTTCTCAAAACCTCCTACCCACAAATAGGTGAGCCTTTCAAACTAAACATAAAAACTTCTAAACTTCATAATCAAAGAGGCAACTTTGGAAAAAACCCATAGCTCAGGTTTTCCATCCAATTTCCTTACAACTTCCATCAAAAAGGCATAATTGACATGGAAATAATCATTCATCTTAACCTATCTATTGAACTATGGAAAATATTTGTACATAGGCATATCTGGTGTCAAAATCCCTTATGGCTCCAATCCTACCCAAACAACCTTTTGACTAGCTAGAATATTACCAGATATGAGAACATATGAAAAATAGTAGTCTATTAAAATTTTGCTAATTGATAATTTAAATGATAAATAATAACTTCATCCCAATCAATGAACTATTTATCATTACAAATAATAAAAATAAACTGACACATGCAAAATTCAAAGGAGTCAATTTGAGAATTCCTAACTACACAATGTAAAAAATTAATGGAATCTAAGATTTCATCCTTAAAATGCATTATTATAAGCTTAACATGTAATTGAGACTTACCTTTCTTCTTAGTCTTTAGCTAGCTCTTTTCTATAAAATTTTTACACCAATTTTCATTTTCTTTGAAGAATTCATCACTCATAGATATAAACATTTATTCCATAGTTTTTCTTTTAGGAAGATTCAATGCATGGGAAACTATATTTGGAGTGATTTTTGTAACAACTGACCCATCTATAGCCTTTATCTCATGTGTCTCTATAATTTACCTTTTTGCACATGTAATTACCATGTCAATGTTTTATACAGGCTCAAGAAATCCTCCAACACTTGTTAAACCACTCTGTAAGATTCTATCATCCAATGGCATTCTAGTGTTTTGTTCTAAGGGTACCTAGAGTTCTACCAAGTTTAGGTGTGAAAATTTTGTATCCTTCACACCAAACTAGTGGTTTCCAATTCATATATGCATGAGCACCAACCTATAAAGAGATAATGCCTATGTCTTCGATAAATAGTTGCAAAGAGTAACAATATAATTGAATGAATTAATAAAACTAGACAAGATGTGTTTTTAATATTGCATTAGTGTGGTTTTTAATTTTATCTATTTAAAATAGGAAATTTAAGATTTAAGTTCCTCTCAAAATTTTTGAAGAGACAACTCCAACTTGTGCCATACAAGTTATTAAATGAGGTGATGGTACCTTGAAAATTAAGAAACTAAAGCTATATCATGGGGTCACAAAACATTGAAACTTTAGAACAAGAAGTTGAGAGTTTTGAAGTTTTGAAAACCTATGACTTACCAACTATGCAAGACTCACAACTGATAGAAAGGTTAACCAAGTCAAGTGATCAAGAAGTTATATAACTTTAAAAACCTCGCAATAAGGTTATAAAACTCATAGAACATGCACCATTTAGTAACAATGGAGATTGATAAAGGCATCAAAACCTAGAAAATAAATGGGATGAAGACTTAGGAACTCAAATAAGAGAAATCAAAAATTCATAACACAAATTCAAATTTAGGGGTTATAGTAGGCACTCAAATAGAAAACTATTTCTGACAATAAACATAAATTTAAATAATAAAGGTTGTTGTCAATCCCAATCTACCCTAGCACAACCCTATCCCAATACATCAAAAACTTCTAATTTCATATATGATAGTTCATAGGCCCTCCCAATTAGTTCTATATCAATGATCTTCTTTCACAATTATCATAAATTAGATCTAATCTATGTTTACACATTTCATGTATAGTTATTATTTATATATTATTTTAGTTTTTGTATTTGACATTAAGATTTTTTATATTCTATAATATAAATTAGTATTTCAATACTTTAATATTTTATTAAATTTCATGGATAAATAAAAATTAAAAATTTCAATAAATTACTTACCATCTCATTTCATTTATCCTTGATTTTATGGGATAAGTTCATTTCCACATAACTGTCTACCTTGTGCAACCTCACCTTGTACCATTTAATGACTTTTTTTATAAATTTTAAAATATTAATTTCACTCATCCCACATGGTTTGAAAGTTTAATAATTTAAATTTTCAAAATGTTTCACTATAAAATAAAAATCAAATTTCATTCATTATTCTTGGATTGCCAGTATCTATTGAGCACTTACACTCTAGTTTACATTGATAAAATATGCCCTTTTCTTTTAAAATTCAAGATCATTCACTAAAGGAAGTCATAGGTAAATTTTTAATAATTTTAAATAAATTAAAGAGATGAAAGTTTTAATGATTAAATCCATATCTATACATACTTACATATAAAGGATAACAATTTTGTAATAACTCTAAGTTAGATAACTATGCTTAGTTTGAACCATTCCTTGAAGTATCCATATATGTAAGAAGTGGTTAATCATCAAATATGGTGATTTGGGTCACCTCAAATCATTACTCATTCCCTCTCCTTTTTTAGATGTCAGTTTCCTCTAAGTACCCCTAGTGTATTCAAGTCAAAGATGATGATGATGACAATAATAATAATAATAATAATAATAATAATAATAATAATAATAATTTAAAAAAGTACACATCCCATCTATAGAAGTGAAATATCTATACCCTCTCAAAAAACACATGCAAAAACATAATTAGTCACATATTTGTGATATTCAAATAAGATAAGTCCATAATCGATACACATGAGTGGTCTATGCTATTGTCTAAGGACTATGGACCTATCCATAAGTATCCACATATTTTTTCTACATCTAAGTTGTCATAGTCTTATCGGATTTTGAGTTTCATCATTAGATAATAGATGCATTCAACCATAAACTATAAAATTTTAAGTATCTCATTCATGGTTATACTTACTATTTTTAAGATATGTGACTTATTAATTTTAATTTCAATTTTAATTGATTCTTACATTCAAATTCATTATTAAATGTCATATATTATAATTTGAATAGATCTATCAAGTTTTATACCTATTAATTTTTTTAAAAGTAAAAAATAGGGTAAAAAATATAGATCTATCTAGGGTAATGGATTAATAGGGTACAAATAAGATTAAATAAAATTTTTACGATAATATTAGAGAAGAGGGAATAGTGGAAGACCCAAAACTTGAGGAAATAAATAAAGGTGACAATACTTCACAAAAATACAAGGGATCCCGTATTCTAGGTATGGAATACCTAAAAATTGTAGAATTTTTGGTTGTCCATAAGGAAATAGAATTTCTCAAAGAACAAAATAGGAAGTTGGAAAAAAAGAAGAGTAGACATGATGCCCTAGCTAGCATTGTACAAGAATAATTTTAAGACAAGTAATTTTGTGTGAAAATTGAGATATCTATAGAAATTCAAGTTGCTATGGTAGTTAATTAGGGAGAAAAAAATCTAGTCATACTTAGTTTCTTATTTATTAGGTAAATATAATCACATGGCTATTGCACTTATAATTATTATTATGTATACCTTGATTCTATAGATTTTGATATTGGCATGAAAGCCTTTGGCTATGGAATTGAAAAATCATTTGAAACCATTGCTACTCAAAACATTAGACCTTCTAAAAAAGCATTGTTAACTACAAGGGACCTCAAGAGTTGATATTTTAATTTTAGATGGTGTGATCATCATAATAGACTAATGTATGGAATATTTATATTGACATAGGAAAAGAAGAAATTGGAGGTATAAATTAAACAATGAGACCATGAAACCATGCAACTGAAATAGAAGTTTAATCAATGATCTAACTAATTATGCAGATGTTAAACTATATACCACCAACAAAGATCTATGTTCTCTACCTCAAGGATAAATTTTGAAGTTCCAATTTCATGAAAATTTAATTTTACTTAGCATGTATAGTAAATATTGCTAAAAATTTTTATCATATATATATTTAAATATCTCTATGCTATATATTTATGATGTATGAGCTGAATAATAACCTTTGTGAATTATTTTTGCATAACTATGTTATCATTTTTCATAACAAATTAAATACAAAACCTTATATGGTAGATTCTACACTTACATTTTTCTATTCATACTTGATAAATATGGGAGATGTTACTCTTAGATTTTTATCTTCATACTTGATAAATGGTGAAATGAAGGTCAAGGATATGTGGGGATATTGAGAGAGATAAATCATCAACATGGTAATAAGGGGTGAATCTCCCTACCCAATATATGTAAAAATAACCAACCATAACTAATTTTAGATAGATAACTAGCATGAAAAATGATAAGGCTATAGACTTAAGCCCATAATAATTTTTTTAGGTTGGTGGATAGGATTTCTCAAGATGCCTACTAGGAATGTATATAAATTTGATATGAGCTTACACTTTCCCTATATAATAATAAATCTTTTGCAGGGTAAAATTTTAAGTTATCTATTGGGATGGCCAAAAATTACATCAATTCCATGATAAGTTAGGGGCTCAATTAGGTGTGATTTGATTTTCACCCTCACCCTTGTGGTTCATATTTCTATTTAGATAGGAAAGATAACAACTATTTCAATATAGGAAAGTAAAATATGGTACATAATATAAATTAATATGATATTTCGTGTTATACAAGAAGATAGATATATACAATTTGAAGATTTTTTAGTCATGTGTTCTTGATACATGGAAAGATACTCCTAGTTTTATTATTTGAAGATTATAACTATGTTAAGATGTGGGGTATGATAAGCCCTAAAATTTTCCCTCATTTCAATTTATATTATCCTAAATATGAATCTTTATTAGCATATGGGTATATATATTTTATATATTTCTTGTTTTCATTTGAGATTGGCTATTCTAGGATAAATTAGCATGATATACTAATCTAAATATTTTGGTCTTACTACTAATACAAGATATTTCAGATTTTTAAGCTTCTTCTAAAATAGTTGATATTTGAACCAAGGAAGATGTATACTTTGTGACACCCTTATCCATTTATAGTTTTTTAATGATATTTGTTAGCATTACTTTATGATGGAAACTAATTTTTTATCCCATAAAAATTAACTATTATCCCATAATAATATATATAGGTGTTATTCACTAGTTTTTTGGTTATTAGCTTGCTACAATCTAAAGTTAGCTCTCACATTGAAATGATGTAAAATGGTTTACATAAAATAAGGAATAATATATTAATTTACTTTACACCTCATATCTTCATTGGATACTAGTTTAGGGTTCATCTTCACATGGTGGTTATTGTTGATTTATTATTGTATATTATATTTTGGTGTAAATATTATACTATAATTTTTGATATATAGTTATTATTTTACTTATATAGGTATTAATAATCTAAATATATTTAACATTTTATACTTAAAGGAAGAGGATGTAGTTGAAAATTTAATCTAATAATTATAAGGAAAAATAGAATTCAAAATTATATTATTTATAGTAGACCTATAATAAATCCATATAAATATATTTATTGTTATGGTTTCATTAATTAATAAATTAATCAATTTGAAGTGATTATGTATATAAAAATAAATGGTCATGGGCTCAAATACAATTGAGTTAGGGCCCACTTATGAGGAATTATGTTGAATAATACAATCTATTAGTTTATTCACTTGGTTAAGTATTTATGTTTTATTCAATTACTACAAGTGTGAGTAATTATTTCATTTTTATGTATGCAATTATTTTTTTGTTAAATTTAATATGTTCATATATTATTACCTTGGATTCCTATAATAATCACAAGTTATTAATTAATTCTATTTATGCAAGTTTAATTTAGTATCATGTGGGAAGATTCAAAAACATAGTTCATATTTCTATATTAATTAATTCAATTCCAAACTATTTTAACTATTATCAAGTGTGATTTACTTTTATTACTTGTTATTTCCATCTAGGAAGAGTGAATTTAATTCACTATAAGTGTGCTTTCAGGTATGTAACATTAAATAATTCAACCCATCAAAAGCAAATAGTATTTCATGAATAGTGTTAACCCTTTGATAAGATATGTGTTCCTATATTTGAGATTTAAATGTATTTGACTATTGGATTCATGAGATTATACAAATGTGATGCCACTATAAATGTTTTATAATTTGGGCCTAAACCTTTCAAAATCAACCAAGATAAATGTAGAATTAGATAATTATGACAAAAGTGTGATGGTAGAACTAATCACTATTCACATGAAATTAACATATGATCTTAAGGTTTAACAACACATTAACATATGGTGAATTTGGGAAATAACAATAATGATTGGTGGTGTTGGAGGCTTGTGTCTAGGTTACCTCTTAAGATTCAAAATCTTAATAATAAAGATGGAAGCACACACACAAATTAGATGCTATGGGCTCCTTATTGTTAGCACTATCTAGCTTAGTGGAGGTGGATATTTATTATGGCAAGGCAATAAGTTTATTGAGGAGTCTAGAATTTTTAGATTTAAAACTCAGTATAACATGAATAGGATTTTAATTTTTCTATTTCATTGGAGTGGGAAGAAGGATAGGAAAAGAGGGAATTTGACTAGAAGATTCATTAAGATGCCTATAGGGTATGGGAGGGACGTGAGAAGGCTCATATAAATGAAGGGATTATTAGAAAGTTGAGTAGATAAGACATTGGTAGATGGATAGATCAGATAATAGCTTAGCTTGAAAGAACATTAAAAAGGTAAAAGACTATTGATCAAGTTAATAGTGGATAGGCTGGCCAAAGAGGAAGATGAGATGGCATGTGATGGTTGGGAATGATGATCAAAGGATCGGATGGCATGAGAATAATCATTTCCCCACAATCCCCATCTCATGTGACCATCATTTTCATTTAAGGTGGCAAGTGTGGGTCTTCTCTAAAGATGATAACTAGGGTGGCAAATGTAATGCCAATCTCCATAATTATTATTCTATCATTTCAAGGTTTTAATGGCCTAAGAGCTAGTGAGATTATTTTGAGGGGCCTATTGCTAAATGGTCCTTTGTTTGATTTAATATTTTTCTCTAAATGCATGATTTTTAGGTTTTTAAAATGGGTGGAAACATTATTAATATTGAGCTGACCTCCCATGAGGAATTCTACCAGGATCCTATGGTTTAGCACATTATACAGTATGGAAATGTGGCTTATTTCCTTGAGGTTATGAATGGACATGATGAGAATATATCTTGACAGTTTGTAGAGTCCTAGGAAGAATATTATAGATAGGTTCAACTTAGGGGAATTAGTTTTAAAGTATTGGAGGAAGTGATTGGGCAAGTCGTGGGACTCCTCATAAAAGATAGAAAGTATTACATATGTATTAGGGTATCAGACTCAAAAAATATGGCAATTTTCTTTAGAGAAGGAGAATTTGTTGTGAAGCTTCATGGGGGGGAGGGGGTTTGAAAGGGAGAAGCTACCAGAGTTATGAGGGAAAATATACTTCATGATTATGAAATAATTCATGCTTGAGGGTAGATTTAAGGTATTTTATCATTACCATTTTTCCTTGATCAATCATTTTAGGAATATAATAGAGATTAGTTTTCCCTTCCTCCTATTGTCCTCTCTAGAAAACTCTATTGATCATGCCAAGGAATCTCATGCTAAAAACTCCCCTCTTATTCCCATTCATCAAGGCCTCATTCTAAGGTTGTACCACTTCCATTTGGCCTTGTTCCCACTAAAACCTATTAAAGTTTATTTACTTGAGGATAACCCATCGAATTTATCCCCTACTATTAAAGGCAAACATAGGAAATCTATTGAAACTCATAAAAGATCCTCTAAAAACCTGAAGGGGGCCTCAGGATTGAGGAATGTAATATTCATATTGGGACCCCAATCTCTAATTCCAAACTTAAATCTTTGAATAAAGCTTGTGGGAAACTTACGACCCCTATCTGGGAGACTAAGGTGGATACGATGGTGCTCACTAAAAGGGAATAAAAGGTTAGGGAGGATGAGGTAAACATGTCTAATAAGGATAAAACTAATAAGGATATAACTAATAAGGTATTAGTATATAAATAGGATAGGTACAAAACACTTTTCATCACTCAGTGTGTGGTATTTTATTATAAAATAATACCTTTTGGTCTTATTAAAATAAGTTAAAAATTTAAATTCACAATGTATTTCACCTTAAAATTATTGATTATTAAGTGTATGTTCATTTATAAGGATGTCAATATAACATTTTATAAAAATAAGAATATACACTTGGGAAACCTATGTAGAGTTTTTGAATTATGTAAAGAACATGGTATATCTCTTATAAAAAGAATGTTTTAGAGTAGATCATGGTAAATAAATAGGCCACATTGTTACCAATAACGGTATATCCATCAATCCAAGATGAATAAAATAAATATTAGATATATATTTCCCTAACTTCAAAACATGACTTATATATTTATTTATAAAAATAAATTTTTTTAGAAATTCATTTTAAATTTTGTATAAATAGTGAAATCCTTAAATTATATTATGAAACATAATGTTAAAGTATAGTGTAAGGAAGATGACAAGTAAAATTTATAGGATATCAAAAATATAGTTGTCATTGCACTAAGATTGAACACCCAAACTATAAATTTTAATTTAACTTGTACCCTTTCACCTCATATAATTCAAATAAAGTTATTATATTCATGAGAATGAAAGACAAATTGTATTCATGATCTCTCATTTGAAAGGTGAGGACTTGTGGTTGTACCCTTATTATAAAAAAGGTGTATGGTTTGGTAAAAGTAATCAATAATTTTTTATCTTACATTTTGAAGAGCATAATGTATGGCATTTTTCCTAACCTAGCAGTGAAATATTTATTGAGCCAAACTAAGTTATAAGGAAAATAGGAAAGTGGGAGTCTATTATCCAAGAGTTTTATTTACAAATCAGACTAATAAATATAGTCTAAGGATAATGGATATGCCAAATGATTTTGTTAATAATTCTTACTAAAGATCCATTAGTTCATAGCTTCATTATACTTAAGGTTTACAACTCTATTTTCTAAGTTTAATTGGTAAACTTATGTTTTAAATTTAAAGATATATTTATATAATGGTCTCACCCAATTTGTATAAATAAAATCTTATTATAAAATAGATCTCATATATTTAATGAGAAAAATAGATTAAAAAAAGATACATAAAAGGAAATGAGAGCCCACATTATTTAATATTTAAAATAAAAACTAAATATTATTTTAATGATATTCAAGTAGCTAAAGTGAAATATGAAGTACGTTTAGTACATAAGGAAGCATGGAAATCATGAAAATTTTATGTAGGAATTATTGAGACATTAAAATGGATAGAGCATGGGAAACATGGGACAAACTCAAGATTTAATTTAATTCACATCTACTTATGCCACTGGGTAATTAAAAATTGATAGATCCTATCTATCATTTACCTAATCTCTTCTTCTATCTAATGTAATTTTATCTTTTAAGAAAATAGTGAATTGTTTGTACTTGTTAAGTCTATTTAATTCTCAAAACTCAAATCTAAGTTTATACTATTTCTGTATATAATTAAATATTGAGCCTTCATTAGAATATATTTTGATTTCAAATTATTCCTAAAAGTTTTAAATATATTATGGTCCATGTTTTTCTTCCCCTTATATTTGGTCTTTCTTCTGCAACTCAATACACAGGTTGTTCCTTTTCATTTACAATTTATTTTCTTTATTGTGTTCTTTTCCTTTATTGTGCACTGATATTACCTTGTTCATATAAATAGGATATTCTCCCAATTAATTTATTTTTTGTATCAACATTTAGTTTTATGGATCCTTATAATTCTTCCACCTCTAATATTTACCTTTTATGCACCTTAATTTATGTATAGCATCAATTAAGGACATAAAACTAGAAGGCTCCAAAGGTTCTCTACAAGGAGTAGTAACACACTTAATTTAGATCCCATGTAATGGTTGACACATGGTAAAAAATAAATTAGACATTTTATACCATTAATGGATTTCAAAGGTAAAATTCATCAAGGATCCAAAATAATAGAAGTTTGTGGTGGAATTTTAGGATATGTTTTTTGTAGTTTGAACTAGTGGTGGAAAACTAGAATGGTATGTCATAATAATTCAATATATTATTTAATTAAAAATTACCTAGATTGAAATTCCACTCATATCATAAATTTAATATTAAAATAAAAACACTAAATATTCATGAATAGTGTGTTGTATATAAATAATTATGAAAGCATATATCTCAGGTGCCTAGACAATGTTGAAGCATAAATCTTATGTAGTAGCTTCATGAAGGTTTAGGTAGTGGTTAATCATATAAATAAAACATATTGAATAAGATTTATTAGGATGATATTATTGGCCTATACATTTTAAGGATGATTGAAACCATCGGGGATCATATAATTCCTCTTATGTATTAACTAGGATAGAAAAAAAAGTAGTTGTGCCACTTTGGCTAGTAATAAAAGGAAATTATTAAACTAATGGGGATTTGAATTTTTTGGGACTACTCAATACCAATTTGTGAGTAGGAAATAAAATTTACCAATATTATGTAGACTATTTCACTATATGTAGTGATCTGAGTCTAAAAACTTAACATAATAAAAGAAGTAATCAGATTACTTTAAGAAAACATTGATACTTGATTCGTTGTTCCTCAGTATCTAGTGTATGATAATGGATCTACCTTAAAATCATCAATATCCATGGAGTGGATGGTTGATCACAAAATAATACTAATATATATATCTAATTACTACATATTATGGAATGGGGTGGCTGAGTTCACCAACAAGAACTTGATCAATGCTATCAAAACATTAGTGGTAAAAAATATGAAAGGATGGAATGCATTTTTGAAACAATCCTTATGGGTATATATAACGAGGATCAATAAATCCTAGAAAAAAATTCCATATATTTTTAAATATACTAAAGATCCAATATTTCATGTCAATTTTATCCATTGTACCTATGAATTCATAAAATATTATGAAGAAAAGTCATAAACAATGAAGAACCAACTAGATAAATTTTTTAAAATGGAATAATGGAGAGAAAAATATTTTTAAATATTTAGTAGACATCATGGTGTGGTAAAATTATGTTTTTAAAAGAGGGGCACAAATTAAGGTTTATGAATTGTAAGCTTAGTATTGATATGGGTTAAAACCCATGAAAAAGAAGGGCCAACATAAACAATTATAACCCTTATGGTTTTGACCTTATCAAGTCTCATTTATGTTTGGGGTTAAAACCCTTAGAATAAAAATAATGGAGAGTAGAATAATTTCACTACAACTAAATGGGAGATATCTAAAACCATATTTTCAAGTTTTTCCATTTGAAAATCTCTTATCTTCCCTAATAGGATTTTATTTTTTTCATTTTCTTTGTTTGATTTGATATTTTTTTCACCCATTTCCTCAGTTGGATTCATTTTTAGTATATGTTTTTATTCATAGTTTAAATTCATCCTTAGAAAAATATTTGTACCAAGTATTTTGAAGAGAAAAAAAAAGACATTTATAGATGAACGAGGCAATCAAACTGGTTATAAATACTTTGAAATAGAAAATTTTAGAATGAAGAGTCAAGGTAGAAAAAACTAGTTCAAAGTGACCAAACTTATAAAAAAATAGGGACAACTCACACTTAAATAATTACCATAAAAAATTATTTAATTCTTTAAATCCCACAAAAATGAAAATAAAAATATAAACAAGGCAAGTAGTCTTAATGGTCAAGTAAGATTGAAAGGCTAGTGTGTCATTAGGGTTATTCAAAAGTAATATTTTTACAAAACATTAGTTAAGTATATAAAAAAACCAAGTAAATGAAACATGATTGAGCCTAAGATATCATGACTAAACAAAGATTAGCTAATAATTCATAAGATTTAAACTATAAGCATGCCAACCTTCATTATAAATTCTTTGTATAAGATTTAGCTTGTATGTAGCATCCAATGGTATTTGTAAATGCTAGTTTGTGTTGATACATATCCATTAGATCTATGGATTAGTTGAATTTTATAAATAATTTGAAAAGGTGATGTACAAGGGGACTCGAGAAATTTCAACACTTCATTATATATCTTTAACATGTTAATTAAAATGTAAGGAAGTCTATTAATAATTATTTAAAATTAATGAGGACCCTGGATCTTAAAATAAACATGAATTGTTGAAAATGAGTACCCAATTGTGCACATGGATCAATAATTTGAGCCCTTCATCTTAATCAAGTTGAAGGGTAGAGGATGGTCCTTATAACTATTAAAGGAAGATTAATATAATTCCATCTTGTTTCAAAGATGAAGGGTGGAGGATTGTCCTCATAATATCTTTGTGAGAGTAATTTTGGGCCCTTCATCTTGTTTACAAGATGAAGGGTGGATAATAATTCCATAGAAAGTACATGGATAACCAATGTGGGCCCTTTATCTTGTTTCCAAGATGAAGGGTTGAGAATACTCCATATAATATCTCACAAGATTCATTATGGGCCTTTCATCTTGTCTATAAGATGAAGGATGGATAATAATATTGCATATTAATTCATTTAGTAATTATCTTGGCTCAAAAAATAATATTCCATGGGATCTCAAGATTCTTTCTTGAGTGAATATGCCTTTTGGAAGGAAAAGGAGGAATTAATAATTTAAAATAAATTATAATTCTATTTTCATATAATTATAATTGAAATAATGACTAATTTAACTAAGTAAAGATAAATTTAATTAATATCATGTGGGGAATTTGATTAGAATAATGATTTATAGAAGGGAAATCAATTGTATTAATTGATCAACAAAGGGGAATTAGTGAATTGATCATAATAGAATAATTGACTAGAGAAAATGACAAGAATTATAATTGAACATATGTATATAGTGGATTATCCCATTTATAGATGCCCCAAGTTGAATTAAAACTTGCATGTAATATGAACAGATGAAATCAAGCTAGAGTAGAATAATTAGTGAATTGATCAGAGTAAAATCATTGACTAGATAAAATGACTAGAATGATAATTGAACAAATCTAATATAGTGTATTATCCCACTAGAGATTATCCAAATTGAATTTAAACTTTTATGTGTAATCAATAATTTATTTTATACCATTTTATGTGCAATTATTGGATGACATTTTGTTTATTAATTTTGACACAAAAGTGATAAAAATGGAGTGTCTATATTTTTCTATGTTTGAGAAGGTGTTACAATATGTAGATGAAGTAATGTATTTTTAAAGAATGAAAAATTCAACAAAATGATCGTATATAAAAATTAATGTATGTTAGTGTTCTAATTCAAAGTCACCCCTCAGTAAAATGCTAAATTCATATGGACCACACAAAAATTCATGAACTTAAGTAGTGTCAAGTTATCTAAAAACAAGCCTATGTGCATATGCTTCTCATATGTGCCCATACTCAATAATCAGCTCAAGTTTACACATCAATTAAGTATTGATCCATGTAGATAATGAGTTCCTAATGTACATCCCATGTAAATATCACTCTTTACATACCAATACGACATACAAGTAAAAGTGTGTAGGTATCCTCATCTTCAAGTAGACAAAGAGAGAAGTGCACAAGGATTAGTTAAAAATAATGAAAAACACACTCAAGATATTCAAATATTATTGCATGATCTTATTGAAATACTTCCTCACTCTCAATGGTTAATTACCATGACAAATCATAGATGTTAACATTTGCACCCTTGTAAAATGTAGACTACAATCTTAACTATGTAGCATTCTCTTCACATACTAGTCCAAGTTCCAGATGAATGCCTAGACTAATAATACCATTAGAAGAAAATAAACACAAAATTATTTTGGGTAATTATGTATTTTTATAGAATATCTCTCTTAGATCCCTCCACAATATCATATATATACTGCACAACCAATTATCTATGTGATCTCCAATGTGTACTCTTTATGTAGAATGTACTTAGCTATTTTGCACTCATCCATGTGTGAGACGCTTTAAATAAATAAGTGATTATATTCCAATGCACAACTAATCCTAAAATTATAGGTGTGAAAAAATCTAACTGATTGTGTAAGATGATTAGGCAAAACCCAAAGATATTCTTGTAAAGTTCTGCATTAACAGACTAGTCTAGGTGGATTGACAGGTGGTATAAATAAATGGGGATGGTAGTTGAACTTGATTGGATATCAAGGGAACTAAATTAGAATAAAATTTAATGTAAGGTGGATTTCATATTATTAGAACATGATCACACACCACCTTTAGCTCCCAAATGTCCTTTATTCTCAAACAAACACATGGATCTATTACTGACCTTCCAATTACTTTAGTGAACAAATTTTTAGATCCATGTTGGGTAATCATGGCTTATATTATTTATTTAATATATATCTATGCTATTAATCAAAAAATATATCTAGATGCCACTTCCAAATTTAGGTTCCTACCTAACACTTCTGATGGTGAATTGATCATATAGGGCCTTACCCAATGCTATATAAACCTTGATATTTATTATAAAATGGTTGAAATATTTTGAGCACTTTAATGCTAAAATTTTCCTCTGAGATCCCTTTCATGGTATAAAAAATCTCTACCTATTCAATTTTGTACTATTTCCTTAGACTTGGGATTAATAAGACTTGTATTACTTCCTTCATTCTCTATGTTCTATGTGCATTCAAGGTTGTTGATATTTATCTATGGATGTCCATCCTTCTCATTATCATCCTCTTTTTGCACATCCATGTAGAACTAAAAGTCTCTGTAGATCTCATGATATGTATACATTGTCTATGTAGGCTTATTTTTGGGTCATTTGTCATCCCTCCTAATGTTTTACTATGTTCCCTTACCTCCATGCAAAAAACTTATGTAATGCACCCAATTTGAAGTTATTGTATCTAATATACTAGTCTTATTATGTCATTAAGTGGGTGACATGATCACTCTATTCTTGGTGCATCATCTTTTACATTTTAGCAATCCCATACCTTTTCCCCTTTTCAATTCTAAGTTTAGTGCTAGTTATAGATTTCATTCTTCTCTTTGTAGGTCTACGTGTTATGTTAGGAATATAAAAGGTAGACTAACATTAATGAAATCAATATGGAAATAAAATGCAAAAAACACAATAAAAGAGAGACAAAAATATAGTGTAGTTCACCCAATATGGGATAAGTCCACATAGAAACAACTATTTCTTCTCTTATTCAATCCAATAAATGAAGGGATAAACCTATAATACATCTACTGCAATATCCTCTTCACTCACAAATAATGCACTATTTTTATTTCAATTCCATCATATCAAAATAGGGTTACATATTAAGGTAAAAATGAACCAACATAATTTATACCATTAGAATCTATGACCTAATAATGATTGGTCTAGATTTACATTGCACCACCCCATGGAACCCCATGGAAACCATAGTGGGGGAATCCCCTCCACACCCCCCACATTAGGCATTGGGAATTCTAATAAGATCAGGCTCTATAATCCAACAATCTCCCACTTGGAGAGTAATTGGTGTAACTTCACCGCTCTAACTCTTCCTTGGACTTTCTTTGAGATTTGACCCTAGCATGTTCCTCATCTTACTTATTATCCCTAAATAACTATAGAAGATAAAAACTATCTAGCTTCTCCTTTGTGGTTACATTTGTTAACATATCTATAGGATTCTGACTCATATGAATCTTTTCCAATTTAAATTGACCATCCTCTAAAATTGAATGAATGAAGTGATACCTACATTATATATGTTTGGTTTCTGAGTGTAATGATAAGTTATTTTCTAAATGAATTACACTCTATATATCATTATATAACCTAAAATATTCCTACTTTTATCTCAACTCTTCCATGAACTATTTCATCCATATCATCTCCTTGCTTGATTATATAGCTTCAACATACTCTTCCTCTATAATTGATAAAGCAACTATCTTTTGAAATTTTGAAATCCAACTAACTACTATATCACCAATAGTGAATACATAACCTATGGTACTCTCCCTACCATATAAATATCTATCCATGTATGCATCAACATATCCTTGTAAGTTAACATCTGACCCTTCATAACACAATTATTCATTAGTGGTCCCTCTCAAGTATATGAAAATCCACTTGACTACATCCCAATTATCCTTTCTTGTGTTATTCATAAACATGTTAATAAATCCCACTACATGAGCAATGTATGGTCTCATTCACACCATAAAATACATTAAACTTACAACTACTAAAGCATAGTGCACTTTGGACATGTAATTGATTTATTTTTGTATTTTAGGACCTTTCTCCTTATTTAATTTGAAGTTTCCTCCCAAAGGTGTACTCATTGGTTTTGTATCTTACATATTGAAACTAAATAACACCTTCTTGATGTACTCTTCTTGAGGTAATGTCAATTTTTTGTTTTTCCTATCTCTTGTTATTATCATACCAAGGATTTACTTTACATCACCCAAATCCTTCATTAAAAATGAATTTGATATTTTTTATTTTGAGATCATTTATATCATGCATGTTCAACCTTATAATAAGTATGTTATCTAAATACAATAACAATATAATATAGCTACCAATATCTAATCTATTAAAATAAAAAATAGTGTTCAGAATGACATCTACTATAACCTTATTCTATCATAAACATGACAAATTTTAAATACCACTACTTTAGAGCCATCCCCTAGACCCCTATGATGACCATAGTGAGGGATAATCCCCCCTAAACCCCTATCAATAATTAGGAATTCAAATAAGATTAAGATCCACCATCTAACATACTAGTCTTAAACTAGGTGCATCTAGAATAGACAGAAGTTGGACTACTCTAGAGGTTCATTCCAAGGATTTCAAGAGTCCCACACATTGGAGGATTATTCCATTATTATAATGAGACATTGAATCACTCTCTAGTATGGAATTCTAAGGTAGTAAGCACATAATAGATACACATAAACAAACATGAGAGTCATTCACATGTGGGTGCATGTTTGAGTGATTTTTTAGAATGCTCAGTGAGACAAGGTTCAAAATTTGGTTAAGATATTAGTGTGACTCCTAGTGACTTAAGTGTTAAAGACACTTTTTAGAACACATGGAAACTCCAATCACTCCTAGTTAGTAAATATCAATATTACATCCATATATTAAGAAAGATTATATCATCTTTAATGGGAACTAATTTTAATTTCATCGAGATACCTAGAGTTTATAAAAAGAGGGGAGTTAGAGTATCCTTGTCTTCATTTAAAATAACTACCAACATCATCTGACCTTCTCCTAGAGCTCAATCTACACCTCCATTTAGCCGATTCCATATACACAAAGGAAGATTATTCCATATTCCATTCATGGCTATGTAAAGGAACCAAATCTTTGTTCCTTTTAATAAAGGAAATTTATTTATCCTTCCCTAGTATGATTATATTCCCATAAATACTCTTCAAATCATCCCCTACTTTACTAGAACAAATTTGACTATGCTTTTAGATCACATACAATTTGTAGAAACTATTTGATCTATGCAAAATGTGACCAAAGACAACATCGTTGTGTGACTCCTTACCTCTTGTTTGAAATGGAGAGTACTCTAATGGTATCATAAGTTATGTCCTAGTTTTATTCACAATTAGGATAAGTTGGGTGTGTCATTATGGAGGCATTTTGAAGAAAAGAGTGACCAATTTTCACTAATGGATCATCTCATAACCATCAAAAGACTCTGCATAAGTAGATGGTAAACTTTAACTTTAGATTCTATAGGAAATGGGATCAAGTTCTACTCCTAATAAGGCCTAATCCCAACACTACATTCTTATATTTCTTAAGAGTGTTGAATAGTGTTGTGGATATAATGATCGAATATATGGATGGTTAAGTATTACCAGACGCATATGAGGTTATTATGCATGTAGAAACTACTTGATTCTAGTAGGGAAAATTTTACATATACCCCCTATTCCATTATATCCTTATCACTCCCATGTACAATTTCACCTACCTTAGCCCCTATTCCAACTCTATCCCCATTCTTGTCACTATCATCCCCCAATTCCATAAACCTCCATGCCCTTAAGTGAGATTCATGAGGTCAAGTCATAATTGAATAGATTTGGAAATGAGATAGTAGTGATAAAAAAGAATAAGTCATAGAATTCTATGACTTATCAACCCATCAACCAGTAATATCAATAGAAAAGGCCTCCCCACAAATATGTTATGTTGACATAAAACTAACTCACATATAATAGGCCATTCTATGTGTCAAATCCTAAAATTATGAGCACTTATAGAGATCTTATAATTGTAAAAAATAACATGGCATAGGATTATGAATTGTGTTATTTGATTGATCAACCACATGACCAAGGCATGTACAAAAATGGATTGATGAATGAGGCACCTATGATGAAAAATGTGACATCTCCTTAAGAGACTCCATATTTTTCATATCAACCAAGGGATGAACCAAAACTAAAGACTGGGTTATAGTAGGGTGAATCCACCCTCTTAAATTTATAGGAGGGTGATTTCAATTATGTGAATTATAATGAAGTGACAAGCATAAGAAGCAACACAAGATTTAGAAATAGATAAATGGTGGAGGAACCTTTTTCTCTAGTGCCTTCAAATTCTAATCCCCAAGTTTAAAATTTAGATACCCAAATTAAAACACTTTTAAAAACCTTTAGTGCACATGGAACAAGTTTCATAGAAATAAATCTAGCCATAGACTAGTGCACAAGTGTAAAAATAAACTACAATTGTAAAGGCATAGATTAAAGGGACTCAAATACTCTTTAACATGATTAAGAAAATGAAGAAGATTGGATTGAATTTTTTCATGTGGGACACTCTTGATATTCCTTCCCAAATGAATTTTCATAATGCACATAAAAGTCTATGTCAACCTAAGGAAGAAGTGCACACAAATAGAAAGATACCCCATTCTACATCTCCCTAATTCTTAGTAAGCATCTCATACATAACTATATGATAGATTTAAGCATGAGCAACTCAGTCATGCCAAATAACATCATGGACTAGGAGGATCCAAATTCACTCCAAAATAGAAGTAAAAAAAATTTAGATTGATCATTTTTAAAATTTAGAGCTCATCGAGATCTTTCCAATAGTATGTGAAACTTTGAAAATAGAGCTCGTATGATCCTTACATAGTTGGTCAAAGTTTCAATCAAAGCTAATCAGCAAGTGGTAAAATCTATTCAAACTAAAAAAATTGACCATAATGGAATATTCTAAATATAGTTCCATGATGTATAGCTCATCTTAAGCTTTTTGTCACATTTTATGGTTCAAAAAATGGAGTCTGTATGTGCAAGTTATGACCAGTCAAAATTATGGTCAAACCCAATGATGTGGTAATAAAGTGACATGGCAATATGGCTCATCCCAAGTCATTAATATTTGTAAATTACACCTTAATAAATTTGGATAAACATATTCCATCATAAATTTGGGAATAATTATCACCCCATATTTTAAAATGTAATGGATAGTTTAAAATCCCATAAAAATTGGGTATGTAATAATTATAAATTTTATTAAAATCGATTGTGGATAATCATCCCAATCATAAAAAATGACCTCCCAAAAGTATATAAAAGGGTGATGGGTTATTTTAAAATCATTAGGAATTGGAATTTATTGAATTTATTCCAAAGTCTTGACACTGTCATGGCAGAGCCAGAGCTGAGAGCAAGAGTTAAAGAGCTAGAGTTGAGAGCTAGAGCTGAAGAGCCAAAGAGGTAGAGCCAAAGATCCAAAGTTGAGATATATATCTAAATATCCCAAGCTAAAGAGTTGAAGAGATGAATATTTGAGAGCCAATAACTAAAGAGCCAAAGCTAGAGATGATTCTAGCCATATGTTGAGTGTCTAGGTTTGAGGTCATTTGATGTTATTTTTAATGCCTCAAAAATAGGCTTTGTAGATTGTGTAATGGCTAATATAGAGACCAGTATACATATATCCTAAGTTTTTAAGGAATTATAGAGATTTACAATTCTTGATATAAACTACAGATTTGTACTAGACTCCAAGGTGATTTCAATGGATTGTGAGATTGCATTCATGTGATAGTAAGGTGGAAGGTCTGTTCATAGGTTTACCAAGAATTTTTAAAGCTCTATTGTTTGAGTTGTGTATAATCTTAAAGTATTTATTTGATAAGCACGAGGAATTTTCCATGTACTCACTTTTCAAGGAAATGGATTGGTTCGTACTATAATCAAAACCAAAGACATAGGCATTAATAAACTCCATTATCAAATGCTTGTCATGAGTGGATTCTATTTTTCATTCTTTTTCCACATTTTGATTAATCTTGTTTATTAATCACTATTGAATGCATAAATAGATAAAATAAGATAAAAGGTCAAATTTAGTTTCATTTCCATGAATGTTTCTGGAAATTATGTGATTTGACTAAAGGATCTAAGGTAAACAATTTTTGAATTGAAATAGGTACTAGTTGATGGATCAAATTTGGTATTAGAGCAGTTCATGTGCTAGGTTAGCATCTAATTGTGTGGATTTCATATCAATTATTTCAGTCTAGTTTTTCATATTATTATAGACTATTGGCCTTGTTGATATTCCATTTGTAGTGTGAAATTTGTGGGATTAGGTTGTTTGCAAGAAATTTAAAGCCATCAAAAAATACTTAAAAAGAGAGAGGATTGATGAGCTTTAAGTGATTAACCAATAGATCTAGGAAGAGAATGCTTTCCTAAGAGATTGTTTTTACTCCTTGGAAGAGGATATTTCTCACTTAAAATCATAGCTACAAGAAAAGGATGAAATCTTGGCATAGTTACAAGATGAAGAGAAACACTATCTTCATATATTACCTTCCATTGTAGATGAAAGCACTATGATTGATGAGTGCATTGTAAGTTGTTCATCTGGTAATTCTTTTCATTCAGTTTTAGATTTTTTAGATTTTTCTTTTGGTAGTTTTGAAAAACACACTAAGGTCATTGGATCTAAATTGTTATTGAAAATGGGATTTAATGAAAGGGGCCTTGGTAAGAATGGACAAGGTATTGTTAACCTAATATAGGTAGAGCATAGATCTCACCATGCAAAATTGGGTTACACTAGTGAGAAAATGTATGTTGGAGAGAATTCCTTCCATTACTGAAAGAGGACAAGCTTATGACATCCAAGATATGAGGCCACTAATAGAGAAAAATTACTCCTTACTAAGGAATCATGAGTGGTGTAAGAAATTAGGTAAAAGAGGTATTGAGATTCCACCTCCTTGATCTTACATTATTAAAATCACCAATAAGAATGTGAATTCTAATACTTCTGATTCATTTTTTCCAATTGATAAATTTGGTTTTGAGATTAATAAGATGTTACATTCTTCTCCTTGTACATTTTGTGGATTGAATAACCATTATGTCGCATATTTTTGGAAAATACAAGCTTTATTAAAGTAACTTATAGGTGATAAAGACCATTCTTGTACTAGCAAAGTGAGAAATGGAAAAAAGGGTAACCTAACCTAAGAAGAGGATGTTTTCACTCATTTTCACGTGAGTGGATATTGGATTGAAAAGTGTTATAAACTTCAACCATCCCACCATCTTGGTAATGGTAAGAAGAAGATGGTTTATAAACCTATTGATAAGGTAATTAATGAAGTTTTTATTCAATCAACCCATATAGATGTCAATAAATCCATTAAGGAAATTGAACACCCTAAATAGGATAATTTGATAAAGAGGGTTAGTAAATAGTTTCTTAATTTCATGATGTCATGATTAGTGGATTGATAATGTATTTAGGTTGCAAATAAATTTTAGGAATCCTTGTTATATGTTGATAAAGGACATTTACCCACACTTTGATATAGTGGGAACACTTCGATATAGGTTTATCATGTGATGTTTTTAATTCTCACACTTATGTTTTGGAAAGGTCTATTTTGAGAATCTCTAGTATTAGCTTTATGATTTTCCTATTGAATTATTAATGAATTGAACTCATTGATCATCTTGGGTGATTTTATAGTAGTTACATAAGTTATTAGGTAGGATTCAACATTCCTATAGTACTTTTTTAGAAAACTACTATTTTGAAATGCATCTATTTATGGCATATTTTTTATTGGATGTATGATAAGACCCATTGAGGCAATGTATTATGACATGGTCACAACCAATATTGTGTTTTATTTACATTGACAAACTTTTCTTGTAGTTACATTGGTGATTATTTCAATATTTGGTAGTTCACTACTTACAGGATGTGATAGTAGGTAGATAATTTGATATATTATGACCTTATTGGTAGTTGTAGGATTTAGTATAACTCATGCCTTCTTTTAGGGCCTTTTACATTTGTAAGTTATGAATCATATTTTTCAACTACTATCTCTATGATATGATTTGGGTTCTATACTTGATATGTTGCAGAGCACCATTTAGCAATAGTAAAGGAAATCACTAGGCTTATCTATGTATAGGCTCTTGTGAAGCCATATAATAGAAGAAGTAATCACATCCTAGTTTTGTGTAGAGGATATTGATGGATGTGTAATAGTAGAAGATATATAGAAGTTGTGATCAATAAATTTTTCCAAGTATGTAGGTGTAGTTATGGAACCTAAGTAGACTAAAAAAAGACCTGTAAAATTATTTTAGACTTGACTGGCATTTCTGAGGATCAAGTTGGGTACCATATTTTGGTGGACCAAAAGCCCTCTTAATAGGGATAAATGATCTAGGATGATCCACATTAACTCTAAAATTTAATTCATTAAATTTTATATTAAACATTAGCACAACATAGAGCTCATCAAGAGCTTTCTAATGATATGTAGAACTTTAGAAATGAAGCTCATATGTTCCTTGTACAGTTGGTAAAAGTTCTAATCAGAGAAAATAAACAAGTGGTCAAATATAGTCAAACTTAAAAAATTTACCATCATGTAATATTTCAAATCTAGTTCCATGATGTATAGCTCATCATAAGATTTTTGTCACATTTTGTGGTTTGAAAATAGGAGTTCATATGTGCAAGTTCTGACTAGTCAGATTTATGGTCAAACCCGATGAGATGCCAATAAAGTGACATGGAAATATGGCTCGAATTAAGTCATTAATATTTTTAAATTACACCTTAATAAATGGTGATAAAAATATTCCATTTTAAATTTGGGAATAATTATCACCCTATATTTTTAAATGTAATGGATAATTTAAAATCCCATAAAAAATAGGTATGGAATAAATATAAAATTTATCAAAATAGATTGTGGATAATCATCCTAATTGAAAAAAATGGACCTCCCACAAGTATATAAATGGGTGAGGGGTTATATGTAAATTATTTGGAATTTGGAATTAGAATTTTAATTTAGTGAATTCATTCCAAAGTCTCAAAGCTCTCATGACAGAGCCAAAGCTAAGATCTAGCACTGAAGAGTCAGAGCTAAGAGCCAAAGCTAAGATCTAAGAGCCAAAGAGCCATATCCAATGAGCCAAAGGTGAGATCTAAGATTTGAGATCTAAGAGTTGAGATCTAGATCTAAAGAGCATAGAGCCAAGAACTAAAGAGCCAGAGCTAGAGATGATTCTAGCCATATGTTGAGTGTCTAGATTTGAAGTCATTTGATGCCATTTTCAATGCCTCAAAGTTAATATTTTTAAATTGTGTAATGGAAAATATAGATACCATTCTTCATATATCCTAAGTTTTGAAGGACTTAGAGAGCTTTACACTTCTCAGTGTAAACTAGGGATTTGTCCTAGACTCTGAGATGATTTCAATGGATTGTGAGATTGCATTCATGTGACATTAAGGTAGAAGGTATGTTCTTAGGTTTATAGGAATTTTTAAAGCTCTGTTGTTTTATTTATGTGCAATTTTATAGTATCCATTTGATAATCATGAATAATTAGCCATGTACTCACTTTTCAAGGAAATGGATCGGTTCATACTTTAAGTGAACCTGAAGATGTAGGCACTTTCGAACTCTATTATCATGTGCTTGTCATGAGTGGATTCTATTTTTGTATTATTTTTCTACATTTTTATTAATCACTATTGAATGCATAAATAGCTAAAATAAGATAAAAGGTTAAATCTAGTTTTGTTTTTATGAATATTTTGAGAAATTATGTGATTTAACTAAAAGATCTAAGGTAAACACTTGCTCACACTAAATTAATGTAGAGTTTATAGATCATAAATAATGTTTTCAATTATTAGGTGCTAATCTAGGGTTTCTAATTGGCACATAAGAAAATAATCAAGGTGTTTTAGGATTTCATAGATAGTGCACTAGTAAACTAGGTCGGACCATAGAGCATTTCCAAGAATCATATATTAAGAGCTTCAAACATAGGGCATGGGACATGATCAAAAGGTTTGATGATTTCTATATCCATTCCATACCAATGGTATAGAATGATGATGCCAACAAGATTTAAAAAGTGGGTACATAGTATGACCTCCTACACAATATATATAATGAGTCAAAATATCTCATAATACTCATAGTCATGCAAATAATCTCAGACAATGCAAATAATTGGTAAGTATTCAAGAGTGACAAACAAATAATCAAATTCCTACAAGGTGAAGATGAGTTCTACATTAAAAATTAACTTTGACTCCAAGATAAATATGAAGAGTAGATCATTTAACTAAAGGTAAATAATCTACCTAGGTGGATAGTCATGTTGGAAAGCATCTTTAATTATGATGATTAGTTGAAAGGCAAGAGGAAAAACATGATAGTGAAGGAGGAAATATTCAATCTGATGTCCATCTTTGATGACAAGATCTTGAAAGTTGGTAAAGATGATCCCATCTAAAATAAAATAATTCACTGAGCTAATCAAAAGGTATGATGATTTTTTTACATGGAGCTATAAACACTTCAAAGGCTTTAACCTAGGCTTAACCCAACATATAATTAAACTTAACCTTAATACTAGGTTGGTTAGGTAGAAGTAAAGGCCATTTAATATGAAGCTTAAGATCTTAATTGGGAAGGATCTCTCAAAGCTCATTAAGGCCAACATAATATTTCCAATCAAAAATTCCTCATGGGTGGCCAATCTTGTCCTAGTGCATAATTAGAAAGGATAGATATGCTTGTGCATATCTCTCAATAACCTCAATAAATATCACTACCCCCTCTTACCAATGGATCAAATTCGACAAATATTCATAGGTGCAAAAAGGTTTTCACTATTAGATGGTTATTTAGGTTATAATCAGGTGCTTATGCAGGAGTGTGATCAATTCAAAATTGTATTCACCACTAAGTGATGTACCTTCACATACTAAAGGATGTATTTTTGTTTGACAAAAATAAGACATAACTTTTATAGGGCGATGGATATGAAATTTAAGGTAATCCTCAAAATCACAATATTGGTTTACCTTGATGACATAACTATTTTGTCAATACACATAGTGGATCATTTGGGTCAACTAGAGAAAGTATCTGAAGTTTTTTAAGAGTTTAGGATCTCTTTAAACACACATAAGTGTATATTCATAGTGCATGAAGGAAATTTTTTGGGACAAATTGTCTCCAAATTTGGATCATAATTTATCCTAAATGAGTCAAGGCCATTCAATCACTCCCTCTCCTAGGTCACAAGAATGGTCTCCAAATATTCTTTGGGAAAAAAACTTCATTAGAAGGTTTGTGCTAAGTTTCACAAATCTGGTCAATCCCCTCACAATAATGCTCAAGAAGAGCACTATATTTAGTTAGACCCAAGAGAGTCAAATTAGTTTCAATGCCTTAAATCATGCCATCATAGAATCTCCTACATTGATAAACCCAAATTATGGTAAATATTTAATCCTTTATACACTTGGTGTATTTGAAGGAATATCATCTATTTTTGCATAAAATAATAATGAACAATTGCATTATCCTATTGACTTCTTTAGCTAGGTTTTTAAGCATTATGAATTGAATTATACCTTTGTAGAGAATAATAACCTCATGGTGAGAACTCAAGAAGTTCAGTCATATGGTCTCCAATAACAAGATCTATCTCATGGTCTTGCACTTGAGTATAAAAGAGTTCTTACTTAGAAAGTACATCAGTGAGAAGAGATCTAGTTGGGTCAAAAAGGTGATGTAATACTACATGGATATCCAAATCACCAAACTAGTGTGAGGTGAAAGAATTTGTGAGTATCTAGAATGGGATGTGAATACTAAATATTGGATAGTTCTTTCATTGTATAAGATCCAAATATAAGATTAAGGTGCCATAATAAGCTAGACTGAGAGCATGAAGATATTCCTTTATACCATAACATATCTTCAAGCCTTGAATAAATTCAAACACAGACACTTTAAATTATAATCCATTCATTATGTGTTTGTTAGTGTTGTGGTTTTTAGAATAGACATAAATGGATTTCTATTACAATGCATAAAATAACATCATGTGAACATGATCTTAGAAGAGTTCTATGATGTATTTTTAGGAGGACATTATTTGTCTTTTCAGTTTAAATTCCATTCATTTCTTAAATTGGAAGCAAGTAATAAAAATAGTAATAGGGTGTGTAGAAGAATACCTAGTAAAGTGTGTGCATGAATATAGATAATTATTAGAAATCCTCATTGGCTAGGAAGGAATGACCTACAAATAAGAAAGACACTAGAAAAGGCATTGTTAGATGGATGGTTGAGTGGACTACATAAAGTGAGCTAGATCCAAGAAGTGTATACTTGTTAGGAGGTTGTTAATCCATTTTTATAATAATTAAGTTAGGAATGATAAAGTAAAGATATACTTATATAAGATAAATGAAATCCAATACAAAAAAATTAGAATGCTAGTTAATAGAAAAATGACCAAATGTAAAAAAACTAGTCAATACTTATGCTAAAATAGAAAACGTATTATAATCAAGTAAAAATAGAGAAAGTTAGGTTTGACTAGGGT
This sequence comes from Torreya grandis, assembly GCA_037957365.1. Classification (NCBI taxonomy): domain Eukaryota; kingdom Viridiplantae; phylum Streptophyta; class Pinopsida; order Cupressales; family Taxaceae; genus Torreya; species Torreya grandis. Next base: position 256,944 of record JARHVA010008013.1, on the reverse strand, counting down.
TATAGGGCTAAAAATAGCTTGTTTTATTGTTATGCCATAGTAACCATTAGTGGTCAAGTAAACTATTAGTGGTTTAGGTTGACCATCAGTGGTTTGGTAATTGTTGATAGTTGAAGTGACCATTGGTGGTTGTGCTAATCATCGGTATTTACCTATATAATTATATAAATGATTAGAAAATAAGGTAAAAATTAGGTATTTGGAAAAATAAGGGTTTGTTACAAGGTTGAGGGGTGGAGAATATGATACTGATGGGTTTGATAGGGTAGGTAGGTTAGAAATAAGATAAATTAATGTAAACAAGTGAAAGATACCTAAAAGTTGATGGTGTAAGGCTCAAGTAATTTAGCCAAAGTAATAGTAATTTGAATTTTGAAAGTGATTTTGACAAATCTTTAGGTCTCTTGTGATGTTTTTTGCTTGTTAAAAAGATGTTGAATACTTATTTACAAAAGATCTTGGATGTAAGATTATGGATTATGGATCCATTTCACTTCCTCCTCTTCTAATTTTATAGGATGAAGTTGATAATTAGGATAGAGGAAGTTACTAATATGATAGGGGGTTAAAGTTGTCAATTTATGACATTTTAAAGCTAGTTTTAAAAGTAAATTGTCATTTATGGAGATACTTATCTTGCATAAAGCTAACAATTCTTTAAAACTTTAAATTAGGCTTGGACACCTAACCATCAATAGTCAGGCCAACCATCAATGGTTAGGTTGACCATCATCAGTTGAGGGGCCAAAATAAAATGGGTTAAAGTGAGTTAAAAAGGGGTGATATAAATGGTTTAATTAAATGTGTTATGTTAGGGGTTTGATAGGGTTAACTTCGTAAATGAGTCTAATTGACTAGGTGGTCCACTAGACATGAGGTCAGACAAGGTTCAAAAGGTATTTTGACATTGAAATCTATCATGCATAGTTTTTGAGTGTCTACATTTTTCCCTTTTTTGTTTTGTATCTTTGACCTAATAAGATGTAGAATAAAAATAGATTGTTCGTCAAGGTCTGGTTACCCTCAGTATGAGAGATGTTCCCCCTCAAACTAAGTGTTGATGAGGAAAAAGAGAAATTGGGTTAGGGTTTGATAAATGGTAAATGGGTAGTCATAAAGTGGGTGACATACAAGGTTAAGCATTTTAGATGTAAACACATGCACAAAATATAGCTAAGGATGATGGTCAAGATCACACAAAGACAAAAGTTGCCAATGTTGATAAACATAAGGTCAATCCTAGAGGGACATGTGATAGGGTTAATCGATCCATAACATTGGTCATATCTGATCGAGTCAGGCCTATCAATCCATCTAGACAAGGTTTGTGTTGGTCATAAGTATTCAGGGTAGTAAATGTTCCTACAAAATAACATATTTGGTCAAGTTGTGCATGAGGTGGTGAAAAGTTCAAATTTTCAACATGGAAAGGTTGGTTAGTGTAGTCAACAATTACTAATCAGGGTCATCATAAAACATGTGAATGGTTTGGATCAAAAATGACCAACATTGAGGTGGACTTAGGGTAATGGTTGGTTGGTTGATTGGTTAGGTATGGTTTGGTAGAGGATGGCCGAGCTAACTCCATATGCACTAGGTAAGTGGATGCTACCTAGATAGCTCTATATACATAATATCCAACAAGATATTTAGGCCAAATGTAATTTTCCCTAAATGTCTAAACCTAGGTGGGGTATTTTTTAAAAGTGTTGAAGAAAAGTGAGGAACATGATCATCAGTGGTTAGGGGCTTACCTAGGGTCAACCATTGATGGTCACCTTGACCATTTATGATCAGGAAAACCCTAAAAATCTAAGAAGTTAAAAGTAAAATTTGAATTTGTTTTTACCATTTTGACTTATGTCATTTTTACACTGGGTAATTTATGTAATTTGTCATTTGTGTGTTTAACTTGCTGATTTAGAGTGTTGTGAGTGGGGGAGTGCATGGAGGTTGACCTGAGTGGGAACAAGATGGAAGGTGGATTAAGACATGATCATATGGTGTTATGAGGGATTCAACCATGCCAGTGATCATTTGATGAGGTAAGAGTTATCTTAAAATTAATAGCATAGTGTAATTTGTTAGTTTGGAAGGTGTATTATAGTTAGTAGTGAGAAGATTAGAGTAAGGTTATGAATGGGGTTGAAAAGAGATGAAACCCTAGGTGTTAGGTTTTATGGAATAAAGTAAATTTTTGGATGAATGTGATATTTGGTTGGTGTCTTAGGCTGTAATATCATGTAGATAAGTTGTAAATAGGTTAATTTATATTGGATAGTCGTGTTGTAGAAGCTCTAGAGGTTGAGGGTTTGATATTTTCACCACCAATGGTCACACACAGTTTTTGTCGATGGTTCAACCCAATCATTAATAGTTAAACCCAAAGAAAAAAGGTCCTTAGGGACTATTGATCATCTAATGAACCATTGTTGGTTGAAGGGATAACTAGAATGGAATAAAAGTTGTGAAAAAATTTTAAGGTTTATGAAATGAAAAATTGTTAAAGGGTTGTTGGTAAAATTGTTAGAGAGTTCTAAAATGCAAAGCTTGTTTAGAACGTGTTGGAAAGAGTGGATGTTTTGAAATGTGAGAAATTTTTGAAATGTATTGAAGTAGATCATTGTTTCAAGTGTGATTATTGCTATGTTATTTTAAAATGTCAAATGTAGAGTGGATAAGTACATAAAATGAGTCAATGTGTAGAGTGTAGTTAATAAAAAATTTAGGTGTTTAAAATCATATGTTGGGTTTGGTGTTGGATAGAGGTATAGCTATGTTGGAGAGGTTTGGATAGATGGGAATAAGGTAGATGTGAGGGGGTTGGTTGGCAACTGGGTTTGGTTGAAATAGGTTTGAGAAAGGTAGGTATAGGGTAGCATTTAGGTAAATGGTGAAAATAATGTAGTCATTGCTAACATAATTGTTATGTAGGCACACAAGTGGATTTGGATGAGGAACTATGTCCTTTATATTTTTTTCAAAGTTTAAGATATGATGATCATAGAGGAGTAGAGACATATGAATATAGTTAGACTAGGGGTAGTGATTCATTATTGGCACCTATGACAAGATGCAGGTATGATTGTGGTGCTCATCAAGAGATGGGACCTAGCCACAAAAAAAAATTCTATCGATGGGGGAGATGATGATCTTAATGTTAAGGCTAGAGAGGACACCCTCAAATGGATTTAGCTAGGAACCCTTTTCAATTGGTTTTACTAGATGGAGAGGCAACTTTGCATTGATAGGTATTAGTGGCGGTGGCCAAGATATTGAGTGGTTTAGAGATGCCTTGGAGGGGTTGGTCATATTTGATATATTATGGAGACCATATATGGGTTGGCCTAGGTGGCCATGACATAGATACCACACATTATCCCTATAGAGTTGGTGTTATATTTATGGGGGATGGGATGATAAGATGGAGCTTATCATGTTTGATAAAGTATGGAGATAATTTGGATAGATATAAAGGATCCCACCATATTTCCTATGATATAAGAGGATGTTAAGTTCCAACTCCTAGAGCCATAGCCATAGGATGTCATACTAGACTACAAGGAGGTGTCAGCTAGAACCACCATTAATGATGCAAGTACTGTAGATGGATATGCAACTAGGTATTAAGCCCAATATATATCAACCAATTTTGGATGGGGATATGAGGATCATTAGCCCATGGATGTGGATCCTATTGGGGTAATAATATAGGGTAGTGGACAATATAGATAGGCATAGGTAATAGTAGCAATAACATAGGCCCAAATCACAATATTATAGGGATATGTGGTTACTTTATAGGCATAAATTATCACCTTATAGGGGTAGGTTGTGACTATGACTGGTGTGCATGATCAGGCAAGGATTTATCTTGGGTTAGTGACTCAAGAGAAAGACTCATTGAGATAAAGGTTAGGAGTGGTTGTAGTAGCAATAAGAGGACCACCCATCATAATTTCAAGGACACAATACCTAGACACCATTAAGGAGCTAAGATATTATAAGGCTATATTGCTAGCATAGTTGCCATCAAAGATGCAATATGGAGAGTATAGGGATAGTTTAATAGATGGTCCATCAATATCTACTCTAGGATAGTGGGCCTTGATAGTGGGGAAAGCAAGGATATCAAGGGGACCACCTCTAGATGGTAGTGTAGGTATCAGTTTAGGTGTGGGTGTAGATGGAACTAATGGTAGTGGTATAAGTGGTAGTAGTTTTGGTGCCCCAGGGTCTTGATAAAGGAGATTTTATGGTATATATGATTTTGATTTTGATACCGACCTACGTGTCAAATATGTGAGATGTATATTAGTGAGAGAGACATGGATATATTATGTCATGTATTGTCTTATTAATGTATATGATGATTAAAATTTGATTATGTTGATGACATTTGATTATATTTATGGCATGTTGACATTTGATTATATTGATGACATGATGATTATATTACGATGTTGATGATGTTTATTGATTATGATGTAATAAATGTAGATTATGATGTGATGTAATGATGTTTATAGACTATGGATGACATAAATGATGTTTCATCTATAGGTTTATTGTTAACTCTTTAGTTTTGATATTTGATGATGGATATGATGGTGACTATTTGTTTATATGATGATTTGGTTGAAAACATGTTTTTGATTAACATGTTTGTTTTGATTTAGTTTAGTTTTCACATGATCATGAATACTTGATAGATTATTTTTGATGATGTTGTTCATGATGTGTTTATAAAAATATGTTTTAGAGATAAAATGATGGTCAAGGGATAGATAATGCAAGCATGTTGATTGATAAGATTTATAGATAGGATGTGAAGTGATAATGTAGCTCATAGATAGGATTGCATTTTGGAATTGTTGAAGAGATTATTTTTATGAATTATGAAGAGGATAATATGTTGTTATGATGTTATAATGGTATTTTATGATTATTTATGATTTATGGTTCTTGTTTTTTTGTTTATGGGTAGGATATGGTTTATATTTATTCTTTTTATTGTTCACAATGTTATGATTATATTGATGAGAATGATGTTTACATTTTTGGATATGATATGTGATATGAGTAAATAATGAAAGCACATAAAGTAGGTGTAGGTAAAAAATTTAATGTGAGAAAGAGATAAGATTTATGAGACATATGTCCACATGAACTAATATAGGGAAAATAAAAGGCATGATGTTCTAGGTTGGCAAGGACCTAACAACAAGAAAACATATTTAGATTGACTTAGTGAACATAATCATGTTGAATGATTCGGAAGAGCATGCTTTGATTAAGAAAGGGGTCAACTTGATCACTTTGTATAAAGTAAGCTCATAGTCCCTTGATTTGAGAAAAGGTGTGAAGGGAATGTAGGTGATAAGTAGATGGTTGAATGTGAAATGAGTGAAATGGTAACCTAATGTGGGTTAGTTTACCCCTTCTATAGGTGACCAAAGAATGGTAATAAACAAATCCATACCTTAATATGATAGCTAGATTAATCAATGTGGCAATTATATCAATGCCATAAATAGGAGCTAATTGTGGTGTACTAAGATAATACATAGATTGATCGATGAAAAACATCTATAAATGGCACTTATAGGAGCTGATTGTGGCTTATTTCTTTGATTTTGACATAGAGTTTATTAATTTTGTTATTTTGATAAGTTTTTGAAGTTGATCAATGCAAGAATATTTAAATGATTATTTATAATCCATCCTTCAAGGGAATGGTCTAAAATTAGATTTTGAAATATGTCCTTCAAGGGAGTAGTCTATTTTTTAGTAACTTTTTGGTGTTAGGAAACTATCCTTAAAGGGATTAGTTCGAAATACTAGAGATATGATCCCAAGTGATATTTTGGTATCCCAATTATTTAATTTTGAATGATAGGTTGGACATGGATAAGTCTATTTAAACTCAAGGGTTTACATTCATAGAGGTGAAACCTCAGCACAAAATGTTAATGATATATGAGAAGGTGGTTTGAAAGATAACTAATGATGGGATTCCATCTGATTAGAGATGAAAAGTATCCACAAGAACCATGCCATGGGTAGAACCATTATACCCATGCTTAGGATTAGGCTATAATTGTGATAGATAGTCACATGGTTTTATGTTGTAATAAATTGTCCCCAAGGGGATTAGGGATAGGTAGGTGAAAGGAGGTGAAATTCTCATAAACCAATGGACGAGCTTAAGTTAGACACAAAGGTGAGTTTGGTCCTTGTTTCAACAATAAAAAGGATGCAAATGCAAAGTGTTGAGAGGCTCAATTTATAGTTTGCCTTTGAGAGAGGATAAATGATAATCTCTTGATCCATACTTATGGGTTATGATATAGGTTCCAAGACAATTAAAATAAAACTTGCTCTTTTTGCTTTTCTCCATATTAGTTACATGTTAGTTTTCCTTATGGACAAGGTCTCTGATGTTGAACTCTTTCTATTTTAGGTATATGTTGTATATATGGTTGATTCATTATTGATAGACACAAAGATGATTAATGGATATGAGGTGATGGTTATCTAGTAGTTCAAGACACATAAGGCATTTTTGATGATAAACAGTCTCTGAAAGGATTTCATGTAAAGATATCTGAAGAGATGAAATCTAGACTTCAAGAGGCAAGACCACATCTATGCCAAAGATGAGAGAGAAAGGGGTAGCACTCATAAAGTTTTTCATGCTATGGTGATAGGCCCATAAAGTGAAAGGGATGTGCAAGTACCAATCTTGACCTGAAGAACTTACTACTTTGGTGAGCATTTTGATGAGACTTTTATTAAAGGCTTCTACCTATCCATTGGCTTATGGATGGTAAGGTGAATAAAATATTAAATTTATGTCAAAATCATCATAGAGACCTTAGACTTTCTATTTTTTAAAATATTTGTCATTATCAATGATGATCTTATGGGGAATAATGAACCAGTAGATGATATGGTGATTGATGAAGTCAATAATATTTTCAGCTTTGGTTGAGATAAGAGGAATGACCTCCACCCATTTGGTGAAATATTTGGTGGCAGAAATGATATATTGGTGTCATTATGAAAAATTGGGATTTATTTTCCTAATAAGCTTAGACCCCATTATGAGAAGGGATAAAAGTATGTAGATACTTGAAGACCATGGGGAGGTAAGTGATGTAAATTAGCATGCTACTAACATTTGACACACTTCTTTATATAGTCATAATTGTCTTGATTGAGGGTGGGTCAATATTAGACAAGGTGAAGTATACTCTTAGCAATATCTAGGTCACTAAAATATACCCCACATATTCCATCATGCATTTCCTTGATAGCATGGGAAGCCTCATGGATACAAAGGCAACGAAGAAGGAGACCATCAAAACTAAGTTTGTAAAGGATTCCCCCTAGTATGGTTTAATCAAAGGTACCCTAAACAAAAACTCTTTGGGAATTCTTTGAAATATTAGGAGGATTAACACCAAGGTTAAGGTAGTTGAAATTTTGGTCATACCAAATGTTAGAAGGAGATGTTTCCACACAACAAATGGTAGGAAGATCAGAACTAATATATGAGGCTGTGCTAAAATGATGGATGGTGATAAATAGTTTAGACTTGGTAGGTTGAGAAGGAATTTTGGAAGTAAGGGAGGCTATTGTATATGTGAATTTGTTAGTATATTAAGGATCTGATTAAATAAGGTGATAATCTAACAAAGCTAAGAGTACATTAATAAGTTGTTTGTATTTTAGGATGACATCATTTTTACATTGATAATATTCATTGACCTGGTTGATGACTATTTGGGAATTACCAAAGACACTAACTATTTTAACTCCTAAGGATAGGGCATTTTGGAGACCTATGACTAGGAATTCATATTTAGCTATGTTGTTAGTGAATTCAAAGTCAAGTTTAAAAAGGGAAGAGGTTCACCATTAAGTATAATGAGAATAACTTTAACACCCCCACCATGTTTGTATTTGGAGACATCAAAGAACATGGTCATATTGTAAGTGGGATCCTCTTGAGAGAGAATTATGACAGACTCATCTAGAAATGTAAGAAGAAGAGGTTGATTATCTAGTAGAGGATCTTTAACCAATTGATCAATGATGACTTATACTTTAACAAACTTTTATAGAAGGAACTCAAGATGGAACTCAACTAAGAGCATGAATCGCCTAGCCATACATTAGTTTTGGTATGGATTAGAGTGTATATACTTGAGGGGGTCAGTATTGGTGATGACATATGTTTTATGATTAAGAAGGTAGTGATGGAGTTTGGATTCCATAAATAATAAGGTGAGGAGGAGTTATTTGGGATGGGGACACCAAGTTTCATATTCAATAAAGGTATTGCTAATGTAATATTTCCCCTAGGGAATGGTTTGTAATAGATATATATATATATATATATATATATATATATAGGTAATAGGGTTGGTCTTCCTTAGGAGGGATGAGGATAGGTGGAGAGAGAATATACTCCTTGATTGAATTGAAGGCTTGTTGACATTCTTTAGTCCACTTAAAAGAGGTGTCTTTCTTTACAATATGGTGAAAGGATTGACATCTATTTGATAACTAGGAGATGAAGTGATGGATGGATTAAACTTTGCCCTGTAGGCTATAGAGTTGTGAAAGGTTGATAGGAGGAGGCATCTCCAAGATTAGTCTGACTTTGGTAGGATTTATTTGGATTTCATGGAGAGAGATGATAAAACCAAGAAAATTTCTTGATAAAAATTTGAAAGTACATTTCTTAGGGTTGATCCTCACATGATAATGGGTTAGTCAGTTAAAGATGATGGCAATAACAAATATGTGATCCTTTTGGAGTTTGTATTTCCTAAGGTGATCATCTAGATAGTCCTCTAAAATTTTATGGATGTGATTGTGAAAGATATAGGTCATGGATTGGTGATAGGTTACTATAGAATTCTTTAGTCCAAAGGACATGAATCTGTAGTATAAGGTTCCTCATGGGGTAATAAAGGAAGTTTTATGTTGATCTTTGGGGGCAATCAAGATCTGATTATATCTCAAGAAACCATCCATGAGAGATAACATTTCATGGTCAGTTTTAAGATCAAAAAGTTGGTTGATGTTTAGGAAAATAAATTTATCCTTTGGGAAAGTAAAGTTGAGGTCATGAGAGTCAATGCAAAGGCAAAGTCCCCTTATGGGCTTGTTGATAGGAATAATGTTAGAAATCCATAATGGATAGTATATGGGCTAAATGAATTTGATGGATAACATACATTAAAGATCTTCTTTAACAAAAAGGGTTATGGGAGGATGCATCCTATGAAGCTTTTGTTGAACCGGCTTAACCTCATGATGGGTAATAATGTTGTCTAGCGAAATAAAAGTGTTAATTCTAGGTATATCTTAATAGGATCAATCAAATGTTATGTTTTGGTATTGAAGGAAAAAAGGGAAATCTTGTTGTTCCATGGAATTTAAAGATTGGCTGATTTTGATGATATGGGGGTTATCATAAGTACCCCAAGATGACATCAATAGTGGATTCATTCAACATAGTTTGATTCTCAAGAGGGAGAGATTTATGAATTGAAGAATCCCTTACACTGAGGTAGGTGAGAATGGAATCATCATCTTGACATTGGATGATGTTTATGGTAGTAGAATCACATTAAATCATTTTAGGATGGATGAGAAGAAGGGTTTTAGTTTATCCAATTTTTTGATAGGTCAAGGGGCCTAAACTAATGGTATTGATATAAAAAAGTTAGATGGGATGATATCAGAGTCCTCAGATTTGGAGGGAGATTGGATTAGTGAGGATGGAGGTTATTCATAAATGGTGTCAATAGATTTTGGTGATATGGGTTCTTCTAGTAGTACAAACCCAAGGCCAAAGAACTCATGAGGTTTTTTTAGTTTTGATTATGGGTAACTCATGAGGTCCCTATTCAAAAAGTCCAAGACCAAACCCCTTCCAATCATACTTGTAAAATTAAGCTTTAGCAAAGGATAGTTTGTTGAGATAAGAGAAGTTCAAAGGTGAATGGTCAGATATGAGGAGTAGTAGTAGGAGCAAGAAGTGGATGGTTGAGCCTCCCATAGATGAAAATTAATTTATTGTTGAGGATCTTGAAAGGGATGATGGTTCTAATGTTAGGATCATAAAAAGGGTCATGTTTGAGGTTCCCATACTCTGGGGGAGTATGGAAAGAATCCAAGTCTAAAATATGATATCTCCTAGGGAGAGATGTTGAAACATGGATTATAAGGGGTCCTCTACAAGAATCTAGGAAGAAGGGATATATGAGCTAGTTGAGGCTTCATCACTATTGTGGGTAGGAGTCTTGTGGGATTTGGTTGGTGATGAGGTAGTGTTGTTAATAGTTTATTTTGAGGTGGATGAGAGAGGAATAATAACATAATTAGGCTATTATGTCATGTTACAAGAGGCAAGAGGAATAGGGTCAGCTTTAATGGTAATAACTTGACCTTTGTGTTCAAATTTGACATAATGATGTAAGATAGAAAGGACAAAACTCATAGCATAGATCTAAGGGCATTTAAGTAACACATTATATTTGAAATCACCCTCTATAATATAAAATAGTTAAATAATGGTAAAAGCCCCCAAGTAGATGTAGAGGACAACAATCCCTAAGGTAGTGGTCATGGTATCATTAAAGGAGTGGAGGACTACTATACTTTATGACATGATGTTTTAGGTAGCTGAAGTTGGTCATATGCACAGGAGGAGATAATGTTAATGTTATCTCCTCCATAAATCACCACCCTTTTAATGTGAGTGTGATCGATGTATGTAGTGATAAAGAAGGGAGGATTAAAATCCTGAAGATGAATAGGAAGTATTTTATAATCCTAAAAGGTGACAAGGGAAGAGAGCTAGAGGGCTCCCATAATAGGTGCAAATGGTTGTGGATCATTTGGTTGAACCTCTATAGATTAAAATGCCTATATTAGTGTTTGACAATGGTAGGGTGAGGTGTTAATCAATTAATAAAGGCTCATTTTTATTGGTGTTTGGTGAAGTTATTTCAACATGATACGTTGGATGGATTCAAATGGGTTGAAGGGAGAGGGTCCCAAAATAGATAATTTGGGTTTTGGTGGTGGCATAAGTGAAGGTGTAGGTATTTGGATTTGGTTGGAAGGTTGATGGATTGAAGGGTAAGTCCATAAAATGGATGTTTTGGCTTTTCTATTATCTTTCTATTATGATTGGGATAGAGTAGCCACATGAATAGTGTGGATAAGGGTGTTTGATGGGTTTGATGCTTACTTTGATTCCTCCTCCTCACTCTTGGGTGGGAGCAAGAGAATAGGTAAATGTTGGGTAGGTTGAATTAATGGTAGGATTGGTAATAGAGGTAAAATAGGTTCATCAAATAATAGATCATCCTCATCATATAAGATATAAATAAGTGATTGGAGATATTTTTAGTTCTTTATGTCATGTCTCAGTGCCCTGTGGTATGCACAAATCAAGTTATCATTGAACTAGGAGGGTTTGGTATTAGAAGGGTAGAATGGTTGATAGGTGGTAAGCTAATGGAGTAAGTTTACAACAAACTTTTTAGGATGGTTGAGTAGGATTCATTCAAAGGTTTTTGAGGTGATGTGTTTATAGTTTTAGGGATAGGAGTATTGTTGGAAATAGCTTTCAACTTAGAATTTATAGGTAGTGGAATGGTTTTTGTTGGTCATTAGTATTGATTATTTATAGTTAATTTAGGGGTAGATGATTTGAAAGTGGGAGACTTGTTCGATGAAGGTTTAGATATAGGTGGGAAAGTATATGTAGATAGGTTAGTTAAAAATGATGGAGAACTAGAAGGTTTGATGTGTGTAGGTGGAGAAAAAGGGGGATGGTTTCTTAGAGGAAGAATAGGTAATTGGGATGGTAGAAGGATGGGGTCCTAAGATGGAAGGTAAGTGGGAAGGAGGTGGTATGGGTCTAGTTCAAGGTGGAGGTTTGGGTAACTCTACCTTCATAATTGGTTTAGTTGGGTTTTTCTTTTGTGGACTAGATGGGGTTAAGTCCAACGTTAAAGAGGGGTGAGTTTGAATTGGTATGGGAAAGACTCCAAAATTCTTGATACGTTTGGTGAGAGAGGTGTGAGAGGTTTTAGAAATTTTAAGTGGAGGTGGTTGAGATGGTTTACTTATGGTTTTCAAAGAGGTATTTGGTATATGGGTAATAATGGGTTTAAGGGTAGATTTAACTAAATTTGAGGATTCAAATTTATTTTGGTTAGGGAGTACAAGTCGATGCCAAAAGGTTGTTCTATCAAAGTTGGGTTGAGAAGTGAACTCTAAACTTTGGAATAACCTAGAAAAGGGCTTGTATATGGGTTTAGTTTCTTATTCATTGGTTTCAAAGCTTAAAACCTTATATGGAGAAGAGGGAATGGTTTCTCTATACTTGTTTTTGGTGGGAGGTTATAAAATTGGTGGTTAGGTAGATGAGGTAACCTTATCTTGGTTTGGGATAATTTAAAAAGAAGGAATGTATGGGTTTATGATGGGAGAATTAGGTTTGTCTCCTGAAGTGAAAGAGTGGACATGGTTGCTTCCTTTGTTTGAGTGTCCAAAAGAATGAAGGGTAGTTCTACCAATTATATGGGTGGAGTAGAATAAGAAGGAATGGTTAAATCAATGTTTATCTCCTTTGGTGTTTCCATCAAAGGAAAGGTAGATAAATCTGAGGTCTCATCAAGTAGGGAGGGTGGGGTGGTTGAGTCCTCCATCTAGGTATCAAAATGAATAGGAGGTGAATCTACCACTTCCATAAGTGAAATAGAGGAAGAGGTGGTTGAGGTAATGGTATCTTCAATAATAATCTCACTATTAATAACATTGATCATGTATGCCTCATGAGAATGAGATGATTTAGGTTCATTATCATGGTAAGGGGTAGAAGGAGCATGATTGGGAAAAAGTTTGAAAAGATGTCAAGGGACTAATTAAGAGGTACATTGGGATTATCAAATGTAAGTTCTCCACTACCAATCAAGTTTTGGATAAGGCTTTTGAAGGTATAACATCTATTAATGTCATGTCCTAAAACTCAATGAAAGGCATAATGGTCATTCTCATTATACCAACAGAGAATGGGGCAAGAAGAATCAAATTGTTAGGGTGGTTTAATTAGTGAAAGTTGGATGAGGTTGGCTTGGTGCAATTTATCTAAAAATGATGTAAAATATTCTCCAATGGAAATATATTGTTTTGGAAGAGCTTGGTTTTGGTTTTAGTTTATTTGATAGGGAGGGTTGGAAGAATTGTTTTGAGGTGGTTAGTTGATAGTTAGAGGTGGAGAAGTTTTTAGAACAATTGAGTTTGTGGATGATTTTTATTTGGTATTGGGTTGGCTAGTGTTTTTGGTAAAGGAAGGGTCATTAGGTTTAAATATAGAATTCTTAATCTAATGTTTCAATTTCCCTTCATCAATGTCTTGGTTTTCAAGTTTTCATGCCATGGTGAATGCCTCATCAACATTTAAAGAAGATATTAAGAATGTTTTTTAAATTCAAAATGTGGATAGGCTTAGTGATAAGATAACATTTCTCATTCTTCTTGATGATATATGGGTAAAATGGGTTATGGTTTTTGATTTTTACAAAAATGGTGGGTTGGATTGTATCCCTAAGAAAGATAGTGACTTAGTTTTTAATCCAATTTCATTGGATAAATTTATAGAAAGTTTATTTAGAGGCACATGGGGTATGTTTGTGGAAGAATTGGATCTACTCATAGACAAATTTATGAATGTTCATATTTGGATGAACATGACTATTGACCCTAGGGTGAAAATACAAACTTTAAATGTCTATTGAAAAATATTGAACAAGACCAAAGTCTCAAGGTTGAAAATTATAAACTATTTTAATTCATGGGTTCCTCGACGAGTACTTACTATGGGGTGTGATGAATCAAATGTGAAATAAAAAGTATACCTCCATGAAATTCACTTTCTTAAACTCTATGAGGAATTTGTAAATGAAAAGAGAAAAATAAAAAGAAACTAAATAGGGTAAGGGATCTAGAAAATAATAGAAGATAATATGGTGATATCAAAGGATTCCATTGCCCTCCTAGAATAGTATCTATCATTATTTATAAAAAAATTATCTACCATGGAATGAAGATAATTATGATTTCATATGTTAGTGTGCTTTTCCTTTTGCATTAGGTAGAGCATTGGGAGTAGTAGAACACCATATTTATCTTAGTCTAGAGGTGTTTATTGCATATTTTTGTGATGTTATCATCGATGTAACACAAAGTGATATTATATATTTACTCTCTTGCATTGGGTCAATGAAATGACTTATGTGTGTATCTTTCTTTTTCTAGTTCTCAAATCTTACTTGTTTCATAATTATGTATGCATCTACATGGAAAAGGATAAAGTAAAGAATGAAATCATTTCCAAAGGATGTTATAGGTTTTTTAATGAGGAAGGTGGGTTCAAGGGACTGTATATGGTCTTTCACATCTTTGGTGTACATGATTCAAATGATAGGGTCAATGAAGAAGTGGGAATAGAACTTGACTAGTTACATAGTGATTGCTTAGACATTGTAAAGCCTATTAATATTGGGATAGTCTTGTCAAATCATCCTTTCAAATATGAGATATCTTTCTAGTTTTAGGAGAACATGTTATCAATATGTAACACATACTCATCCCATCTTATATTACTTTATGAAGGCACAAATACAATAAAATTTATCATAATTTTAAAGATGACTTAATTGATATGCATAATGGAAAATCTAGTAGAGGAGTTGATCGTTAAATAAAACTAGAATTATCTCATTAAACCCCTAAGTGTGTACGTGGTTTGATAATAGTTTATATCATAAAATTTGCATAGTTAGACACGTTATTTGCATTCTAAACTAGTATGTTTCATGTTGGTAAAAATTTTAAAGTCATTATAAATAGTGATGAACATATCTGATGATGAATTAAATGAAGACTCAACTTCAACTCAAGGGGAGAAAAGTAATTGAAAAAATGAACTGTAGAAGAACATGCACTTGGATATGGTAAAGATATCAACTAAATTAGAGTATGTAGTGATAATTATCACACTTTTCTCACAAACAAGTATTAGTAATTACTTAAATTAATAATCAATTATTGAAAAATTCATGACTAAGTCCTAATACAATTTATTTGACTATGTTTATCAAGAATTAAATAATTATAATTTTAAATTTGTGTAGATCTGACTAGATATGATGTACAACCTATGTAAATTCCTAAAAATTTAGGTAAAACATTAACTAACATATTACTATAATAACATTCAAAAATAAATTGAATGTAATGTTGAATCTCAAAATTATTATTCCTCTAAAAAATATTTTCTTGTTCTCAATTTAGAGGGATTGTTAATTCAGAAACATTATTCAAAAAAGAGTATCACTCTATTCTAAGTCAATAATGAGTATATAGAGACAAGAGAACATTTGACCTAGTTTTAAATAGTTACATCCTTTTAATTTCAATTGGTATTTTGTTCTGCATCTGATACTGATGTGAATGTAAAAAAATGAATGAAATTACTTATAAATGCTAAAGTGGATGTATGTCATTTAGTTTTTGGGGGTTATGAGCATTATGAAAATAATATAGTAATATTTATTAAGAATTTGGACATGATTTGGAAGGAACCTAGAATTTATTTTAATTATCGAAGCACTATTGTATTCAACCCATTAAATAAAGGTGAACCTAAATAAAATTTTATCATCACAATGAAGGTTTTATATGAAAAATAGTTTACAAAGGGAAAATGGATTATGGTGCCATTGTCTACAAAACTAGCCTTGATTTGGGACACAAATGGTGTAAGATTATTTTTGAAATAATATCTAACTTTATGTGTGACAAGTGTTAAACCAAGGAAATAAAATGAAATTGATTTTACACTGCTTAATATATAAGATAAATATTGTGAGCATTATTTAATTTGTAATACTATCCATTGTTAATATTGATTCTTAGATGTTTTCATTCATATTTGTCTCAAATATCAAATAGGATTTTTAAATATACTTTAAATTTAATGAAAAATAGTTTTTGGTACTTTTAAAACATTTTTTATATTAAGGCTCTTATTTTTTTTGATATATCAAGATTTGTTGATAAACAAGTAGCGGTGAAAAATGAAGTTTTACCCCAAGATTTTTTGTTGCTATGAGTTTCTGCCCAAATGTTTTTTGTAATTATGAATTTCTCATAACTAAATCTTTAAAGTGAATTCTAAGATTAAGTGTTTAACATAAACTATTATGTAATGGTGTCAATAACATTATTTATATAAAATATCAGTAATTAGTTAGTTATTGAAAAATAATTCTTATATTGGTTTACTATTTTAGATATTATTGTTACACTTGGAAGGAATTTGTTGATACTGGGAGTCAAAGGAGTGTTGTTTAGGGTTCCAAGGACCACTGAATTTATATCATGAATGAAACACCCAGCCTTTTCATATTCATGATAATAATACTTTAGTCATACATTTATCCTTGACTTGTGTAAGATTGAAAAGAAACATTTTTATATTAGGTTTTGGTTTAGGTACTTGAACACAAGAGTACAACATTATTTCATTCAATGCTTTGAATGGATATGAAATGTGAAAGTTGTTTTTACATGGGAGATATTAGAGTGAAATTAACAACAAATTTATCAAATTAAAAAAATTAAATATTAAGCCACTATACACTAAAAACATGGAAAAGGTTGTATATAAGTACATGCACTTGTTTGGGATAGACAACATATTATTCATAGGTGAGAAAACCTATTTTATTAATGATAAAAAATAACACCTTTTCTTTGGATTTACTTGAAGCTAGTAATTTGATGGCCCATTACATTTCAATAAGAAAATATTCACACACTTATGTACATGGTTAGATCATGTGGTATCGCACCCAAATATGTGTGCTCTCTAAAAAAATACAAAATAATAATTAGTGGATTTGATTGAGTTGTCTTGCTACTATTACATAACTTGTATTTGTTAGAAGATGATGCAAATTGAATAGTGTTTGGTTAAATTTTATAGTGAGAGATGGAATTATTTTTAAGTAATAAAATGATTGGTATAAGCACTTATTGTGTTACATATTTATATGGAATTTTATTAATTTATTATTTTATAGTTTTATTTATTTTTGTATCTACAAACAAAGGAAATTGTTTTTTTACATCTAAACAATTTTATCAACCTATTAAGGTGACTAATTTGTAGTAACATATTTTAAAATGGTGATTTTAGTGTTTGGATTTTTTCCTCTCGTTTATCAAAACATATCCTATTCACATGCCTAATCCAATAGTCCATCCTAAAAATTATCTTGTGCTCTCACCTGAAGTATGTGGCTTAAAACTAGTTGCCATTAATTGTCTCACAAAATGGTTTATGCATTCAACTTCCTATAATAGTGTGATTGAACAAGTGCATAGTTTTATCCAATAATATCATTTTAAATTTTATCCTAAGAACTCATTCCATAATCTATTAATCACAAAAATATAGTTTCAAAATTGAGAAAAATAGTAATGGTATCATTGATTCATAAAGAGATTATAAATGGTGTTTTTACAACAAAAATATTACACACACACAATATCTATTAAGGATCTCCATACACTACTTGAAATAAATATCATGACTAAGCTTAAATATTACATTTACATGATCATAATAAATATCATATCCCTAAGAAAAATTAAGGTGTATTTGTACATCAGTTTTATCTTGACCATATTGTTACAACATTGATATATAATTGATGACTTTATAATGACCATTAATAAAAATGCATTGTGGGAATAAATTAAAATATATTATTATTTATTCAATATTAAATACCACTATATACCCTCTATAATATATTAATCATTATCATGCTCATATATTCTCATAGATTGGTGTTAGATTCATGCTTGACTATTCTCCTTCGATGCTCACATGAACCATTTTCTAATAGTCTCTTCCTTCTACACGCTTGTCCAAGTCATTCACCATTTTTATTATTCTTTCCTTGGTTCCTCCATGTTTTTTACATCTTTATTCCTCATTATTTAATTCTTTCATAACAATGACTTGCATGCTCCATCTCTCTTGTGCCTTAGCTTACTTCTGCACCAAAATCTACCACACCGTCTTCAAAAAGTAAGAATAAATTAATATAAAATTTTGGGTTCAAAACTTAGTCTATAATATATCTAAAATTTTCACTCTCATCTTGATTTATTTTGAAATAAATTTAAGTCGATTCAAACCTAAACAAAGTTGACCATTTAGATGAAATTAAAATCTTAGCCTTTACATAAAATAAATCATATAATAGTCATTGGGGATAGTCATCTACATCACTATTCTCATTTAATTTAATCCTACTAATTGATCATAATATTATCAAATTGATATTGACATTATATCTCATTCATGTGATATTCATTAATTTCTTATGTGATCACATTATGCTTTATAAACTACATATATAAATTACTTTTGGAATTGTTGGCCTTTCGATTTGAATGTATTAAGTTTTCCAATTTGTTGTGCTATGTTTTTTGATTTTGGGTCCCAATTTTTTTTTTATCTCATGTATGTTATTAAAATTTATATATATCTATCTATTTATCTTTCTTATTTATATATCTTTTGAGTGTTTTAATTACAATAAGTTAATAAGATGATGACATGCATCGTAATCCATGAATTTTGCTCACCCATATCTTATATAAATTTTAACATTTTATTGTTAGGATCTAGGTGAGTGGGATTATGACATTTAAAAAAATCCTGGGTGTAAAATTGGCATACTAGTAGTATTTGGATCAGCTGGCATGCACCCAAGTGAACTTGATTGTGACACTTGGTGAAATCTTGGTGCTCCATTTTCCTAGAGTGATTTAATTATAATGGGTTTAAATGATGATGAAACACATCATGATCCATGTGTTTTTATCACCTAGAGCCTATAAAAATTTAAACTTTATTGTTTTAGGCTCTGATTGAGTGGAATTGTGACATTTGCTAAAATACTGGATGTAAAATTAGCATACTAGAAGTATTTAGATCAGCTGGCATGCACCTAGGTGATCAATAATGTGACACTTGATGAAATATTGGTGCTTTATTAGAGTTATTTAATTACAATATTTTAATGGGATGATGACACACATTGTGATTTATGGGTTCTAATCACCCAAAGCTTACAAAATTTTGAAATTTTGTTGTTGTAGGCTATAGGTGAGCAATATTGAGACATTTGGAAAAATTTTGAATGTAAAATTGGCATACTATTATTATTTGGATCAGATATCATTTCCTTGGGTGATTAGGATTGTAAGACTTGGGGAAACTTTGATGTTATGCTTTCTTGATATAAGAATATTTTTTTTGAAGTAAATGAATGTCACATATTATAAGGTATATGACACTTGTCCATATCATTATTTATCTTCTTTAGAATCGTCACATTACCTTTCTAAAAAATATTGGAATACTATCAACTACCAAAAGTATTTATCTTAAGATTTTTGATTTCTTCATAGTCCATAAGATTGAAAATGTTATTTTTAGGAATAAACTATATATATATATATATATATATATATATATATATATAGTTTATTCCTAAAAATAACATTATATATATATATATATATATATATATAATGTTATTTTTAGGAACATTATATATATATATATATATATATATATATATATATATATATATATAAGACATCCACATACATCTATCATGGAATCTTATGAACAAGTATTTAATGCTAGACACCAAATTAGAATTGGTAAGTTGACTGGATACAAATCCAAGCTTGGTAATGCCAATTTCATGAATTGAATTGAAGTATTGGGAACTGCCTGGCAAGTGAATAGTAACACCACACATGTGAAAATTGAAAATCTAAATCAATCAATGGAGAGTCATAAAAATTGAATGGATGGACAAGAAAACTAATTCAAAGACTGTGAGTAGTGCTAACTTGATGCAACAAGTGGGATCATCTTGAAAATTTAGCATGATCATGTTCACAAAATATTGAATTATTTTTAAAAACTAGAATAATATGTACTAATAGTTGATTAATAACTTTAAATTCTAAATACATTGAAACTACAATCCATAAAATGTGATATGTAATTCCAATAAATTGAAAATCAAAATATGATTATAGTGAAATTGGAATCCAATATTTGAAATAATTGATACCATAAAATCCAATAATAATAGTTTCAATTTTCAATCTAGACTGGTATATGTCAAAATTTAATGAAATTATGGTTTTATTATTGTGACAAACATGCCCCATTTTTTCTAAATAAAAATGAAGGCCCATTGTATAATTATTTTAGGGTATTTATTTATTTTTAATGCATAAAAGTCTTGTAATTAAATTAAATCCTAACTTTTTAATCATGTTCATTTTATTAAACTTTGGCTTAATTTTATGTTGAAATAATAATGATTTAAATGGAAGAGTCAAAATTTTCACTAAAATGATTTTATTTTATCTAATAAAGCTAAATTTGTTATTCTATGAGTATAACATATTTATTTTTGAAGATCACACTCTTGAGAGAGAATTTTCATATATTTTTTGATACTCATAAGGAATTAAAACCAAATATTTTGTTTATTTAGATCCAAGTCTCATGATGTCTTATTATGAAATGGTTATTCTCACCTCATATTTACATAGTTGCAATATGATGCATGAAATTTAACTTATCCAACCTTGCAATTTTGTAATAGAATTTTGCGTACCATAACTCTATAGTCCATGTGTCTCATCCTCACACTCTCATAGAACAAATTTCAAAAGGGATTGGATCATTAATTCTAAGATGATGAAACAATGTGAAAAAAAGTCGTGTGTCTCTTTCTCATAGTATTTAACATATAGGTTCAAAACTCTAAGCTAAAAAAGTTTAGAATAATGTAACTTTATACAATCATGCCATTTGTATCTATGTCATATAGTTGCACATTCATAATATTTGGAACTGATAGAATAGAAATCAAATGACTATGATAAATAAACATGATGACATGTGTCCATCTTAAGTATAGTCAACCACAAGTATACATAAAAGATAACAAGTTTGAGTGTCATATTGTAATTTCTTGCCACGTGGCACTTACAAATTTAGGGATAGGATGCATAATATCATATAATACCATTTTGGGTTGGCAGTGAAAGTAAAAAATCAAAAAGGATGACTCAACTTCTAAAAATGCATGATAAATTGACACTTAAAAAATAAATATCCCACAAAATCATAAGTCATAAAATTAAAATTAAAATAGAAAGATTAGAATCATGAAATGAACCATTAAGGATAAATTACTTATCATGAATTGTTAATTACATTTTTGGGCTCAATGACTAGCTGTGTAATTTATTTTTTCCCAATTTGATCTTAACATCATTTCTAATTAGATAATTTGCATAAATAAACACTCAAATATCCCTACTTTCTTCAACCCTTTGGTAAAATCTAACATCTAGTTCAAATTATTATTTTAATGGAAGCTACAAATAAAAATCTAACCCCATCATTATTCTACTATGCAAAATCCAAGCATATATAGACACAACTTTCAATTCAATGGATTTATATGGATAGCTTCCCCATTTTTCAAAAATATTTAAACCAGTTAATGTAGCATGAGAATCTGGTGATAAAGATGATTTGTCTTTTGAAAAAAGAGAAAATATTGATGATCTTTTAGTTATTCAAATAGTAGTATTTCATAAGGCAATGGATAAGCCTAAGGTTTTTTATGCATTTGTGTCCTTTTAAAGTTTTTCACTATATGAACTTGTACATAGGACACATTGCACACTCCAAGAATTAAGGTTGTAATTAGATATATAAATGGTATTAGATTTGACAAGTACCTCCTATTACCCCAACCCTACATTAATTATAATTAAGAGGTCACCACACAATGGTTAAAGATCCATGATATTAGAGTCACATTTTAAAATTGGGAAACTAATCTTGTTCACTTTGTCAAGAAAATAAAAATAATCTCTATTCCTATTTCATAGTCCAAGCCTAGAGTAAGAATTAGAATGACCCTAATAAATAAATTTTATGGATTTGAATCCATTTAATATGTAAATTAGGTTTGGATTCCCTTATTTTAAATTATTTTAGGATAAGAGTATCCCTACATTAGGAGATATAATCATTTTTTTAACTTATTCCAACAATGCCATTAAATCAAAAAGGATGGTATCTTAGATATTTTATCCTACTTACTAGATATAGTGTGTACCACAATGATCCTTCAAGGTTCACCTTGATGACATCACAAAGAGGAGAAGAGAGTGTACCATGAATTTAACATGCTCCACATTCATAAATTTAATCATCATATATTAATGATAAATGACCAATTATACCCATTTGTTACTAGGCTATCAATTTGAAACCAATTCTAATGTTATCAGATGAAATAAAGAGGTATCTCATAATACTAGGTGATTATTGGTTTTAACCTGACCACATTATCGTTATAGTAGAGATAACTAAAGTAAAACTTTTATTTTCACCAATATGTGTTACAAATAAGTTGGTTGATCATGAGATAATGTTCTAATTGGCCTAAAGTATAGTTGAATGTTGAGAGAGTGACAAGGTGGCCATTATTCATAAATTGCCACTCAATATGAATATAACCTAGTTTTAGAATTGGCCCAAATTATCCAAGTATTCATCTCATATATCATCTTTCAATTTAAAAAGCTTTAAAATTTAGGTGTTGGGATCCTATAAATAGAGTTACTAATCATTTTAAGAACTTTTGTGTAAATTTTAAGGCCATTTACTCTCAAAAATGGTATGATCATGACAAAATATTCCTCAATGCTGAGGATGATTTAGAAGTACATATCAAGATGAAATTTTTTATCATGACTATTGAGGTTTCATAAAGAAACCAATATTATCCTACTCTTGATAAGGTGGTAAAATAATTTAATAAATAAAAGTCCTCAAAGGATATAGATGAGAAATTAAAGAGAAGAATAAATAAAGGGCTTAATTTTCCTAGGATTTTACTCCATAGTCCTCCCCTTCATCCATAGGTAGTGCACCTGGGTTGGCACTATATCTTCAAATTATATAGGTTCCTTTTACTACTTCATAAGTTTAACTAATTTCTACAAAGTATATTAAATGAGTCACTCCATAATTTCAAGTTTTACTATATTTCCCCTCCTTGAAATAGAAGACATCTCCTCAAGATAGTATTTAGAATAATATATGTTCCTAAGGTATGACATGAAGTTTCAATAAAAGACATATCTTTATTCAAGCCCTTAGGTACATAGTATCATTTTGGTTTTTATTTAAATAATTTCTATTATGTTAATAAGTACTTTAGACACAAGTCTTATTAACAATGTTGTAATTATCAAGGTATAAACCCCCATTATTTCTACTACCCCTAAAATTAATACAATTTCTACCCATGATTCTAGTACAATAGGTGTTCCTACTTCTATTGGATAAGACCCTATAACACAAATAGAGGCATCCATTACATAGCTTATTATTTATTAACCAACCATTATGTTTATAACTACTAATGCCTTAGATTCTGTAAACTCTATCTTTCAAACCCAAATGTTTGAATATTTGGATTCTTAATAATGTTTTTCATTCAAAATTAAAAAATACATGCATCTACACAATTAATTATATTAATACCTACATAAACTTTGGATACATCCCTAATTGTGACAATTATAAAGGATTCCCTTGATTCAATCAAGTATATAATAATGAGTCCAACTCAAATTAAGCATCAAGAGAGAATATGGTTATCCCCCCATTTCCCATTTCCCATTTCCCACTTCTCCACTCTCCACACCTCACAGTTTACCCAATCCATTAGACCCATCATTTTTCATGCCTCCACCTTAATTCATCATATCTTCATTTCTTATTCATCCCCTCAGTCTTATTCTATTGAGCCATATTTAACACAACTATTAATGTAGTAGCTAAAACTTGAGAAATTTTCAAGGCAAAATTTATTCATTATTTGGGATCCAAAGGTCACTATGGAGTTTGAAGAGACCATAAATAATTTCAAAAGGATAATGTAATGAAAAATTTACAAAATGCCTAAAGTTATTGAGTTTCAAAAGGAATAATAAATTTTTCAATTGACTAAAATAATAAATACCAATCCTAGAGAACATGATGAAATCAAAGAAGACCCAATCTTATTTTTAAAGGATCAAAGTGGTGTAATGAAGAACATAGTCTTATCAAAGTGGGATAAAATTAAGGATCAAGATTGGATAAGATTTAATGTATGAAAAAAACCATGTGTGTATAAGTGAAATTAAGAACCACTCAAATATAAGAAGCTTGTCTTCATAACCAAAAGTTGCATTAATGATCATTTGAATTCATTCATTAGCCAAAAAGTACATAGGACTGTACATTATATAATGAGTAATTAGGTCACCCAAATAGGTAATTAACTCATCTCATATTTAAAAAATGGCTTAAATTACATTTTTCCTAATGACCTATTATTAACATAAGCAAGTTGATAAGACTGTGTAGGTAAAACCATAGAGTGGTAAAAAAGCCTACACTAACACCCCATTAAGTGTAGTTTAGGGGGGTAATACAAATAGGTCCTATTATAAAGTCCTAATGAGGTACAAAAGTACATATAAAAACCCCCTAGAGGAAGAATATAGAGCTAACTGAGCCCTAAGAAGATATTATAAATGAAGATACATACTCTCAGTGAAGGGTTTGGAGAATATATCAACAATTTGCTTCATCATCTAGATGTAGTAGAGATAAATTACTTTCTCACGTATGATCTCCAAAATTAAATGAATGAAAATCTCTATATGTTTAGTCTATTGATGGAAGACCATATTCCTATAGATTTGGATTGTGTTTTGGTTATCATAGAAGATGATTATTAGTCATCAAAACTAGATGCCAAACTTAGTGAAAATCCCCTGAAGCTAAATAGCCTTAATGATATTATTAATAGCTCCTTTTTATTTTCTTTGTATAATATAAATTAATATCATTATGATTTTTGTTTGACCAAATAATTAGACCTAAATTAAGGGACAAGTAATAGCCTGAAGTATATTTGTAATTCTTAATATCTCTAGCCCAATCTGAAACTATATACCCAATCAAGTCAACAACAATGCCTTATGCATAGTGAAACCTGAAACTATGAGTACCTTAAATATAGTGGATAATCCACTTGGCTACTTTTTAGTGTAGTTTAAGTGGTTCTTGCATAAATCTAGATACCATTCCCATATAAATGTTAGTTATAGTGTGTGTAAAGTAGATGAGGTTACCAATAAGTTGTTGGTATGAGGTATCATCAACAAAATGAGATGGATAATCATCCTCAAGATTCATAGTAGATAAAAAGGGATTTAGATAAATCTTATAGTTATCCAATAAAATCAATAGCATACTTGGGTTGTGAAATAATGATTCCAAAGTTAGACTAAGAAATTTTAATGTTTAAGAAGTAATGTAACAAACCCAAGTCAATCATTTAGAGACTATTAGATAAGTTAGTTTTCATTACCAAAATAGTGCATGAACAAAGCCCTATGATCTATAGGTCATCCATATAAGGAACCAAAATCAACAATGAGTCATCATGTCATAAAATGTAGACATTCATATTAGAATGGTATCTAGTGAGCAAACTAAAGGAAGAAAATATTCCATCTTGGCATACCAAGATTGAGGATCTTATTTTAGGCCATAGATATATTTATGAAGTTTTCAAACTAAGGAGGAATATTTCACAAATTCTTGTGGTTACTCCATGTATATTTATTCTTTGAGGCCACCATGCAGAAATACATTCTTCACATTAATATAATGAACATCCCAATGATGTGATCTAATGATGGTAAAAGTGATTTGGATTGAGTCATTTTGGTAATTAAGTCAAATGCCTTAGTATAGTTAATGCTAGGTACTTGAGAAAAACCCTTTGCTACCAAACATGCATTGAACTTGTATATGGACCCATCTATTACAAAAAAAATTCACTTCATCCACTTACATTGAAAAAGTTTTCTTCCATTAGGGAGAGGGACTAAATCCCATATGTTGTTCCTCAACAAGGAACCATACTCCTCTTCCATAGTAGTATCCCACTCAATAATTCCTAAAGTCTCACAAAATGATTATAGATTAGAATACCATGAAATGAAGGCATGTGGGTCATTCTATAATTATGAACATGTTTTCGTTATGTCTAATGGATCTCTAACCCAATGGATAACATTTTAAAATGTTTGTCTATTTTAGAGAGGAATAGATGTCAAATATTCATGAATATATTCCTCATCCTTTGAATATATTATAAGATAAGGAGGAGTTGATTCCCCATAACTAATATCATCATCAGAACTATAAGAAGAAATTGTATCATTAGGAAGTTGCTTAGGCAAATATGAATCATCAAAAATGTCATCAAATCTTAGTGTATCCAAGCAAGGGGAAGAAGTGTCAAGAGTATATTCCAAATTAATCTCTTGAAAATAAACACTTCCCTCAACTAGAAACTCATGAGTGGTGGGAAGGATAAAATTATATCCCTTAACACTGTCAAGATATCCAATAAAGATGCAAGGTTAACTCTAAAATTATATCATGTTTCTTCTTAGGAATGAAAGCCATAAAAGGAGATCCAAACACTCAAAAATTATTCACTATGGATTTTTTACCACTCGAAGTTTAAAACTAAGAGACACCCTTTAGTTCTTTATGAGGAACTTGTCCTGATATAACAAGCATAGTTGATGGCCTCGACCCAATACTAAGGTGAAAAATACTTGGATTGTATCTTATAATTAGATATTTTGTTCAAGGACCTATTCTTTTTCTCTACAACACCATTATTCTAAGGACTATATAGAATTGTACATTGTAATTCAATCCTCTCTAAAGTGAATAATTGTTTAAAATGGTTATTGACATAATCACCACCATGTTAACACAAAATATTGATGGCATTACTTGAATTTTTTTTAAAAAGCACTTTGAAGTCCTAAAAATCATCAAAGACCTCATATTTTATCTTTATAAAATCCACTTAAGTATACCTCAAAAATTCATTGATCAAAGTAATCATGTATCTATTCTTTTTGAATGAAAGACTTGAAAATGTTCTAGTAATGTCACTGTGAGCTAGCTACAATGTATATGTAGGTCTCCATAATTTGCCTTTGTCATAATTTTCTTCTATATGCTTACCAAATATATAACCTTGGAAAACACCATTATAAAAATGAGCATGTGGCAACCTTGAAACCATGTCATGATGACTAAGTTTCTCCAAGTAGTGATAGTTGAGATGTTTAAATCACTCTTATCATAATTTATTCATGCCATTTGAATGAGTGAGTAGTGTAGTAGAGGGTTAATCAAGATAAAAATGTGATAAAGTATACAATCATGATTGGTGATATATTTTCAAAAATGTAACAATAGAGTCACTATATGCTTCCCTAATAACCACTGAATTAGGTGTGAATTGAAATATCTTACCTAAATTAATGTGAGTGATCTGATAAATAGATAAGATATTGGTACATAATGATGGAACACATATAACATCCTAAAATGTCCCATAATTCACTTCAACATATCTTTTCTAACTAACTTATAAAGAAGTATCACCACCCAATAAGATGTAAGACCTAGAACAAGGTTTGAATGATTTGAATAGGTCCTATGATGAATCCAAGTGTTGTGAGGCCACAAAATAAATTACCCATGTGAAAGGTTTCAATGTAACTATAACAAGTTATTTTACATTTCTATTGTCTTTAGCCTCAGAATACTCTTACACAAATGAAATTTGATTGGTAGAATTAGAGACACTAATATTTTACTTCTCAAGAATCTTAGTCAGTTAGTTGATTTACTTCTTCATTTAAGTGGTTTCATCATGCCCAAATTTATTATAATAGGCATATGTGAGTCACTCTTTCTTGGGTTTCCTATTTGTAGAGGAGGAATCTTTTGATGCTTTGGGATTAACATCATATTACTAACACTTTATTTATTTTGGGTCCTTATTTTGTTTCTTCTCTTTGTTACTACTGGAAGTCTTCTACTTTTCATAACTTACAATTAAGGCATGTAATTTAGATGACTTTAGTGTACCCATTTCAATAAGATTATATTACTCTCAAATCAAATCAAAATTAAAGTCATATAAGGATGGCACGGTCCATGTAACTCCAAGGGCACACTTGGTGGTGTGGAAAGTAGAAACAAAGAGAGAATAGTTAGATCCTAATTTGGTAAGGATGGCAATATTTAATTGATCATATTTTTTTATTATGGCACATATTTTTAACTAAAATTTAAGTGATTTCAATTTTTTGAAGTCTTGTATAGTGTCAAAATTTCCTAGGCTCAAACTAATGAGATCATTCTCTAGTTTATGACCCATTATTATATATTGATTCCCAAAGAGTTTTCCAATGTGTTATATACTTCATTAGGAGTATTTAAATAATTAGTATGAAAGAGAAAGTTAGGATACAAGATAGACATAGTAGACTATAGGATTCATCACTTATGTTAAAACACTTCAAATTATTTGCATTATGTGTCAGTTATTTTTGTATACCCATCATGATCTAATGTAAGTATTTTCTCCAAAAGAGGATTTTAACTTTGACTTTCCACTCATGATATTCGAGTGGTGTGAGAAGTGGAATTTGACTCTGATCCATGGTATAAAAAATAAGTATGTGTTGGACTAAGTAGTGCAAGAAATATAAGGATATAAAACCACACACACACACACACACACACACACACACACACACATATATAAGTTTAATTTTACAAGACATGAGAATATAACTAATGTGTATATCTCAAAAAATCTCTCACTATCAAAAAAGTGGCGCCTGAAAAGGAACTATTGGCTGAAAGTTATGGAAGTTTGATGATTTCTTAGTTGAAAAAGGATTCTTCACTTTACATATATTTTTGTGTGCAAAAATTTTGGCCTAAATTTTCAAAGAAAATTTAAGCCCCCTTGGGTTGATTATGATCGAGGGATAACTTCCCATGTGAAAATGGGGTAGGAGTGTCAGGTTCCACCTAATGTGTGTGTTAAGGGTTTCAAGTCTACCTAAGTCTCATGTAAAGGGGTTGAAGTCCACTTACAGTGCTTGCAAAGGGATAAAATCCCATAATAAGTGCATGTAGGGATGTTGGTTCCACTATGAGTACATGTAGGGGAATCAAAGTCCACTTGATGTGCATGCCAAGGGGATAAAATCTACCTAGGGTACTTATAGGGGGATCAAGTCCCAATGTAGGTGTGTGTAAGGATCAAAAAGTCTATAAACTATGAAAAGGGGGGATAAATGTCTATCAAGGACTATTTTTCCATTGTAGAATGCCTGTCGAGGGGTAGAAACCTATGAAAGTGCATGTAGAGGTTATAATATCTAGTAAAATTGAAAAAACCTTAGATATAAAAATTTGGGTTAGCTTCCAAAAAAATATAAATAACTCACCTATTAAAAAAAAAACCAAAATAACCCAAAAAAGGTTTTCCTTCAAAGTCATCATATGTACAAAGTTTTCAAAATAAAAAAAAATGGCCTTAAAACCCTCCAAAATGGTTAAAATTTGACTTTCATGAACCTAGTTCATGTTTACATCCATTATTAGGGTTTTGAAACCTTTTAAAATTAAATACACTATCTATTTTTCATTTTGAGACTCTAGAAGTACATATTTGCATGGATTTTCTTGAAACCCTACCAGCCCTTAAAACTAAAATCAATGATAAACACTGAATGAGCTAGAATGTTAGATCTCACAATAGATGATATGTCATTTAACTAATATAAAAGTTTTGATACCATGTTATAGTGGGATAAAATCAAGTATCAGGACAAGATAGGATCAAATGCATGAAGAAAACCCCGTGTATTAGTGAAATTCCAAACAAATCAAATGGAAGAAGCTTGTCTTCACAACTAAAAGTTGTAGTAATGAGCATTTGCATTCATTCATTAGCTAAAAATTACATAACAATTTAAATTGTATAACAATTAATTAGGTCACCCAAAAAGGTAATTAACTCAACACAAATATATAAAATGACTTAAAGTACATTTACCCTAATGACCTATTCTTAACCTAAGCAAGTTAATAAGGCCATGAAGTAAAAATTGCATAACGGGAAAAATATTACAGTAAAAAGTCTCAAACCTACAATAAGATAATAAAAAATTGGAATCACATACCATGATTGAGGTATTTTAAGACATATGTGATAGAGTTCAAGAGGCATTTCAGTCTCTCCAAATTCTCCTACTTCATATTCACATAACTAGAGCCAAGGGACAACCTAAGTGGAAATTTTGTAATAAGATTTAACTAAGTTTTTGAGCTAATTTATCTAAATTATATAACATTTCCAAAGTGGTTAGATATAATACATTCTCTAAGCTAAATTCATTTGTCACTAAAGGACATAATCTTGGCTCAAAAATATGTCAATGAAAAAATGGAAGATCTAATAGATTGGCACAATCAAATGAAGATACTAATAACTCATCTCACTACCCAAGAGAATAAAATATTTGATTTGTTCAAGGTAGTTATTATTAATATTTAATATAGTTTTGATGCCCAAGTTATATACCATATCATGTTTGATAATAAATTTTAGTATGTAATGAGAAATTTTAGAATGAAGATTAATAATGCAAGCCATGGAGGCACTGAGACAAGCTATAGATTTAATTACATTTACAAAGGAAAAGGTTGAAAAGTACTAGGATATCAATTAATCAATTAAAGACTTATTTAAAATACATAAAAGTGTCATGGGAAAAATGAGGTCATTATTTAGAGTACCCATTATTGATTTATAAATCATTAAAGTAGATCACTCTACATGCTTAGCATCTTACAAGAGGAAAAGTAACTAGTAGCTTGGGTAAAGGCTCAATCATCTAAAACAGTTTCATTTATAACTACATCATCTTCTCCAGTGTACACAATAGTATATATTTCACTTTGAGTGGTGTTTTTCAAGGTGTCTTCCTTCTTAACTACTATTAAAACATCTTCTATTTTAGGAATTATAACTTCATTCATTACAATAGTTAATTCATCTAAATTATTTGCTTCTTCTTCAGTGAGTAACACATCTTCAAAAGTCTCCACATTTTTAGTCTTAACTACTTCTAGTTTTAGTCCAGCTACGTAGTCATCTATAATGGTGGCATCATCTACTATATATCATGTCATGTCAAAAACTTCCACACAACTATCTTAGGTGTTTATTTTAGTATTTCATATTTTATAATTTATTCTAAATAAAAGACCTTTTGAGGATGAGGTGGTGCCCATCCAAAGCCCTGATTCATTATAAAGAGAGGATAATTTGATGCAAAATTAAATACAAGCAAGGAAGTTTTAGGATTGTTTGTAAGTTTGTGTTGATTATCTTTCTTTTTAAATTTTGTGGTTACTTTGAATAATTTATACTAATTTGGTGATTTTACATGGATTGATGCATCTATTATTGTATAGGTTAGATTGGATTATATGTTATTCTAACCAATTTTCTAATTATTTTCCATACTTCTCATCTAGTTGATTAATTTGATTGTCCTTTGAAAATTATTTACTAAAAATATATTTTGGATTGTGATCACGAAGTTATTATTCTATTTTTCTCCTCATACTCAATAATATGTTTGTTATGTTTTGTCTTTGCAACTAGGATATAATTAACATTAGTAAATTGTAGGTACACATTTTCACATAACTAGTTAACTTGAGAGGAATTGCTCTTCAAGAAAAGCATATAAAATCTTCTTTTCTACCCTACCATGCCTTCTTTTAATTTTTTTATCTGATCCACTCAAGTTTAGATCATGTGTTTATAATCCATTATAGGTTCAATACTTCTTTCTTGTATGTCATCGGTTTGAATAATAATCATATTTTAACAATTCAAGTTAACATAACCATTGTTATTCACCATTATTCCACCATGTGGTTATTTACAAAATCAAATACATGTAATTCATGCCTTAGAGTGAGAAGTCACTAGTCCTAAAAAGAGATGGTGTGTACCCCTAAATATCTAAGGGTGAGCATAAAAATCACATCAATATATTTAAATAATAACATAGAGTGCCTCAAAAAATTGATCATTAAGTTACATTAAGTTCCTATACATTGGATCCACCATTTAGGCTAACAAGGTTAACCTCAAAATCTAGTCTACTATTATCACCTTTTCATTTAAAATTGAAATCAAATAGATGACTACCTAGGATATAATGAAATCAACCAAATTCACCAATCTAATGTAATATACTTGAACCTTTCACCATGAATTTTCTAGTAATTTCTACTATCCATATTCATGGTGTTGTTCATGACTTACCTAGAAATATTCATAAGTACCTTCATTTGTTCACACCCTTTGGAATACAGATAGCCAAAGAACATATCAAATCCTTTAAAGATTCCTTGGGATTGTTAAATATATTTCATGAATATGTGTCATTTAGTATTTTTCATTTTAACTTACATGATGTTATATATGATTAGTTCCTTAATATTCTAGAAAACTAGATAACCATAGGGGACCAATGTAGTGACATATTTGTTACATGATTTGGGAAAGCCATTAACCCAATAATGGTGTACCATCATTTTTAAAATATAAAAATATAACCTAACAAACTAGTTAAATCCATACATTTAATATTCTATAATATGTACAGTTGTATAAATGTTTTATACAAGAATTTTTATCAACTAGATTTAGAAATGTATAAGAACACCCTAGATTCAATGGCTATAGTGTTTTCCATAGGGCCCTTAATATTAATATCCTTTTAAATGCATATGTTGAAGAGATTAACATAGATAATCAATGAAATACTCAAGTAACTAGATCTATAGTTATACCTAGTGTCAATTTAAATTCACCAGATTTGAATCCTATTCCAAATGTTAATCAAAATTCTCCAACAAACAATCCAAACCAGATATTCAACTAATTATCTTTCGCTCATGCTAAACCTAATCAGATTTTGGTATTTCTCAAAAATTCTATCCACATTCATAATCTATACAGTTAGTTATAAGCCTTAGTGTTTATTAATAAAATAGACATTCAAGCTACAACTTATGATTCTACCAAAGGAGAGCTAGATGTTATTTAGTGAATGGTTTAGAAGTTTAGTAATGAGTTTCTTAGCCCATAGAAACACATGGGAAACATAGTGGGAGAACATCCAATAAAAATTTTAAATGTATAATAAACCATTTAATAATACGATCAAAAATCTTGAGACATGACCAAATAAGCTTTCTAATATGAACATATGTGAGATAGCCTTACCTAATTGGTGTAAAGTGCATGGTATTGCAAAACATGATGAATTAGACTATATTCAATTTTGTATTACCTTTAAAATATTCCAAAAATATATGGAATGGTATGTGATTATTCCAAATTAGTCTAGTCCAACCGCTACATCTAGTGTACCCATTTATTCTAGTACTATAATGGCATCTAAGACTTATTAGTTCATAAGTGAGGATGAAAATGAACCTAAATATAATACATATGAAATTTATGTGATTTAATAATTTTATGGAAATAGATTTAATCTAAGAATAAATCATTAAAAATGACTTCTCTAAACATCTACACCTCCAAACAACAACGTAATTATCCCACTTGATTGAAAAAATCACAATAACCCACCTCTTTTAAAATGAAATGATTATCATCAACATGTTGATTAATTTAACAAGAGTATATATAGCATAGTTGAGGACATGAAGAATATTAAATCAACAACACCCTTCATCAGTTATCATAGATAATAGAGTAAAGACAACTCTTATTAAAATATTTCACTAGTAAGCCATCTTTTGGTAAATGAGAAATTACACAAACAAATGTGGTCATGTATAGAGATAAACTAGAAGTCCCACCTTTCCTCTTAATTATCAGAATATTTTGGAAAAAACTACATAACTTCCTAGTTAGATTATGATCTTGAATTAACGTAATGCTTACTATAAAATGTCAGAAACATGGTTTAACCTTAGTCAAGTATAAAAGAGTAATCCTCTAATTAGATAAATCTATTGTCCCAAATCTTTGTGAATTTATTAATGTTCATATGGAAATAAATTTTGAATCATGTGTCCAAAAATTCATTAACATTCTCATAGTTGACATTGATGAGGTATATTAGATACTTTTGAGATAGGATTGGTCAAAGATGTTATATGGTTACATTGCAATAGATTTTTCACATATGTGGTTACCATGGAAGGGAATATTTAACTAAATCAAGGTTGAGAGAACTAAGAATGAAATATAATATCACGGAATATAACACCATAAATTAAAAATTAAAATTTTACTCATCACATGTGGGATTATACCTTTAATAAAAAAATATACGACTAGTAAACAAAAATCTAAGTGTCCTTCACAAGTGTGTACCTTACATTTTGATGGTGTTAGATCAAAAAAAGGTTCTAGCGTAGGGATAGCCTTAGTTGTTACTAATGGGAAATAGTATCTTGTTGCATATAGATCACCATTTCCATGAACTAATGACATTGTTGAATATGAAGCTTTAATCTTAGGACTATAATTTGACTAAAAACATGGTGTTAAGTATCTTTCAATGTATAAATACTTAGAATTGGTTATGAATCAGGTAAAAATATTATACCAATACAAATTATCTTACATAAATAATTAAAAACATAGATACTAGGATTTGATTAAATGATTTTATGATTTTAACATAAAATCAATCCCAAGAGAATAAAACAAAAAAAATTACTCATTGGCCTCTTCTATTGTAAATTTGACCCCACTCCAAGAGTCTAAATTGTATATAGTTAATGAATAATTGGTCTCATGTCCCTTAGCTCCAAATAATGTAGATAATTTTCGAGTATTATATGATGATCATCAAATCATATAATTCATGAATATTTTTGGTGCTTCTAAGTCCTAAATTAATGATGAAAATGAAGCAAACCTATCTATTAAATAAGGAATTATAAATGATGGAATTAATCAAATTAAAGAAAATATAATCCCAAAGGGATGATGTCATTATAATGAATTTTTATTTCAAATTAATAAGATAATAAATAATGGTATTATAAAATGAATGAATTAGATTTCACCCAAGTTAATTTAGGAATGAATAAACACCTTCAATGTGCCAATATTAGATTAAGTTGCTTTAAAGAATAAAAATAGAAACTAAAAGAGTTTTTGATACATTATAATGATGTGATTTCATGTTATTACATGGATTTAAATATTTTTTATCCTATATTTATAACACATACTATACCACTTAGAGAGTGTTACAAAACTTGTAGACAAGGACAAAGACTAGTGAATCCCATTTTGGAAGCCCTTATTTAGAAGAAAGTTCAAAAATTAATAGATTCTATGATCATTTCCCAATAAGTGTAATGAAATTAATTAGATAATTCAAAAAAATATAATAATATATCACAAAATTAAGAGTAAAATAAATAGATCCACAATAAGAATTGGTGGAATAGAAGAATACTTGAATATTATGATTGAGCCACTTTGAGGGGGAAACCTCCACAATAATGTAATAAAAATAGAATTCACAATATGATCATAAAATACTAACCAATACCTCTTCTATATACTCTAATTTTCTAAAGTTATTACATAGGTTTACCATACTAAGAACATAGGGAAATGCAACATGATAATGTGAAGATGTGTAAGCCATAAATCAGCCCCACATATCTCTAGATGCACTATAGATTAAGGGTGTAACATGACCCTCCCTTTTAAAAAAAAATTGTCCTCAACATTCAATCAAACCAGGATGTTTTTTTAGGAATTCTTCATCCTCCTATGTTGCATCTTTAGAATGTAGGTTATTCCATTTGATCAAATACTCCTTAATGGATCTAGTCTATAGTTGTTTACTACACGTGTGAAGGATGTCTTTAGTATCCAAAATGACTTGGCCTTATTCACCAATTCAAGTAACTTAATATGAGTGGAAAATATATGTCCAATTACCTTCTTTAGTCAAGATACATGAAATACCAAATGTATGTAAGTGGATGGATGTCATTCTAAATTGTAAGCCATACTACCAATTTTATGCAAGATTTGATAAGGGCCATAATACATAGGTGACAAATTGTTATCCTTTTTATGTTGCTTTAGAGACATCTACTGATATGGATTCAAATGCATAAATAACCAATCACCTATGTTAAAATTTCACTCACCATGATGTTGATCTACTTATTTATTCATTATATTTTGTGCCAATGTTAAATCCTCTCATAAATTGACTAGTACCTCCTGTTTATGGTGAATGTGTTCCTAGATAGATTGAAACTTAGGATGCAATATCAAAGCTGAATTGATGGATGGGGGGCTATGCACATAATACCAAAAATGAAGACATCTTAGAAGAATTATTAAAATAAGTGTTATACCACCATTAAACAAGTGGAAACTAATGAACCCATTTGTCCTATATGTCATAAATATAACAATGAAGATACCCTTATTGACACTTTTTTTACTACCTATATTTGTCCATTAGATTGAGGATGATAGGATGAATTATGAGCCGTTTGGGTGCACAAACATGCAACTAATTTAGTCCAAAAATACTATTAAAAATGGTACCTCAGTCACTTACAATGATATTTTGATTACCATTCAATTTATAAACTATATTGAGAAAAACAAAAGCTACTGTACTAGTAACAAATTATTGTAAAAAGGAACAAAAATTTGAATACTTGATGAGTAGATCCATAATTACCATGTTAACAGTTTTACCCTTAGACCATGGTAACCTCATAATGAAATTCATGGAAACCTCCTCCCAATGCTGGATAAGAATGGATAAAGGCTATAAAATACCTAGGTATTAATGGTTTCACCTTTGTTTTGTTGACATATCATGCATTTAGCCACATATTTTTGGGCGTCCCCCTTGAGTCCATCAAAAAAATAAATTATGTTTGATTCTATGATATATTTTCAAACATATAGTAAAACCTCTAAGTGAAGATGCATGAAGTTTTTGAATAATTTTATGTTTGAGGATATAATGCTTACATAGGTATAATCTATCTTTATACCATAACATATTACCCTTCCATGTTAATTTTATATATTTATTAGAATAGTGTTGAATATTTTGAATCAAATCCTTAGAGCACTATCATTATCCCATTCAGATATTAATTCCTCTAGCCAATATGCCTACCACATAGTCATGGTGCATAACAATGCCTCAACTGATTCATCCCATAGGGAGAGGGCATCTGACACCACATTCTCTTTTCCTTTCTTATACACTATTTAAAAATCATATTTTAACATTTTAGTTACCCATTTATATCATTCTTTAGATGACAATAGTTCCTCTAAAAAATATTTGAGGCTATCATGATCAGTCTTTACCTAAAATTGATGACCCATCAGATAAGATCTTCATTATTTCATTGCATGTATAATTTCCATCATCTCTTTATCTTAGATTGGTTTCAGCCTATTTTTCCCTTTATTTGGTGAATTTTAAATGCTATTGGTTTTCCTTATTACATGATTATAACCCCCATGCCATATCCCAATGTGTCATACTCCATAACATTTTTTTTTAAATTAGGAGTAGCCAAAATTGGAGTTGTTCACATTAGCCAATTTCAACTATTCAAATGCCTTGGAAGCTTAATTGGTCCATTATAAGGATTTTTTTTTCAATAAATAGGTGAGTGGGTCTACAATACTACCATAATTTTTAGAAAACCTATGATAGTAACTAGTTAGCCCCAAAAATCCTTAAAGGTTCTTAAGTGTCTTGGGAACCTATGATTCCATCATCACTTGAATTTTTGTAGGATCAACTTCACTCCTTTATGTGAAATAACATGACACTAGTAATCCACCTTTTGGACATCAAAATCACATTTTGAAGGTTTGGAATAAATATAATATTCTAAAATCAAAAGTAATTGTTTCACATACTTCAAATAGTCTTCCCAATTTTTGTTGTAGATGAGAATATCATCAAAAAACACTATTAAAAATTTTCTCAAAAATGGCCAAAATATAGTATTGATCAAACTATGAATGTAGATGGTGTATTTGTGAAGCCAAAAGGCATGACCATAAATTTATAATGGCCTTCATGAGATCTAAAATTTATTCTAGGTATGTCCTCATCATAGATACAAATTTGATAATATCCAGAGTAAAGGTCTAACTTGGTAAAAAAAATAGCACCATACAAACCATCTAGCAAATAATCAATTACTAAAATAGTAAACTTATCTTTGATGATGTATTTGTTGAGTTATCTATAATTTGGACACATCATCAAACATTTATACTTCTTATACACCATGACCACTGAGGAGTAATATTCACTTTGATTATGTTGTATGATTCATTTATCTAACATATCCTACACCATCTTTTAAATTTCACTCTTATGGGCATAGTGATACATGTAGGGTCTAATGTTAGTTGGTTTACTTATTAGAATGAGCCTGATGTCATGATCATGTTCATGAGTTGGATAATTCCTTTTGGCATGTTAGAAAAAATAATAGAATGCTCATCTATTAACCTTTACAAATCAATATGTGTAGTCTCCTTAGTTGGTTGAACCTCTATGGAAAATAAGCATGCCAAAAATCCTTCAACACCTTTTAATAATATTCATCATTTGATGAGAACTAATAAGTTGTGTGTGTGTGTGTATATATATATATATATATATATATATATCCCATAATCCACATATTTCAAAAGTCCTACATTATAAATGGAACTTCATGAAGAGTTCATAAAAATTCATCTTTTTATCCTTGAATTTAGTAGTTCAATTCATGGGATAACCCCTATGAAACTTATTCATTTCATAGCCCATGAGATCTAAGCATGCAAAAAGAGGCCAATCACTACCTTCTTGTGTTTTTTTTTTTCAAAAAAGTTATCTTTTTGAGGGAATTTTCATTCTCTCATGCAGTTCAGAGAATTTTCTTTGAACTACACCTAAGTTCAAAATTGGTGCAGTCTAAAAATTTTCTCCAAACTACACCAAAATGTGCAAAGGTAGAGAATTTATCTATCTGTAAATGTGCAATCCAGAGAATTTTTTATAGACTACACCAAGCATGTAATAGAGAAGAAATTCTCTTCTAATGCATGTGCAAAGTCAAAGAATTTATTTGACCTTGTACTCAGGCCTGCCACTATGTCAGTAATTAATTCAAATTAATTACCCTCATTATATATATTTAACCTAAATTATTTTTATTTTTATCATTTTTAATCTTCCTCTCACCATTTACAAGATTGTGTGCACCCCTAATCACCATTTTTGTGTTGACTTGCATTTTTATTTACCATTTTTGTGATAGATTATTTTGATTCGCTCATTGATTTCTTGCATTACAAATCAGGTAAGGTTTTCATCTTTTTTTTAGTTTTTTCCTTTTGTTGATCACTATGCCCTAGTTTTATTTATTTTATGTTTTAAAATTTGTGTATTTGTGATAAGTTAATCAAAACCCTCATGTTTTCCCATTTGAAGCCAATTCCAAAATTTGTCTCCTCACTTGAGGTTTCCAAAATATTTTGTGTGTTTTCAAACCCTAGGGTGCATGTCAAAGAAAATTCTTTAATGTGCACCCTAGCTTATCTTTGGATAAAACTTACCCCCCCATTGTTTTTAGAGAAAATTCTTTGAGTTGAATAAATTTCATTCATTTTAATGCACCTTAAAGAATTTTATTTGAAGTGCACGTAGTCTAGTGCACATTACAAAATTTTCTTCAAGGTGAACTCTCACCAAAACACCATTTGATGCACTTAAAGGAATTTTCTCTAAAGTGCATGTAACTTGGCTCAATTCAAAGAAAATTATTTGAAGTGCATGATCTACCCTCTTAGTGCATGCCAGAGAATTTTCTCTGATATGCACCAAGACTTAGTAACTTTCCACACTGGTGTAGGTCAGAGAAAATTCTCTAACCTACATTAATTTTCATTTTCCAATGTAATTCAGACAATTTTCTCTAAACTACACCCAACCTTTTCCCATGTAGTTTGAAGAAAATTATTTGAATTGCACCAGATTCATTAACCCACTATGCAGTTTGAAGAATTTTCTCTGGACAACAGATTTCCCAAAAATGATGAAAAATGCTAATTGGGTAATCAAAACTCTCTTTTGAATATAATATATCAATGTCAAAAGATTCCTCATCTAAAATAATAATAAAGTATAAGTTTTAGGGTGTATTTCTAGCATCTATAGTGGATTCCAATGTAGATCATATTGGAGATATAGAGATTGATATGTTGACGTGGATAATTTTTTTACAAAGATTAGGCAATGATCCTATTACTCAACATATGCAAATAATTCTAAATGGTGAAATACACTTAGCAATAGCATTTCCTGTATCAGCTCAAGATCTAGAGTTCATCCTAGTGGCTACTACCTATTTTGATAAAAAAACTAAGTTAGTCAAAGATGCTAATGGGAAAATAGTTATTCATATGGATACTGAGTACTTTGACAAAATTTTCCATCTCTTAGACATTGAGGAATTTTTTGATATTAGCATGAGCTCAGCCTGAGAACATTATGACAAGAAATCTAAAAAGTGTAAAAGGCATATCAATACACATTGGTTGAAGACACCAAGGCACTTAATTGAAAGATGGCCTAAAAAACTATACTAAAGTGAATTTATGGAGGAGATAAGATATTTAATCACTCTCCTCATTAGGGTCAAAGGTCTCTATATATCAAATATCTTTAAGAATGGATGTATTATTAGATCTTCATCATCAAGAAAGATAGACAAATAATTTATTGGGGAAGTTAGATCAATGATGCTATATGCCACCAAATTTTTGAAATAAATTCTTCCCTCAAGATTTATATGAATTCTTACCTAGTGTATGTTGTAGCCTATATGAGGACCTTTCTAAGACTGATTAGTGTTGGTGAGAGTAAGAAGGTTCTGTTTATGAGTACTATCCATAGTCAACTCTCAAAGAAAGCATTAAATATTTTACAAGAATTAATGATGATTTCTTCTATAAGTTCATTTATATTTTTGAATAGGAACTATAAAAGAAAAGAGTTTTAGATCAAGCATGGGCAATAGTAAATAAGATTAGTTGCATCTTCCTCTAGTTCCCAACTTTCACTTAGATCAAGGTGGGAGGATTTGATGAACAAGCATACATGTTTCCAAGGTATCCAAGTGATAAATTGGTTTTAATGAAGATGTGTAAACAAATGATGGCCATGAACAAGAAGTAGGTAGATGCACATAAAAGAGGATTTGAGTTTCCAATAAGCATTGGCTGATACACTATATCAACTACTCCCAAAGCTAAGCAATGACACTTAAAATGTAATGGATCACCCTTAAAAATTATAACGGTAGGAAGAATTTTGATTATAGAACGATGAAGGAAAATTTGAAATGCAATTATTCTCATGAGCATAAGGTTGAGGATATCTTGGCTAAGTGTATGACTGAAGAAGATATAAGGAGACTTGATTATAGCCATCTCACTACTAATCAGATTGAAGATTTGAAATTGGCTAACATTTCAACTGATATCTCTAATGATGAAAATATATTAGATCCTTCATATGAAGGTAATAAATTTTATTTTAATCCTATCCCTCCAATTAAATGGTCAATAAAGGAAATCACATCTATTAGAGAGAGATTCCAACCCGTTCTTAAAAAAACTAATGCCTAGTTGAAATCTAAAGGTATCAAGTCAAAACATTTTAAGATAGGGTCAAAAGAAGAATATGATGAAAATACTACAAGGAAATGAGAGTAATTGAGGATAAAGAATAATGAAGAGGCCTCCACATCCACTCAAAAACCAAAATTAATGTTTATGAATAAAGGTAAAAGAAAAGACAAAGAGGCTAGAGTTGAGAAGAATATTAAAATAGAGATGTAGGGAAACATAGTTATAAGTGAAGTACTACCTCAATCAGTAGTTCCAAAACTTAGGGTTCAATAGTCTCTATAACTTGAATCCAAGTAGTTAGAAGTTCCTACGGTTGAGACTTCTCAACCAATAATTTCATAGGTGAAATTCTCTACAGTTTCTTTTATAAGTACATTTGTGCCAATTGTTCTATTCCCCCTCAAGTTGTTCTTTCAACTCCACCTTATCTTCTTAATGCCACACTCTTTCAAGTTCCCACATAAGGCATGTTGGATCAATTTTTTGATTCATTATCAAATTTACCCAATCCTTGAAAGTCATTGGGGTCCCTAATTAATCTATATTTCACTCAACAAGATATGGATAAATTCATGTCAGCATCTTCCTTCAAAATAACAACCCAAGATCCTATTACCCCAGTGTCCAAAACACCATCAGACACTAAAGTTTTAGTCACTCCAATCCAAACCCAACCAATTATAATTGTTATTTGACTAGTGTCCACTTTGCTACCAGATACCTCCATCATTTCCATCCCACCTAGATCACAAACCATTATTCCTCCTCAAACATCATAATCCTTGACTTCCTTTAGACTTGAAGATTCATCTTCTCTTATTCCTTGGATCATGTCCTAAACCCCCAAAAGGAAGAAGTAGGATGTTTCTCTTGATGAATTTGATTTTGGTCAACTTGTACCAATAAAATCCAAAATAATAAAGAAAGTTAAAACCATGTCAAGAGTAACTTATGAGTCTAGACACAAGTATGTTGAGGTTATAGTGACTCCAGAAGATAGAAACATTAAAGATATTCAAGCATTTGAATATGCAATAGAATGAATAAATCTTAGGAAGCAAACTCATGAAAGCACAAAAGAATATTTGTAATAAGCAATGGCATCCTTAATCGAGACATATGATAAGGACAAGAAGATTAAGGATCAACTCAAAGTACAAGTAGAATAATTTACCTCTATTTTACTAAAGATCACATAATATTTCAAGTTTGTTGCACTTGTTGAGCATGAGAACACTGAAAAGGCAATTCATTAGACTAGGAAAAGTGGATCTCAAGGTCAAGTGGTCAATGCCTAGATTGAGAGATTGACAACATAAGGTACTCAATGGTTGCATTCTACTATTGAATTTATGAAGAACCTAAGTGAAGTGAAAATGGAAATTCAGTAAACAACTAAGACACTCACTCAAAATTTGGAATTGATTGAAAAGGATATTGATACATGGACTCAACTACATAAATTCAAAATGGAACTTTTAGTTGAGTAGAAGGTCATTCCAAATAGGAAACTGTTCATTAAATATAGGGAATCCATGAAGAATAAAAGATAAGTTCTCTATAAGCTTGTTAAAGATCTTGAAGAAGATGAATATATGTGTAATAATAAGATATTAGATCTTATAGAGAAAATTAGAGAGCTTTTTTGTGAAGTTAGAGATGGTTCCCAAAAGGTTCTTCCTATTGAGACAATAATTTAGGAGTTTTCATCTTTGATATAGACCAAGATTGAGGTAAAAACATTCAGATTAGAATTTATAGACAAACTAGTTGAATTTCAAGTCATAATAAATAAGTTGTAAAGATTCTTGGGGAAAAGTAAAGACTTACCAATTAATCTAGAAGATTCCATTTTAAGGATTATTACTGTCTCTAGGAGTACAACAGATCCAAATGATAGTAAGGTCCAAGATATATTGAAAATTTATGAGGAAATTTTAGAAAATAATTAAAAAGAAGAAATTCCTATGCCTAAGGACACTTAGTTTATTTTTGTAACTTTTCATGTGTAATTTTGTTTGGTGCTTTTTGTACATAGGAAAAGTACATAGTATGAAGTCAAATAGGAATCTATCAATGAATAAGTAAATGTATTTATGTATTTCCTATTTTTTTTCATAAATCCTCTCTATAAATAGGAGGATTTTTTTGATAAAAAAATCACCAATTGATATAGAAGTGAAGTGCTAATAAAATTGAGAAGTCATAATGAAAATTTGAATTCAAATTATAAATCTTTTATCAATCAATATATTAGAAAACAAGTGACCTTTAAATCTTTGAGTTTAAATAGATTTGTGATGTATTGGAGATGTTTTTATGTCTTTTCCATTACATTTTATTGTTTAATTGATTAAATTGCAATGTGAATTTCCATAAATCGAAAGGTGCCAAGAAGCTGATTTTGATGTCTTTGAGCTACAATATCTTTACTAGGTTTACATTCATTATTTATAAATTATTTTGGAGACTTTGGGACGTATGTCATTATCTTTAGTGATTTTATCTTTATTGAAAACAAAGTAGATACTTTCGGATACACTTTGTTCCATTGTTTTCCAATACATTCACTAGTATTTTTCTAGTTATTCTTTCGGCTAACTAATTTAAATATCAGTTATTATTAATCTAATAAGTAATTACATATTTCCATACTATGTTGTAAAAAACAAAAGTCTTCATAGCATTAGATTTCAAGTGTACATCAATTTTGAAAAAAGAAAATTATATGATATGGTAAAACCTAATTTGATAAGATAAGAATAGTGTAAATAAGTGTAAATAGTTACTTG
Organism: Torreya grandis; assembly: GCA_037957365.1. NCBI lineage: Eukaryota > Viridiplantae > Streptophyta > Pinopsida > Cupressales > Taxaceae > Torreya > Torreya grandis. The sequence goes on along the minus strand of JARHVA010008013.1, from coordinate 212,183 downwards.
TTGTGTTAGTTAGAAATAATAAGGGAGCCTCCCCTTACTTTAGGAGAGATTCCATCTCATCACAATGTGGCTAAAATTACCTTTTGTCTACTTTTCTATCAGTAAAAAACTATTCACCCAACAATTTTTAATGACTCTACTGGGGAATGAATAAGAAATCAAGCTCTACACTCTTTCAGTTGAAATAGACCATTAATTTATTATTTAATATTATTGTTTTGTAATTAATTTCCTTTATTTTTGAATACTTTCATGACCTAGAAGAACAGATCTACACTCATGGTAGAAGGGCAACAAGACATATTGATCCAACATTTGAGTTATTGCAAGAGCTTAACTTTGATATTTTATTGGCATAAACAAGGTCTCCTCTTCAATGTAAAAGAAGTTTTCCACCTACCAATACAATATATCCTTTTCCTAAGGAATCTTCCAATGTTCATAGGGTCTTGCCTAATTTTCCTTTGCCTAAATTTTTTATTCCTCCTTATAATATATATAGAATGGCTACTCAAGGTCCATGGGGGACTATTTTTAGTCAGTTTAATTTGACACCTCCATCTCATGAACTTCCTCATGGTTCAAAACAAAATTATCAAAGTTCTATGGTGATGGCAAAAAACATCAATATGAACATACTTATATATTCTAAATTACATGTAGATTTCTTGGAGTGGAGCATGAGGATGTTTCTATAATATTGTTCATAAAAACACTCCAAGGTGTTGCTATTGATTGGTTTTGTTATTTTGAAACTGAAACTATCACCAGTTGGATAATTCTTAAGGCTAAGTTCGAGACAAGGTTCAAGCCTGCTAAAGATGCTCACACCTTATTATCTCCACTAACACAAATGAATAAAGAAACACATGAACCCATACATGAATTTATGGTAAAGTTTAACAAATTGAGGAATAGGATTCTAGTAGTTTCTCAACCTATGCCTAAGAATATGAAGTGCTTCTTCATCAATTCTTAACTACCAAAAGTAAGTTTTATTTTACAAAAAGTATCCCCAATTGATCTCAATGCTTCTCAAAGTTTGGCCTCTAAAGTAGAAGATGATTTAATCCTAGCATGGAAGGTGAGAAATAGTTCTATCAATCCTAGATGGCATCCCTCTACAAATTCACCTTCTACTAGCACCATGTATCCCATGGTTCAAAACTTAGAAAATTAATTTTTAGCACTCAAGAAGAAAATGTCTCAAGGTATGCCATTTTCTCCATATAAGGATGTTCCAATGAGGACATACACAAATGCTTATAATTATTCCAACGATGCTACAACAAATCAAAATTAGAATAAACTTCCTCCACCAAAAGCAAGTCAATTAGTTAGAACCTAGAAATGATTATGTTTTGGAATCACCACCAAAAAATGTACCAGTCAATTAGTTAGAACCTAGAAGTGATGATGTTTTGGAATTGGATTATGTTTTAGAAGAAGATGTAACTCCCTTCACAAGAGATGAAAGCAAAGCCAGTAACTTTGATATCAGGTTTATAAACTTTGAAGAAGAAGTTAAACAAGAGGAGGATACACATAGTGAGTCTTATGCCATATTTACCCATTCACAAAGTCTATTGAATCAATAACAGAAGGTTGATAAGGCTAAGACTAAATATGAATCATGAAAAGAGGTTACTATTACTAAAATAAGAACTTTTCCAATTCAACCAAAAGATATAGTGATGGATAACTAAGTAATTTCCCCTCCCCATTCTAATTCTCCTTCCTTGTCTAGACCTAGTGCCCAAAGTTTAATGTTTGAAAATGAAAATATCTTGTCTTCCTCGGCTACCCCATATCTAGATTTTGACATTATTGACCATGCTTACATGAAAAACATCTAAATGTCTAAAGCTGAGTACATCTAATCTAATCTCAACCATTTTTAAAGAATGGAAAAATTTGTAAAGGATAAGGTGGTCGATTCCAATTAGGTCTCATCCAAGAATATATCTATTGATCCTAAGCCAAAACAAAATAGCATAGTTGTAAATCCTACATCTAAATATGGAAAATATAACCTTTTTATATTTCCCTATTCATTAATGGTTATAAGCTTACCAATTGTGTCATTGATTCAAGTGCTTCTAATAATGTGATACCAACCAAGGTAGCTACTACCTTGGGATTGACCATAACAAAGACTTTTGGACACTATTTTTCAATGGAAACTAAATAAGTACCTCTCATAGGCCAAATCAATGATGAAAAATTTGCTTTTGTTGTATTTATAGAGAAAAAGATCAAGATGATGGTTCTAGTGGCTGATGCTCTAACCTCTTATAGTGTTTTGTTGGGATGCAATTTTTGTAAAGATGTTGGTGGAGAAATCAAAATGGATTGGTTCAAGGCCAAAATACCTATCAAAGGTGTGATGTAGAAGCTTAATCCAGAAAAACAAGTGAAGTATATTGTGACAAAGATTGAAGACCCAAATGCTCAGATTCTTTTTGAAAATTTTGGAATGGGTACACATTTCTTAACATTAGATCAAGATACAGTATTTTCAAATGATATTTTAGAAAAAAATCAAAAAATAAGTGAACCATCCACTTTAGATGAAGAAGTTTCAAAATTTGAAACTATTAGAGTTGAAAGTTCAAATGATGTTTGGACTTTAGAATTTGATGGAAATTTTTCTTCAACTGGTTCTAGAGCAAGGATAGTTCTCATGTCCCCGAAAGGAAAAACCTTCCATTTTTATTTAAAGTTGTAATTTGATAACACTAAAAATACTACTAAATATGAAGCCTTATTGTTAGGAATGGATGTTTCACAAAAAAAAGGAATTAGAAACCTTCATGCTCAAGGTGATGTTGAGCTATTCATTTATCAATTCAAGAATCTATATCAAATAAATAATGAAAGACAAAGACATTACCAAAATCAAGTTTGGGATTGCATGGAAAGTTTTGATGCATTCAGTATATTGGTAGTTCTAATAAAACATAATGATAGAGCTAATTTATTTGTTGTTTTAGCCACTCTCCTAATTCTTCACAAAGATTTCCATGGAAATAATTATACTATTGAGTTGGTTTTCCATCCTAGTGTTCTTGACAATGTTAATCATAGGCAAGTTTTCAATGATGATGAGCAAGTCATATTTTTCTTGAAAAAGGTGGAAAATATTAGTGAGTTGTATTTTGAAGGAAGTGATTTTACCCCTCAAGAATCAATTTTTGAAGTTAATGAGGAAACTGGTGAAGAAATATTAAAGCTAAAAGGAAATAAAATTCCCAAAGGGTTGGTATCTTTGGAGAGAATTTTTGATAAGCATGATCAATTCATTAAATGTCAATAATAGAATTAGATTTAATTACAAAAATTGAGGAAATCAATATAGGGACAAAAGATCATCCCAAGATGATAAATATTGGGAAATGTTATTCATTTCAAGAAAGGGAGATGTTGGTGAGACTCCTACACTAGTACATTGATATATTAGTGTATTCCTATGCTGATCTAAAATCTTTATAACAGAGGAAGTACAACATGATATTCCTCTCAAGCTATAATCTTAGCCTCATAAGTAAAAAGAGTGATAGTATAATACCAAAATCTCAAGTACTATCCTTATTAAAATTCAAAATATGTTGAATGCTTAGATTATCTTTCCTATACATCATTTCACATGGATAGCCAATATTATTGCCATGCAGAAAAATAATGGAGAAATTTGCATCTATGTTGATTTTTGCAATTTGAACCAATTATCACTTAAGGATAATTACCCATTGCCATTAATGGATCAAGTACTACAAATGATGATAGGTTTATAAATGTTATTCATGTTATATGGCTTCTCCAGATATAATCAAATGGAGTTCCATGATGAAGATCGATAGAAGAAAACCTTCACTACTCCATGGGGCACTTTTTCCTATTACAAGATACCTTTTGGATTGATCAATGCTGGTGCTACCTTTTAGAGGACTATGGATTTGGATTTATGAGATATAATTTGTAAGTTTATCATAGTCTATCTACATGATCTATTTTTTTCTCAAAAAAGAACCAAGATCATTGTGACCATTTATGGCAAGTACTTCAAAGATGTCATGAACATGGGATATCTCTTAACCCCAAGAAATCTATTTTTGGTGTTACTAAAGGTAAACTCCTTAGACACATTGTGTCTAAAGAAGGAATAAATATTGATATTGAATATGTCAAGTCAATTTAGAATCTTAAGCTGTTGTCAAGTAAGAAAGGAGTCCATTCCTTCTTTGGGAAAGTTAATTTATTACAAAGATTTGTTTCAAATTTTACTAAAAAAGATACATCATATCACTGATATGATGAAAGGGAAATTAATTTTTCATTGGAACATAGAAGGAAGAGATATTTTCATGATATCAATGAAGCAATTGCACTTAATCCTATCCTATTTTGCCTTGATTATACCAAGAATTTTATCATGTATACTTATAATTTAAAGCATACCTTGTGTATAATCTTGGTACAATCAAATGAAGAGGGGATTGAATCTCCCATAGCTTTCATTATTTACCCTCTAAAATCTCATGAACTCAAGTACTCATCCATGAAAAAACATGTTTATGTTGTGGTGAAATTATTTAATAATTTTAGGTACTACATCTTCAAGGTTCACACCATTACACTAGTACCAGATTCTACAATCAAGTCCATTTTGACTCAACAATATTTTAGAGGTAAAAGAGGCAATTGGATTACTAAAATCCAAGAGTATGATATGGAGATTAAGCCTAAAAAACTTGTGCATGGAAAAGGTTTGTGTCAACTCATGGTAGAGACCAAACCATAAGAGATACCCAACAATGAAAGAGAAATAAAAGAACTTATCATGGTCTTACTTGTAAGCACAATGAATGAATGATACTTTGACATTAATTATTTCCTCACATATGGAGAGTGTCCAAAACATTTATCTCACAAACAGAAGAGAATGATCAACCTCAAGGCTAAAAACTTAATCCTTTGGGAAAATGGTTTATATAAATGAAACATTGATGGATTTTTCTATGATGTGTAGATAAAGCACAAGAAGGCAAGTTGTTGGAATATTTTCATGGTTTGTCTTATGGAGGACATTTTTCAGCCCTGGTCACAGCTCGCAAGATTTTTTAGGCAAGATATTATTGGCCAACACTTTTTCAGGATGCATATGCTTGGGTGAATAGATGTGAGAAGTGTTATCAACTTATGGGGAAACCCAAGTTAGTAGCCTTACAGTTTTTCTCAATTTTTTTGCTTTTCTTACCTTTTTTATTTTTGAAAAGAAAGAAACTAGGAATGAAGGGTGTGGAATAATATCTATTAAAATGTACATGTTGAATCTAGACAATTATGAAGAACTCTTCTTTGGATAGGGAAAAATACCTAAAAATAAGAAAACACTACTAGAAAAATTTTGTTTATTATACAAGTAGTTGGGTGAATTGGCTAGCATGAGCTAGAGCCAAGAAGTAAAAGCTTCCTAAAAGGCTATCAATCCACCTTCTTCAAAATGCTTAAGTTAGAATGATAAAAGAAGTAGATTTTTCATAAGATAAATAAATATATGATACTAAAACAACAAATAACTAAATTTGATACAATAAAATTAAATACTTTGAAAAAGATAACTAAATGAATGCAATAGTTTAATTAATACTAATGATGAAAATTGGTAAAGGTTATAGTTTTGGTTTGGTGAAGTGGTGAGGGTCAAAAGGATTATTTTGTTGGTTTGGGTAGATCGTCAAGGCTAAAAGTATACAAAGGGATGAATAGATAAATGAGGTAAATAATTAAATATGGAAAAGGAAAAAGAAAGGTAAAAAGGGAAAAAAGGGAAAAGAGGTAAATGAGGCAAATAGGTGAATGCGATGAAAGGGATAAATGAAATGGAAATAGAAAAAGGGATTAAATGGGATGAATGGGATAAAGAGGAAGATTTTAAATGCTCAAGAGTATGGAGGTTAAAAAAATATAAGGCCAAAGGGAATAAAGAAAGAACTAAAATTACAAAATAAAGTAAATAACCTCAATATTGTTGAAGTGGCTTGAAGATGTTGATGATGGTTGAATGTCGATGAATCTTGAATAAATTTTGGTATAGCTTCATTGCTTTGATATTTTTTCCTCTAAGATGATGATGACCTCCTCCAAAAAAACCCTACAGTAATATGGTCAAAACAAAAGACTAACTTGCCACTTAACCTTAGGTAAAGGAGAGGGGGTATTTATAACATTGTTGTGTGAAGAAACATGCCAAAATAGAGGAATCATGAAGAAAATCAAATTTCTCCAAGTGGGATCATGATTTAGTCAAGGTGAGGTGGGTGAGGATTCCCATGTCGGTTGGTGAGTCTCCAATTTTGAATAGAAATCATGCACATGGGTTTGAATGAGGATTAAAGACTTATCCCCATCCTTTATTGCTTTCACACAAACACTTAAAGGGGTGATACACCAAATGTGGCATCATTTTCCATATGGGGGATTAAAATTCAAAGGTAAAGTTGGTGGGGATTCCCATGTGGGTTGGAAAGTCTCCCATTTGGGTTGGTGAGCATCCATTTGGGCTAAAAGGTCAAAAATGGGTGCCCTTTATCTTTCCCAAAGTCTTAAAGAAATAATTATCTCTTTTTGAAGTCTAATTTAATGTGGGAAGATAAAATACATCTTAAATAATGACCCCTTCATAGAAAATTCACTACATTTCAAGGGGGCCCTTGTGATGCTTGAATGAGGTCATCAAGTACTTTAAGAAGGGTCACAGGTGGGGAATGATGTCTCATATCAATCCACATCACTTCTAAGCCATGTCACTTACAATATCACCTCTAAATCACATGTCATGTCATTATGAATAATGATAGTGGGTCCCATAGTGAATAGTGATGATGAATAGTAATTTCAAATAGTGATTTTGAATGAGAATAGTGATTTAATTAGGTTAGGGGAGTTTTAGGAAGTTTTAAGAAGTTTTAGGGGATCCCAAGGCATTTAGTCATTGAAAACTATAAATGTGCAAATTTTTGGTGTCTACATTTTGCCCTTTTTTATTATGTAGCTTTGAATTAAAAAGATGCAAAACTAAAACAAATCACTTGGTTGAAGGTCAGGATGCCCCAAGAATGGGAGGAGGTGTTCCTCCTTAAATTGAGAGTCTATGAAGAAAGGTCATATTAGGTGTGGGTTTGATAAGTAGTTGATGAGAAGACACTAAGTGGTGCCACAAGGTAGCTAGGTATGTGAAATGCCAACGAGTTCACAAAATATGATTAAGTGCAGTAGTCAAGATTAAATCAAGACTAAAGGTGCAAATTGATAATAAAAAGGTTGGGTTATAATATAAATTACAAGGTAATTGGTCCCTAGCATTGGTCATAACTGATCAGGTTAGTCTTATCAAGGTTCCTAGACTAGGTCAGTGGTGACTCAGGTATCCAGGGTAGGAAGTACTCTTGAGAAAACATAAATGGTCTTATTTTGCATGAGGTGGTACAAACATTTAAAATTTAAACATGGCAAGGTTGGTTATTGTGGTCAAAATAATTTCAAAAAGCACTAATGTTTTGGGTCAAAAGCAACTGACATCAAGGTGGATGTAGAGAAAGCATGGGTGGATTAGGTATGGGTTGGAAGGGAATGGTTGAGCTAACTATAGATGAATGTGGTAAGTGGATGTTGCCTATACATTTATATGGATAGGAATCAAAAAATAATGTTAGGCCAAATGTATTTATTTTGAGGTGAAAGGTTTTGGTTAACTTGGTTATCCCAATTGGATACCAAATAGTTTCTGATGGGTGTGGTAGAAATAGTGGATGAGGTGTGCTAGGATGTAATTAGATGATTGCATAAACTATGTAAAAGTAACTTATAGCCATGGATAAATAGGTTGAATCATGAAGTTTATTTCACCATCATAAATAAAAATAAAGGTAGAAATATACGGTAATAGGATTTGAAAAATATAGAACTACTTGAATTGTCACGATGATAGAACAGGTTTTTTCATCACCATCCAAATAAGTAAAAATTATGCCCATTCAAAAGAAATGTTTTTAACATGATATGGAAGGTTATTATTCAATGGTTTATGGAAGAAAATTAGTAGAGTGGGTAAATGAAAAGTGGTGAAGATTTGAACCCTTGACCCTTGAGTCAGTGGGGCCCCAAAATAAGTAAGTGTTTAGTTTTTAAGGGAATCTGGAGAAAGATGGTGAGGGTTTTTGGAATATGGAGTGAGGTGAATAATAATAACATTAATTAATTGAGAGAGTATGTTGTGGACTATGGTTAAAGAGTAGGGTTGTTGCAAGGCATAAGAAGATGTAGTCTAAAAAGGAGAATCAATGGAAATTATTGGTTAGAAGGTTAGGGCATGTGAGAGGGTTATTGTTATCATCCCCGTGTGGTTATTCCAAATCTTACATTTGAAGGTGGTTTTAGTTTTTATTCTAATATCTTTAAAGTTTAGAGTAAAAGGGTTTTAAAATAGGCAAGACTAGAAGAGGTGGGGAAGGAATTTTCATCCTGATGGCTGAATGATGTTTAGGTTTCATGATTGGTCATATGAGCCCATGTTTCTAGCCAATTGTCTTATAGAGATATAAGATTGGTATATATCTTAAAGTAAAAAAAAATCAAGTGGAAGACCTTGGAGTCCATATCATGCTCAAAATGGGAAAAGGGTTGAAAAAGAAAAAGGTGATAGGGAGGGTGAAGGGAGTAGTTGGAGAGGGAGAAAAAAGAGAGTCTGAGAAAAAATATAGAGGAATTAAAGGAAGAAAGTGATGATCCTAAATTAAGGAACCTAACTAGATTTTATTCATTAAGGAAAGTGATGGGTGTCATTATTCCCTTAATTTAATAAACTTTCTATTGATGCCATATTTAACTACGGTTGTGTCTAAAGCTATATACAACAAGATGAATCTTAGCAATTTAGTGATTGATTATAGGTATTTGTATTTTTCTTTTGTTTTGGGGTTTTTTAAATGTCTTAAGGACTTGTTGGTAAAAACCTTATTCGAATCAAACTATGAAAATTGTTGAAAGTAAACACACATTGTAGAAATGAATTTACTCAAAGTAAACACACATTTGCAGAATGAAATAGAATGTTGGAAATAAACACGTATTTACATAATGAAATAGAATGCTTGGAAATAAACACACTTTTGTAGAATAAAATAGATTGTTATAAAATGATTACAAATAAATGAGAATTTAATCAAAAACACATGTAGGAACAAATTTACAACAAATTTTAACTTTAAGGAAGTGGAAGCATTTATAAATTTAACAGAGTTACCTATTTGCTTTTGCGAATAAAATATAAATACCGACCAAAAATGAAGATCCTGGTTCTTTGGAAGAGTGGGCCCTTGCTCCGCCTAGAAATAGGATTGAACAATTTAATTTGCTTGAAAAATAGAAATGGATATTTCATTGATAAAATGTTTTGTATTACAAAATATAATAATCTATCCTTATCTCTCTATTCTTCAATGATTTTATATTACTTCCTAAATTCCTAGGTCTGCATATATAAATGCTTTGATGGCTATTATTGTTTCATAGATATGATGGAATTAAATCATGCCCAAAATAGATGCTAAATTAAGATGTGGCTAGATGTCTAGCTGTGTGATAAATGTCTTAGATTTGCAAGTACAAAAATGAAGAATATACTCCTAATTTAATGGGATCATTGACTTGATAGATCATTGGCTGTTTGGAATAGATCTTTATCAGTTCCATATCTAGCCACAAAAGTTCTAAAGCTTATCTGTAGGAGTACCAATGCTAATTCAAATAATTCTAGAGCTAAATATAGAGTTCTGGAGCTAAGTCCAAAAATGCAACAACTTGAAATAGTATGGTGGAATTTCAGAACTACACTGAATTGATTCCAATGCTTCCAAAAACATGCAATCCACTTCATATTTGTTCTTTAGCCTAATGATGAACTGTTTTATTGCAAAAATTGAATTTTCCAACACAATTGTTAGGAATTACAAGGTTTTTTAAATGTTAGAATCACAATCAATAAAAGATGTATAATTACATCCTAACTCATCTCAGATCAAAATAAAAGTTACAAAATGCAATCAAACTTAATAGAAAAAGAGAGTAAGATGAATTCATTTATTATACATTTAACAGGCATATCTTGGCCTCATCATTTCCCCCATACTTACTTGTTTGTAAATCCCTTTAAAAATGTTACTCTTTAAATTTGGGATTGTATATTCTGTATTCCATTTGATTGTTCATATCAAATGGTTGGAACTGAATATCCCAATGTTTAGATTTAGAGGTACTATACCCTGCTCCTACTTCTAATTTTCTTTTCTATTCCTCAAATTGAGTGGGGTTTTGAAGTTCTCTATTTTTCCAAGGAGATATGGGGGTAAGAAGTAGAGGTGGCCTTGTTTGCATGCTTATCCATATACATAGGGGAGTTTCATTGATCTAAGGAATTATTGTGCATAAAGCTTTTGCTCTTTCTAGACTCTAGATCAAATTTGAAGGGGATATTACTTCCCTTATTTTTAATGCCACTGGGAGAAATTCCCATATTTTTAAACATGTATCATAGATATTATCAAAATTTGCCTCCTCATAAGAGGTGAAGACATCCATGCTCTGCTATAAATTGAAAAGATAAGGTCCCCTACATTTGTCATTAAATGCATGGGATTGGAAATGTGTAGCAAAGGTGAGTGGGTTACCATAATGAATTCTCATACAGAGACTAGATGAACTATCCTTTGACCAATGCTCTAACTCTCTTTCTTTCCATGTAATCTAATTTTGAAGAATAGAGACAAATGCATTAAGCTGGCTTTCCCCTACATACAAATTGATCATAAAACCTATATTTCTTTCTAGCATAAAATTGCAGAGGTAAAATTCACAAAGAAGATTTTTCTATTCTGTATTGGCTAAGAAGTAGGTAGCCGAGAAATTAGCTTCATCTTTTATTTCATGTGGAAGGCCACATGTTATCCTTGCCAACTACCAGTGAATAAATTATTCCTATAAAAACATGTTATAAATAGGATAAGGTCTTCTACACGCAAGCAGTTTATCACTCATTATACAAACTATTTGTATTTTTACAAGACATTTATACTTATCATCTTATTCCTTATAAAATTTGTCTTCCCATTTCTTCCTTGCTTTCTCTTCTTCTGCCAGTTTGCCTTTCAAGTTTGTATCAGATGCCTTGATTAAACTAAGTTCTCTACATGTATCATCCCAAAAACTACTTGAGTGGTAGATAAGTCAATTCAGTCTGTGTAGAGACTGTTGACACAGAGGTCTATATTGTGCATTTTTCCTCATTCTCCATTAGTTGCCTTTTATTCTCTATTAATTCCTCATTCTTGGCTGTGAACTGGTTTGTTAAATCTTCAAGGATCATTTATTTCTATTCTAATTAGAGTTTGAGGAAGTTTAATTCCTCATCCATTTCCTTGATAATGAGTTCTACTCTAGACAAAAATAGAGCCTATTCAATTTACTAGTTTTGTTCTTTTTCTAAAATTGACTGGAGAGTTAAGCATTCTTCTTTCACCATAGGGGATTTCCCTTTCCTTCTCCAAGATGCATGTTCATCTTCTACATGTGATGGTGCTACTGTCTCACCCATTTCTTGGAAAACTAGCTCTTCAAATCTTTCATCTCCTTTTTCCTTTTCTATTTGGCTTGGTCTAGGAGGAGTCATGGCCATGCTACCCAAAATATCAATAGCTTCAGTTTCCAGCCTTTCCTCTTCTATCTCCTCTAGACTTCCTTTAGACTTTTTATGACATCTTCTTTCTTGAGGAGCCTCAAAATATGCAGACATAGGTCTCCTTTTAGAACTTCTTCTAGTTATCACCTTTTGCTCAGTCTTAGGTGAATTGTCACTGTCAAAGACATGTATTAGTTCTTCTGTAGCTTCTATAGAAGAAGAAATTTCTTGAGAAGGCATAATAGGGTCTATAATTTTAACTTTTCTTCCAAGTTTTCTTATTTTTGGTATTTCCTCTTCCCTTAATCTTTTCTTTTCCTCAGCAATGGTGTCAATTTTCAAATGAACTGATATTGTTCTTTTGGAAACACCAAAGTTTTGCCCAAATTTGCCAAGAAATTTGTTCCACATTTCTTCCCCATTTTTCTTTGAAAGGAAATGGTGCTGGCATACTAAATGCACTAACCCATGATGTCTAATTATTCCTACACCCCAAGAATACCTCTGGGCCATTGTATGGATGGAATCAATAAGAAACCCTAGAAGGTTTACTATATATTATGGTTTTTTGGCTCTATATCTAAGGTGTATAAGGATTTTTAGGACTTCTTTTCCTACTGTCCCAAATTGTCCATCACAAGTTAAGTACTTAACTGTCCAAAATGCTACTTTGTTAAAGGGTTTGGGCAGGTTGGCCCTTTTGAATCCTTTAATGATTTTCTTTATATTATAAATATACTAGGGTTTAGTTTCCCCTTCTTTCAACAGGGTTTTAGCCAGGTCTTTTCATGTCCCCTTGACATGGTTTGGGACATGCTCTATTGGTATTCCAGACATTTCACTTATTATATTCATAGAAAAAGGAATAAAAACCTTCCTAATTTTTTCCTTGTTTTCTCTAAATTGATAACAAATTCTCTTACTAGTTCATTGTTATATTTGGTAAAATTCCTCAAAAACTCTAGCCATCTTGCCTGTTGAAAGATAGTTTATACTTCTTCATCTACAGGATCTAAGTATCATTTTCTGGTTATGACTTCTTTTTGATTCCCATGATTCATTCTTCTTGAATCTTAAACAAGTTAGTTAAATATTGCTTCTCTTATCAGCAAAACTAATGATTTTAGCTATGGAATTAGAGGATTCAATTGCTAATTTGGTGAATTTAGTTGCGAAATTACTGTACTCAGCTACAAAATTGATGGAGGTAATTCATTATATCTCTTTGAAATTTTTTTGTAGCTAGCTTTTACTTTGTTGATTAAATAATAGGAATGATTCTTTATGACTATCTGCCAACTCATTCCATCATCAATATCCTTCTCATGATTTTGTACATTTAACCATGATGTACAATAGATGACTCATCATACTAATCTTTTCTAATTCAAGTCTAATCACACATTCAAACTTTCAATCTAACCTTTAACAAGTTAAAAACATAATTACCATCCTTGATGATGTAATCCCTTCATCATGATGACTCATCATTCTTGAAAAGTGGTTAGAAAATAGTTAGAAAAAAGTTTTATTTAAATTATCTATTTATTTGAGAAGATCAATTTCCATCACTAGTTTTCATCCTCTTCCCTTTATTCTGGATCTTTCCATCTGATTATTTGATCATTTTGGAAGAACTAGGTTCTTCCATATGATCAAATGCATTATTTTCTTCAATTTGCTTCAAGAATTCATCCTTAGTAGGAGGCTTCCTATAAAGCTTTAGCATATGTCCATTGACCAAGAGTATTCTTCTACTAACATCAATGGGAAATAACTGGATAGAACCATTATCAAATATGTACTTAATCTAATAAGGTCCCAACCATCTGGTTCTTAATTTTCCTTTGAATTGTTGGTACTTAGAATCAAACAACAATGCCCAGTGTCCTACTTTGAATTATCTTTCCTTGATATGTGAATCATGCCATTGCTTCCTTCGACCTTGGATTATCTCTATCTGGTGAAGTGTTTCCATTTTGAATTCATCCAATTCATTGAGTTGAAGGATTCACTCCTTTTGAGCTACATCCAATTTAATTCCCACCTTAGTTGCTATCCTCAATGTCTGTAGTTCAAACTCAATAGGAAACAAGGGATTTTCCCATAGACTAACTCATATGAGGAAAACGTTGTTGTGGTTTTCCAAGCTATATTGTAATCTCAGATAGCTTCAAGTAGTCTTTTTACATAATCTCTTCTTTCAGCTTTAACTATTTTAGTGAGGATGTTTTTTAATTCTCTATTTGTTACTTCAACTTGTCCATTTACTTGCAGGTGATAGGGAGATGACTTCTTATGATTGATCTGATAATACATTGTGAAGGCCTGGATCATGTTAGACATAAATTGTGGTCCCTAGTCCAAAATTGAGATTCTTGGTGCTCCAAAATTTACCATAATTCTTTTCCAAAGGAAATCAGTAATTGCTTCTTTAGTGGCATTTGTTAAAGCATGCACTTCTACCCATTTTGTTACATAATCAGTACACACAAGAATGTGATCTTTTCCCTATGAAGGAGGATTAAAGGGTCCAACAAAATCCAATCCCCATCTCTCAAATAGTTCAATCACTGCTTGTGGTTGTAGAGGTATTTCATTGGTAATGGTTGGCTATCCCATCCTTTGACAAGGATCACACTGCCTGATATATCTCTTCACATCTTTGTATAGAGATGGCCAATAATAACTAGTGCGAAGTATCTTGTGAGCTATTCTTTTCATTGAATAGTGTACTCCACTTGGTTTATCATGACATGCTTGAAGGATGTCAAAGATTTCATCTTATCTTACACACTTGTGCAAAACCAAATCATTACCACATTTAAATAACATTCCATTCAACCATTTGAACTGTGCATTGGTTTTGATTAATTTTTTAATTTATTTTTTAGTGAAAGAAATAGGAAACTTACCTATTGCAAGATAATTTTCCATGTCAACAAAGCATGGTGTATCAACTAAAATAACAAACAATTGTTCATCTGTAAAGTTGTCCTTGACTGGATCCTACTCCCCTGTAGTGGTCAATCTTGACAAGAAGTTAGCTACCACATTAGATTTGCCTAGATTGTCCATAATGGTAATATCAAATTCTTGTAGAAGTAATAACCATCTAATTATTATACCTCCAACCACTAGTTTGTTCATTAAATATTTAATTACTGAGTGATTTGTATGTACAAATATTTTGTACCCTGTAATGTAATGTCTAAATTTATTGATTGCATAAATCACAACCAAAAATTCTTTTTCAGTGGTAGTGTAATTTCTTTCAGTGGGACTAAAATTTTTACTTAGGTAGTAAATAGCATACATTCTTCCTTGTTCATCTTTCTATCCCAAAATTGTACCAATTGAGGTATTTGAGGCATCAGTTTGGATGTGAAAAGGTTTCTCCCAATTAGGTCCTTTCAATATTGGAGAAATTACTAATTTCTCTTTAATTTCTTCAAAAACATGTTGACACTTTTCATCCCAAAGAAATTCACAGTCCTTGGTAAGTAGCTTAAACATGGGGGTAGCGATTTTACTAAAATCTTTAATAAAGCACCTATAGTATCCAGCATGCCCTAAAAATGACTTGATATCTATGGGGATTTGAGGAATAGGTAAATATGAAATCATCTTGATTTTGTTTTGGTCAACCTAAATTCTTCTTTTTGAAATATGGTGCCCTAATATGATCCCTTCATCAACCATCATCAAACATTTCTCATGACTAAGAGACAAGTGATGTTGTTAACATCTTGTTAATACTCTATCCAAAAATTTTAAGGAATCATCAAATGTATCTCCATACATAGTAAAGTCATCCATATATACATCTACACAATCATTTTTTAGGTCTACAAAAATTGCTAATACAACTCTTTGGAAGGTTGTTGGAGCATTACGTAGTCCAAATGGAAATACCCTATAAGCAAAGGTACTCCATGGACAAGTAAATGTAGTTTTGTCTTGATCCTCAATAGCAACTCTGATTTGATTGTATCCACTAAATCCATCCAAAAAGGATAAGTATTGTTTACCTGAAAGGTTGTCTGAGACTTGATCTATAAATGGTAAGGGAAAATAATCGCTCAGGGTGGCTTTGTTTAGTTCCCTATAGTCAACACAAATTCTCTATTTTCCATCCTTTTTAGGGAAAATTACAAGAGGAGACACCCACTGACTATCTTAGATAGGGTAGATAAAACCTACTTGTAATAGTTTTTCAATTTCTTGTTTGACTATATCCCTTAAAGCTGGATTAATCCTTCTCTAAGGTTGCCTAATTGGTCTAATATTTTCAGTATAAATGTGATGGGTGAAAATATTTAGATGAACTCCCTTCATATCTCTATAGTCCCAAGCAAAAGCTTTAGTATGATCCTTCAAAACATTAAACAATTTGACTTCTTCATCATTCTTTAACCAACTATTAATATTAAAAAATTACTTGGTTAAATTTCAACATGTTTGGTTCCAGGATATGATGAATTGGTTTGTTGAAAGGGTTTCATTAAGGTGTTTAGTGGATAGGCATATGGTAACAACATATGATATGTAGCAACATCTCTTAAAGTTACTTGAGATAGAATGCTAGACAAAGGATAGTAGGAAGAGTTATGATACTTATCTTGTTGTAGGTCAAATTTCTCATTATTGCTATTGTCCATAAATTATACATCATCTCCTAATATCTACAAATCTAAAGCTATAGATCCTTCCTCTCCCCAAGAGAAATATCATTCCTCTAGAGTGAAATTATCTCTATTTGTAGAGAATTGTTGTTGGCATGGTTCCAAAACTAACTGTGATGGTTCCAAAACAGATTTTGTAGGTTCTAGAACTAATCTTGACTACTCTAATGATGATTTATATTCATTTAATGAAGGATTAACCGTATCATCTATTTCTCATACATGATCCTACAATGTTATCATAGCCAAAGAAGATAGATTTTACTCATTAATATCAGGGTTATCAACCCATAATTTTGCTTGATTATTACTAAAAAGTCATATAGAAGGATATAATGAAATTTGTTTAGAATTATTACCATTGGAAATAGTCATATCACCTGACCTACAATCAATTAAGGTAGAAACTATAGCTAACCATGGTCTGTCTAAAATAATGGGATAACTAAGTGTTTTACCTTTTGGCTATAAGGTAAGGAAGTTGACTGAATATTCCCATGATTCCACCATTACTGCCACATCTTCAATAACTCCTTTTGGTTTTGCTATAGACTGATCTGCCATCTTTAATATGGTAGTAATAGGTTGTATGCCTATTAGTGGTACTGTTTTCAAAGTGTCCACTGTCATTACATTGATAACTATGCCCAAATCATTTAAAACATAATATATATCTTTATTCCCTATAGAAACAAAAATAATAGGGCTTCTAAGATCTCCATATTTGGGTAGGAGTTTTCTTGCTAATAAATCAACAAGTTTCCCATCTACTTAAATAGACCTGGGGTACTACTTCTTTCTTCCAAGTTTTTTAAAACATAATAGTTTAATTAACTTGTTTAACTCTATAATATCCTTAATTGCTTGTAACAATGGTATTTCAATATTCAATCTTCTTAGTTCATGCACCAATTTAGATTCTTTAAGTTCTATGGTTTCTTTATGTCTTTCTAGAAATGGAATCTTAGTAGAATTTCTTTCTGGCTCCTTATCTTTTCTTTCATCTTCCTTAGGTGCAACCAGGCTAGGAGTTTTAGATTCTTTGGTCATCTCAGTGATTATAATAAGTGGACTACTAACTATTTTTCCATATCTAGTTTGAATGTTTTTATAATCCATTACATTTAGATCAATTGATTTTTTTGGTTTTGTTTCGTGTACAGGAGTTATTTGTTTGTTTCTTGGGTTTGCTACTAGTTGTGCTGGCATTTATGTTTGGACTATATTTTCAACCTGTGGATTTTGTGCTAGAAGTCCCATTATGGCTTGTTGGTTCTGATTTGGATATGTTTTCCCTTACACATAATTACTAGGACCCCATCTTGGTTGTGGCCAAGCATAGGGATTTCCTTGACCAACCCAAGGTTGTTGATATCCATGAGTATACCAACATTGACTTGTCCAATCTTGAGGATGCCATGTTGGTTGAGGGGCCCAAGGAGGTTGTCCCTAACTTTGTGGTACTGTTTGAGCTACCCATGGCATCATCCAAGGATTAGGAGCTGGTCTTGGCATAAATTGTCCTTGGCTGGGTTATCTCTCAACAAAATTCATATCTTATGTGGTAGATGATGTATTGGTTTGTTTGATCTAATTTTTTATGAGTGGAAGAAGAGAACAAGCCTAAGTATCATGTTCTTTAGATTCACATACATGACATACTTTTGTTTTATTCAAATGACATTACCTTATTGCATGTTTCTGCCTGTATTTAGGATAATACATGGCTAATGGTTCAAGTTGGGCATTTGCTTTAACTTGCAATCCATCCATGATGGAGGTTAATTGAACTAATATGTCTATTTTAAAGTTTGATAATTCATCCATCAATTTGTTCATACCTAGATTTGAATTTTTAACCATTTTCCCTTTTCTAGCTCCACCCCTTAGCCTTGAATAGTTTCTACAAATTTCTATGATTTCGTCGATTCTTAATTGAGCAATGTTTTCTCTACCAATTAAATCAAGGGTTTCCCTAGATTCATCATCTAGACCTTTGGAAAAAATGGTTTTACTTAAATCTTATTGAAGTACAAATCCACATCTTTTACTCATAAAGAGGAATCTATCCAAATAATCTTCCATAGTTTCATCTTCTTCCTGTTTGATTTTGAAAAATTCTTTCTTTCACTTTATTCCTCTATAATAATCTTGATATTTGTCTAGGAAGATAGTTTCCATTTATTCCCAATTGGTAATATAATTAGATGTTAATCCCATAAACCACCTCATTACTACATCCTTCAGGGTAGATGGAAACAACTTCAATTTTTTATTATCTGTCTTGTAATCATAAGTTTGATATAGTACTTTAAATTCAAGAAAAAATTGGTCAGGATCCTCATATGACATTCCTATAAATGTGGCAAGTGTGCAGGTGAAATGTTTTTCATAGTGGTTTCATCATCCTCGATCTGAATGGGATAGGTAAAGGTTCTCTCAGGTTCTCTTCTAGCTTCTCGTGCCATCTCTCTAGTATTTTCTAGTCCCTTCTTCCAGTCAATGTGGTATGTGGTCTATTTTGGGGATGGAGAAAATTCAAGAGTAGGAGGTTGACTACTCAATTGAGAATCAAAACTTTCCCTTAATGGATCTTGAGAAATAACCCTCCTCCCTAAGGTTCTACTTGGTTCTGGTGACTGATCCAAAAATTCCAAAAATGCTAATTTTGCTTCTTGTCTTGTAGGAGATAATGGTGCCTCCAATTCTTGTTCAATGTCCTTACTTAAACTAAAGGATGATGGAAATTCTTGTTCAGTTATTTTGGGGAGAAATCTGCCCTTGGAGTCTCGTGGTCTATTCATAAATTAGGGAAAAATTCTTTAATTACTAAATGAATGATTATTGCTCTTATTGACACCTAATTATAAAATTACAACTAGTGAGTCCCCAGTAATGGCACCAAAAATGATGGGTGTCATTATGCCCTTCATTTAATCAACTTTCTATTAATGTCATATTTAACCAGGGTTGTGTCTAAAGCTATATGCAACAAGATGAATCTTAGTGATTTAGTAATTGATTGTAGGTATTTGTATTTTTCTTTTATTTTGAGGGTTTTTTAATGTCTTAAGGACTTCTTGGTTAAACCCTTATTGGAATCAAACTATGAAAATTGTTGAAAGTAAACACATGTTGCAAAAATGAATTTGCTAGAAGTAAATTCAGGTTTGCAGAATGAAATAGAATGTTGGAAATAAACACGTGTTTGCAGAATAAAATAGAATGCTTGGAAATAAACACACTTTTGTAGAATAAGATAGATTGTTGTAAAATTATTGCAAAGAAATGATAATTTAATCTAAAACACCTACAAGAACAAATTTACATCAAATTTTAACTTTAAGGAAGTGGAAGCATTTATAAATTTAATAGAGTTACCTATTTGCTTTTCTAAATAAAAGATAAATATTGACCATAAATGAAGATCTTGGTTCTTTGGAGGAGTGGTCCCTTGTTCCAGCTAGAAACATGATTGAACAATTTAATTTGCTTTCAAAATAGAAATGGCTATTTCATTGATAAAATGTTCTATATTACAAAATGTACTAATCTATCCTTATCTCTCTATTCTTCAATGATTTTCTATTACTTCATAAATTCCAAAATCTACATATATAGATGCTTTGATGGCTGTAACTATTTCATAGATATGATGGAACTAAATCACACCCAGAATAGATGCTAAATCAAGATGTGGCTAGATGTCTAGTTGTGTGATAAATGTCTTGGATTTGTAAGTATGGAAATTGGGAATCTACTCTTGATTTAATGGGATCGTTGACTTGATAGATCATCGATCATTTGGAATAGATCCTTATCAGTTCCATATC
This sequence comes from Torreya grandis, assembly GCA_037957365.1. Lineage (NCBI taxonomy): Eukaryota > Viridiplantae > Streptophyta > Pinopsida > Cupressales > Taxaceae > Torreya > Torreya grandis. The sequence goes on along the minus strand of JARHVA010008013.1, from coordinate 191,931 downwards.
TAGCTGCAAAAGTTCTGGAGCTTATTTGTAGGAGTAGCAAAGCTAATTCAGATAATTTTGGAGGTAAATATAGAGTAATGGAGCTAAGTCCAAAAATACAACTTGAAATAGTATGGTGGAGTTTTGTAACTAAGCTGAATTGATTCCAATGCTTCCAAAAACATGTAATCCACTTCATATTTGTTCTTTAGCCTGATGATGACTTGTTTTATTGCAAAACTTGAATTTTCCAACACACTTGTTAGGAATTACAAGGTTTTTTAAATGTTAGAATCACAATCAATAAAAGATGGATAATTACATCCTAACTCATCTCAGATCAAAATAAAAGTTACAAAATGCAATCAAACTTAATAGAAAAAGAGAGTAAAATGAGGTCATTTATTATACATTTAACAGGCATATCCTGGCCTCATCAGCAAGGGCATGGAGGATATAAGGAAGTAGATAAAGAGATGTATGTATAATTAGTACAACTAGAGACCACACTCTAAAGAGATGGAGGTGAAATTGAAGAACATAAGGGAGATCCAACAAGGGATGAGGTAAAGGTGGACCAAGAGATGGATTAATAGAAAATAATGAGGTCATAGATAAAGATCAAGGTGGAGAAAGATGTAAGAAGCTAGGAATGGTCATATAAGTTGGTAAGAACAAGGAAGGGCATCAAGGGAGACAAAAAAAAAAGAACTAAAATGGAGAAAAGAGAAGAAAAATAAAAGGTAGAATATTGGGGGTGAGAGATGCACTAAAGAATGATAGATTGGAGAATTGAAAAGTATGGGGAGAGAAGTGTAACAATAATGAAGGGTAAGGGGAGAATGAGAGATATGGGCATCTATGAAAGGTTTGAAAACAAGTCTAAAAAAGACAAAAGAAAAAATAGTTTGGTGATGAAAATGAAAAACAATGAAATAAATTAAAGAAAAGGAAACATCAGGGAAAAAGAAGTGAAATGAGGACACAAAGAGTATGATGGAAGAAAAAAGAAGTAGTTGTATTTTAACCAAGTAAGCATTGGTGATGATATTCAAGGAGAGGAATAACAAAGAAAAGTAGATGGTGGTTGTGGAGATGAGAATGGGATGGTAAATGGGAAAGGGGTGAAGAATGAGGGAAAGTAAAGGATGAGTGGACAAGAAGGTGAAAATATAAGGTAGATGTTAATCAGCATTTTAGAAGCGATTGATAAGCTGAACAAGTGATTAGAAGAGATTAACAAGCTAAAAAAATGGTGAGGAGGTGATGAAATAGGGGGACATAATGAAATGGAGTGAGATGAAACTAAGGGATAAAGATTAAAGATGATAAGAATAAAAAGGAAGAATTGAAGTAGGAGTACAAAGCACATATACTCATAAAGATGTAAAATATAAGTGAGTACTAAGAGGGAAAGAGGAAAAGGGGAATGTAAAAAGGGCCATATGCAAAAAGGAATAAGAAGAAAAGAGCAACTATGGAAGGCTTCTCAAAGGATAAATACTCAGGGAGAAACTAGTTGTGGAGGAAAAAGGGGAAGATAAAAAGGATGAAAAAAAGTAAATAAGAAGAATGGAAAATTGGTATGGTGGGAAGAGTGGTAGAATAGCAGAGAGTGGTGGTACATGTAAATCAAAAGTATAGCAATAGAAGAAATAGAAAGCTTGTAAGATGCATAGTATGTTGTGGAATGGGTGAGGAAAAGAGAGTGATAAAGGGGGTATGAAAAATAGCCAAGGAGGAGGGGCGATGATGAGGATGGAGAAATAAGTTGAAGGGATAAAGGGTAAGGTTGGTAATAAGGTGAAAGAGAGATAGAAAATTCAAAATTTGGGTGGGGAAGTGGGCCATGAAGCATGCACAAGGAGAGACGATGGGGAGGCCAACAAAGTAGAGTAGGAGGTGGATTTATGGGAGGTAAGGGGGGCTAATGGTGAATGTTGTCAACCCTTGTGTTAAAAGAGATTGACAAGCTAGAGGTAGGTAGATGGTAAGAGATAGGTAGAGAAGTAGAGGAAGAGATTTTAGGTGAGAAGGGTAAATAAAGTAAATGAAGTGGTTGAGTTAAACTCAGTAACTGAGCACTACCTACATAGTCCAAAAAGACCTCAGGATAATGTAGTTCTCCCAACAATGGGGGAAAGACTTAAGAGGAAGTATTAGATGGTGTTAAAACATAAGGATGTTGAATAAATAATTCAAATCTTCCTTGATGTAGGATGCCCTAAGCAAGAGGGAGTTGTTAGCAGTAGAAATGAATGAGAAGAAAAAAAGGGGATGGAAATTGGTTGTTAATGGTTGAGCTACCCCTAGAGTAGTGCCTACATAGTTTGTGGACATTAGGCCAATATAGTTCAACAAGGTTTGGATGAGTGGCGTTCAAATTAGCTACCCCAATTTGATGAACCACATGGGCTAGTTTGGGTTGAGGGAGAAGGTTTGGTAAAATAATAGTTTTGGGTTTTGGTGAAGTTGTCGATGAATGTGAATGGGGCAGGTTAGTAAATATTTACCATAATGATCCCACATTTAGTAAGATGAGAGATATGGATGGGAAAGATAGAATAAATTAGAATGGAACATAATGCTAAGTACCATGAATAATCTTCAATGGAGCCAATCCAAATAAGAGGTGATTTTGTGAGGAGGTTGTACCTTCTAAAATTGTGTGAGGTTAGGATTTTATAGATAGTGTCTACCACTACGAGACAATTTTTAGGAGGTGGGGGTCTATCTAGATATGTATAATCACTGTGGCCAAGGTTCACCACCACTATGAGTTGAGTTTTAAGGGCAGTAGCAAAGTGGTAACTTGCAAAGAATTTATTTGATAGTCAAGGAAATTATACAAGGAAGTTAGCATCATGGTGAGCAATAGAGGATGGACCTTGCATGACCCAAGAGTTTCATGGGTAGGCTAGATAAATGGTGGCCATATCTACATCTTGTGCCCTAGTTGCTTAGAACCACAAACATGGGGTCCCATTTAGAAGAGTACCTGGTATCAGGGAGGTATGTGTTCTAGGATATTGGTGATATAATTAGATCAAATAGTCATTCCCATGCTATGGATGGACTCTTAATTGGTACAAAAGAAAAGACTACCATGTTCAAGCAAACACTACCAATGGTTGGGGTCTAATGTTTAGAGCTTGTGGTAATGGGCTAGTAGGAATGGGAGGGTAATGTGTTGGATATTATTTCTTGAATGTTATTATGCTTGAGGTTTTATGGATACTTATGAATGTTATGGTTATTTTAATATCACTTAATGTAAAAGAAATGATCATTGTTATTGCAATGTTGGATGGTATAAGTCATGGTGAAAAAATCAACCATGAACATTAAGAGAAGAATAGGGCATGATGATTTTTTTTTGACAAGGACTAAAAATAGACCCAAAGTGAGATCAAATTACTGAATATAAGCCGTTCAAATGTTGTGAATGAGTGGTCGTTAGTTGATTAAAAAGGTTTCATGATCACAAGTGTCACGTAAGCTCTAAATCCCTTGATTTATAGATAGTCAAAAGGGAAGATGGGTGATAGGTGGTGTGAAGGGTAATAGGGGATATGTATGATAAACTCATGTGATTTAGTTTTCCCCTTATATAGGTGGGATAATAATGGTAATAGATAAGTCCATGTCATATGCTAGATGTAGACTGATCTATATGATAAGTATACATGTGAAAGCTAATTATGGCTATAGATTTTTTTGTGGGAGTGGGTCTTTGGCTTTATTTCTATATATGGGAAGTTGGTCAATGTGAGAATATTCCATGAAATTGTTCTTTTTTTGACAAAGTTAACTCATCCATCCTTTGAGGGATTGGTCTAAGCTTATTGGCTTTGTTTTAATGTTCTTGATAGTTGTCCTTCAAATGAGCAGTCTACCTTACATGTGGTAATTTTTATTTTGTTTTTGGGCAGCTATCCTTCAAGGGAGAAGTTTGCAATGCTTAAGATATTGACCTAATTAATTATTTCAAGATGAAATGTGTTTAAAACATGGACTAATCTAATTAGGTTTAGAGGTTTACCTTTATAAGGGAAAAAATTTACATAAGAAGGTCAATGATATGTGAAAGGGTGTGGTTTTGAGAGACAATGACCATGGGATTCCATCATGTTAGAGATGAAAAGTATACATGAGAACCATGCTATGGGTAGAGCCATGGTGCCCATATTTAGGATTGGCCTATGACCATGATGGTTAATCACATGGTTCTATGTTGTAATCAATTATCTTCAAAAGGGGAGGAGCAAGGTGTGTGAAGGTTAAAATATTATAATCAAAGGATGAGCTTAAATTAGACAAATAGGTGAACTTGATCCTTCTTTAATAGAAAAATATATGTAAATGAAAAGCATTGAGAGGCTCAATTTATGGTTTGCCTTTGAGAGAGGACAAATAATAAGATATTGATCCATAATTATGGGTGATGATGTAGGGTCTAAGCCAATTAAAATAAAACTTACCTCGTTTACTCTTCTCTATGTTGGTCACATGTTGGTTTTATTTTAGGATGAGATCTCTGATATTGAATTCTTAAGGTTTGAGGTAAAATTGGTTAGATTTGATGGAGAAGGGTAATCTCAAATGGTTTGATGGGAGAATTTGAATCCCAAATATGTCATGTGGTGCCCAAATGGGTTTCTCTAATTTGATATACCACTTGGTTCAAGTTTGGTTGATGGATGGTCTAGTTGATAGGTTGAGGAAAAAAAGCCAAGGGTTAGTTCAATTAATGGTTAAGTATGGTTCAATAAATGGTTAAAGATTTATGGAAGGAAAGTTCCCCTAGTTTACTCTTTGTATGGGTGTGAAAAAGATCCCAAAATGAAGGTGTTTATGGTTGGGTGTGGTTAGAATGTTGAGGGTTTGAAGGGTATGTTCATGGAATGGAAATTTTGGCCTTTCCCTTAACCTTTTGTTGGACCTGAGAGTGGGTAACCCTATAGATGGTGTGTATAAAAGGAAGTGTTGGTTTAACTTATTGCTTCAGTTTATCCTTACTCTTAGGAGAGAATGGGGGAATAGCCAAGTGTTGGGTAGGTTTGGTTGATGGTTGGGTTGGAAATGGGATCAAAGGAGGTTTATTTGATAACATATTATCCTTATCATAAAGTCAATGGAGAATGGTTTTAAGATCCTTGTAGTGTTTTATAACATTACCAAATATCCTATGGCAAGAGAACACATGATGGTCATTGTACCATGAAGGTTTTGGACATGAAGGGTCAACATTTTTGATAGGGTTGAAAGGTTTGATAGGTGTTAAGCTTAAGGAAGAGGTTTGAAATAAACTTTGTAAAATGGCTGAATAGGATTCATGCAAAGGTTTTAGAGCTGATAAGTTTTTAGTTTTTGGAGCCTTTCTAAAATTAGTTTTTACTACAAAAGTTATGGGTGGTGGGGTAGTTCTGGTTTGTCAGTTAGGTTGGGTTGGCTTGGTTAAGGGAGGTTCATATGATAACATATTATCCTCATATAATTTGTGGATGAGTGCTTGCAGAGATTTTCAATGCTCTATGTTATGTCTAGGTGTCTTATGGTATGCGTAGACTAAGATGACATTAAACCATTTTGGTTTAGGATGTGAAGGGTCAAAAGTTTTGACAGGTTGGAAACATTTGAGAGGTGGTAAGTTTAAGGAGGAGGTTTTCAATAACCTTTGTAAAATGGTTGAATATGATTAAATTAAAGGCATTAAGGGTGATGGATTTTTGGGCTTTGGAGTGGGAGCCTTCTTACAAGTAGGCTTTGCCCTGGAAGTTGTTAGTTTTGGAATGGTTTTAGTTAATTGGTTAGGTTGGGGTTGCTTGGTTAGTTTAGAAGTAGAAGATTTAAGAGAAGGGGGGCCCATGGGTCTATTTCAGTATGGTTTAGGAGATTCCACCCTTTTAATAGGTTTAATCAAAGTTTTCTTTGATGGACTTGATGTAGTTAGGTCTAATTTCAAAGGTTAGTGAGTTATGATAAGAATAGGAAGTATTCCTAGATTCTTGATGGGTTTGGTCAAATAGGTGTAAGGGTATATAAAAATTTTAGATGGAAGTGGGTTAGATGGTTTCCTTATGGTTTTGGAGGATGGAGTATCTGAGGATGTGGTTGAGGTAGTGATAGGTTTTAGGGTGGATTCAAGTGATTCTAAGGGTTCTTGTTTGTTTTGGTAAGGGAGGAAAAAATGATGCCAAAAAGTAGCTCTATTGAGATTAGGTTGAGAAGTGAACTCTAGGATTTGTACTAGCTTAGAAAATGGCTTGTAGATAGGTTTGGTTCCTTGATCATTGATTTAAAAACTTAAATCCTCAGGTGGAGAAGAGGGAATAGTTTACCCATCTATGTTTTTGGTGGAAGGTTAAAAATTTAGATAAGATGTTTCTTCCATAAATGGAATGGATAAGGTGACCTCTTTTAAAGGAATGTTTTCCAAAGGAAAAGTAGGTGAGTCTGTGGTGGGGGAGGAAGGTGTAATGATATAAAGTGAAAGGAAGGAAGTGGGTTCTTCCTTTGTTTGGTCATTCAAATGAATGGGAAGTGATTCCCCTGATTTAATGAGTGGGGTGGAAGAATTAGAAGTAATAGGTTCATCAACAACAACATCGATTGTGTGCACCTCATAAGTGTGAGATGATTATAGTTGGATTTGATTCACTAAAAGGGGAAGTGGAAAAGATTGTTTGGTTTCCTTAATTGTGGTTTGTAAGGAAATTTTTAAAGGTTCTACTTGGTCAACAAGTGTATTGGTTAATTTTGGTATTATTATAGTTTCTTTAGTTGTCAGTTTACTAAGGGCTAAAAGAAGGTGTACCTATGTCTAAGTTATCACATTAGGCTATGAAACTCTTTGTAAGTTATTTGGTTGGGTTGAAGAGGCTAGATGATTTGATAGTTTAACACCTTATTTGGGTTGATAGGTTGATTGATAGGTTGGTTGATTAGTTGAGGGTGATGAAATTGATTGGGCTAACAAGCTGGGTTGAGGTTGATATGATGGTTGGTGGAAATGGCCTAAGCTTTGACAAGGTTGGGGTGATTAATATGATAGATGTTGATAGGTTGTTGGTTTGGCATGATAATAATTAAATGGTTGATGATAGGCCATTTGATGGTTATAAGTGATGTTTGATTGATCATGGATATCAAAAATAAATGGCCTAAGTTTTGACTCTAATTTAGCTATCCAGTCTATTATCACTATAACAAACTCAGGTAGTAGTTTGAGTGAAGGTTGATAGTTTATGCATTAATTAAAGTTGGAGTTTGATGAGTTATAGGTGAGGTTAGGTTGATTTTAAATAGGGTTGGGTTAGTTATAGACAAGATTGGGTTGGTCGTAGATAAGGTTGGGTTTATTGTTGGTAAGGAAGGGAGAATAAGTGGCTTGTGATGCAAGGTACCACTTTAAGGTGAAAGGATTATTATTCAAGATCCCAGAAAAATTAGGATCTCTAGGATATAAAATAGGAAATCTCTCTATTGAAAAATATATTAGAGATGAGCTATTGGAAAATAGTTTTTTGGTTGGTTTGATTCTTCAATTTTTTGTCTACTAAAGACTATGTGAAGAATAGAGAGAAATGAAGCTCACACCTCAAACAAGAAGAAAAAATATTTCAAAGAAATAAACACAAATAATAGAAATGTGTTTAGCCTAGGACTAATTTTAAATCACTTTTGGCTTATGCCTTAAAGAGTATGGTGGGGATTTGGTTTGATATAGGTACTAAAAAGGCAAGCTAAAGTTGGTTTCAAATTATTTAGGTGCTTAAAATAATGATCTATGTTAAAATTCAGTACATGGCTTGGTATTTAGGCCTACCCACTCATTTCAAAATCTTTTAAAAATAAGGGTGATGGGTGCTTAGCCAATATATATCAAGTTTAGAGTTTATACTCAGCTAGAGAGCTGATTTGGTTCTCCCCTTGGTGGTGAAATCCAAGTGGGATAGCTGAGAGGGGGTAAGGTTACCACCAAGTGATGAAATCTTAGTTGTTCCTTGTGACAATTATTTTTTTGATGTTATTATTATTTATTTTTTTGGCTTAGTGTGTGAATATAAGTGAAATATATGATAAAATTATTGTTCTCGCTATTTACTAGATGAACTACGATCATCAAGTAATTCAATTGTAGAAAAGTCTTTGTTTTAAACCCAAAATTAAATTTCATATTTATTTAAATGCATAAAAAATATCTAAATTAAATATAAATGAAAGATGAAAATGTAAGGCCTAATCCTAGGATGATTGTTCTTTTTATTTTCTTAAAGATGCAAGGAAAATAAACTTTAACTTTTCTAAAAATGCAACTAAAACTTGTGGTTTTTTTTATTAAGAAAGAAAGCTTAATTTTCCTAAAATGAAACTAAATGACTTTCACTAATGAAATGATAAATGTCCTACAACATATATTAACCCAAGAAAACTCAAGGGTCCCATCGGGCATTCCAAAATGTTTCTCTTAATTTTTTTGCTTTTCTTACTTTTTTTTATTTTTGAAAAGAAAGAAACTAGGAATGAAGGGTGTGGAAGACTACCTGTTAAAGTGTACACATTGAATCCAGATGATTATGGATAAATCTTATATGCATAGGGAAGAATACCTATAAATAATAAAATACTACCATAAAATATTATTTGTTAGACAAGTAGTTGGGTGGATTTCCTAGTGTGAGCTAGATCCTAGAAGCAAAAGCTTTCTAAGAGGCTGTCAATCCACTTTCTTCAAAATGCTTAAGTGATAATGATAAAAGAAACATATTTTGAATTAAAAAAAAAATAAATGATACTAAAATAGAAAATAACTAAATTTTATAAAATCAATTTAAATGCTTTTCAAAAGATAACTAAATGAATGCAATAGTTTAATTAATACTAATATGTAAAATTGGTAAAGGTTACGATTTTGGTTTGGTGAAGTGGTGAGGGTCAAAAGGATTGATTTGTTTATTTGGGTAGATGGTCAAGGATGAAAGTATACAAAGGGATGAATAGATAAATGAGGTAGATAAGTAAATATGGCAAAGGAAAAATAAAGGTAAAGATGGCAAAGAGGGAATAGAGGTAAACGAGGCAAAGAGGTGAATGGGATAAAGGGGATAAATGAAATGGAAATAGCCAAAGGGATTAAATGGGATGAATGGGATAAATAGGAAAAGTTTAAGGGCTCAAGAGTATGGAGGTTAAGAAAATGGAAGGCCAAAAGGAAATAAAGAAAGAACTAAAATTATAAAACAAAGTAAATTACCTCAATGTTGTTGAAGTGGTTTGAAGATGTTGATGATGGTTGAATATCGATGAAGCTTGAATAAATTTTGGCAGAGCTTCATTGCTTTGATATTTTTTATTCCAAGATTATGATGAACTCTAAAATGATGACCTCCTCCAAAAAACCTTGTAGCAATATGTTAATAAGAAAAGACTAACTTGCCACTTAACCTTAAGTGAAGGAGAGTAGGGTATTTATAGAATTTTTGTGTGAAGAAACATGCCAAAATAGAGAAATAATGAAAAAATTCAATTTTATCCTAGTGGGCTCATGATTTAGTCAAGGTGAGGTGGGTGAGGATTCCCATGTGGGTTGGTGAGTCTCCAAATTTGAATGGAGATCATGCACATGGGTTTAAATGAGGCTTAAAGACTTCTCCCCATCCTTTATTGCTTTCACACAAGCACTTAAATAGGTGTCACACCAAATGTGGTGCCATTTTCCATATGGGGAATGAAAAGTCCAAGGTGAGGTTGGTGGGGATTCCCATGTGGATTGGAAAGTCTCTCATTTGGGTTGGTGAGCCTCCATTTGTGCTAAAAGGTCAAAAATGGGTGCCATTTGTCTTTCCCAAAGTCTTAAAGAGGTAGGTATATCTTTTTTAAGTCTAATTTTATGTGGAAAGATAAAATACATGTTGAATAATGGCCCCTTAAGGGGAAATTCACCAAATTTCAAGGGGGGGCCTTATGATGCTTGAATGAGGTAATAAACCACTTTAAGAAGGGTCTCAAGTGGGGTATGATGTCTCACATCAAGCCACATCACTTTTAAGCCACACCATTTGCCATATCACCTCCAAATCACATGCCATGTCACTTGTCATGTCATCATGAATAGTGATAGTGGGTCCCTCAGTGAATAGTGATGGTGAATAGTACTTGTTGACCATTTTGGCCCTATGGGCTAAAATTGGTCCCCTTCTTCCCTTGCTATTTGAAGCCAGTCAATTTTAGGTTACACAAGTTCATCAAGCTTTGGTTCATTACTGAGTCTAATCATTTGGTTCAATGTTTAAGTCCATCGGCAAAGTTAAATGATGTAGTTTAATGACGTGATCTAATGGCTTTTGGTTCAATGACTTTAGGTTCAATCCATCGATTCAATGACTCAGCTCATCGGCAGGTTCATTAGTGCGTAGTGTTGAATCATTGAACCAGTTCAACGAACTAGTTTAATGCATTGGTTCAACAAATTGGTTCAATCTTTTGGTTCATTGGCCTTGGTTCAATGGTTGGTTCAGGCAGGAAAAGTTTAAAGCAAATGGTTCAAAGGGCTTGGCGCATGGTGTTAAACTATTGAACTGATTCAACGATTGGTTCAAATGAATGGTTCATTGGCTTAGTTTAACAAAGGCTCAGCATGTAGTGTTGAACCATTGAACCATTGAATTGTTGAACCATTTTTGGTTCAATGGCTTGGTTCAAGGGGGGCATCCCAAAGCTGAAGGGTAGGTGTCCTTGCAGAGGGTAGATCTGAGTCAAAAAAGCCCTTGTGGAGGGCAAGGAGCATTTCAAAGAAAAGCCAAAGAGCATAAAACAAAAAGATAAGGGATTGAGATGATTCTCATAGACTTTTTGTCTGTGAGAAAATTGTTTGTAGAAAATGCCTATGGGAAATTAGACTGCAGACAAGGCCCAATAAAGTTTGCCAAAAATGGTGATGTCCTGTAAACTATAAAAGTTAAGCATGCAAATTAGCTGTTAGGTTTTCAAGTAATGACAGGTGTGCAAACATCAAATTTTACACCAGGAAAGCTAGAGCGCAGAAGGCACCAAGTGGCAACCGTGGAAGACTTTGACATGCTTTTTAGGAGCAACAAAATGTGTGACATGTCACATGCAGGGCTCAATAGAAGCCAACAAGTGTCAACATCCATGGGTTTCTCCTTGTGCTTCATTATTCAAAGAGAAGACTGGTGGGCCCAAATGGGATGCTAAGAGCTATACGAAGCATGCCAAGTGTTGGCATTTGTGAAGAACCAAAAGAGTCCCAAAAGTTTTCTCAGGTAGCTAAAGGTTTTGCAAAAGTGGCCACGTGTCTCCTTCCATAAAAATCTCAAAAAATACTTCTAAATCCTCTAAGTTAAGTGGAAAAAGTAGGTGGAATCAGGCCATGTGTCAACTTCCACCTGACTCTCAAGGAACCCTCAAAGGTGAGTGGATGTTGCCACATCCCATTATCAACTCAACAGAAGCTACGATGTGTCAACATCCACATTTCAAGTGTCTTCTAAGTGCCCAAGAAATAGACTATGACATGTGTCAAAAGTAGATGTGCTCTTATCTAAGAGCCAAAGGAGTACTAGAAGGAGCTAAAGGAGGCAAAATGGCCAAGCACAGAAGCAGATGAAATGATCCAAGTGGCATAGGAAAGTGTCGATTTAAGGAGTTATTCCAGTGGTTGACATAGTACCTACCATGTGATCATCAAGAGGTGCAATAGTGAATGATGTGACCCATTTTTCTTCATTTTTCATTGATGAGCAGACAAATGGCATGGCCCATAATTTTGAATCATGACAGGGGCTGGCACAACATTATCTTTAAGTGGCTTCCTCATCCCAATGCTTAGAAGGCACATGGGTTACTTGTAAAAGGGTGCCAAAATGGCCTCTTTCTTCCTCTATAAATTGTAAAATTTCTCATTTAAGAAGGGATCCACTCTTAGCCTTAAGGCAAAACTCTGCCCAAAAATCTCTCAGGCTTGTAAGGCAGAGCTCTGCCAGTTTTTTACCTTGAATTAGAACTTAGCATTTTTACCTCTATCTGGTCTAGCACTTTAAAGTATATGTCTAATTTCTCATTCTATGTTAAGTCATTGTTTTTTCATGCTTTCATAGATTGATCATAGCATGTCCAGTGCATTGTGAAGTCTCATTTTGTAGGTCTACTAGAAGTGTCCATAAGAAGAATATAGGTGCCTGTGAATAAGCTGCCATAAGTGTGTCTCAGGATGCCTCTGGTAGTTCCTTCCTCCCTGTATTTCCATGGACCCCTGGTTGACTATTTCAAAAGAACTTCCCACTTAAGATGAAGTGTATAGGTGCTTCTTTTTGGTGAAAATTTTATATTCAGGCTGGGTGGGTCACATTTTTTGGTGTATTACCTTTTACTTTTTTAGGCTTAGGTCCTATTTTTAGCATCTCTCTCTCTCTCTTTTCATTCCCCCCCTTTTCATTTTATTTGTTAGCAGTAAGAGAAAATATGGCCTAAAATATACATCAAAGGGAACTAGCCCTCATTTTAAAGACTCTTCCCTTTAGCTTCACCAGTCCCACAAGTGAGAGGGGAGTTTCCATGTTGCGTGTGGAAAGGTAGGAGCTCAGCCTCCTGCCCTGGGTGCAAATCCATGGCATCAATAGTTTTGGCATGCCTGATGGGACCAACTAGGACAAGTTTTGTCCAAAGAGTTGAAGAATTTTTATGTGTTCTTTAACCAATCAACCTTTGGAGGCTTTTTCATTAGCACCAATGGCAACTCTGAGTTAAATCAACTAGTTAAGCAATTTTGGTACCGTACCATCAAGAAACAATATTTTGGTATGTATAATCCCATCGTTCAGAGCCATGGACCCTATTTTTATTGGCTAGCATGGCTATGATCATCACCAGCATTATGTTGATCCTTATCAAGTCCAATATGACTAGTCCCAGCCCTATTATAAGCTATATCAGCCTTATGTCCAGTCTCCTCAATATGTCACTTCTCCTACTCAACCTAGTCTCTTTGCCAATCAACCTACTTCCACCTCGAAACAACCACTATTGGGATACAAAAAATATGTAATATATCTTGACACCATAAGGGGATGTGGCCAAGAAATTCTTGATCACATCATCCATCAAGTGAGGAATGCACTGGATTAGGTTAAGAATGAATGGGCTCCTATTGAAAGAGCCAATTGACATAGGCTTACAAGTGAAATGATGGATGTGAGTGGTTTGATTGCATATTTGGAAGAGAAGTTGAGTATTCATGAGAGGTAGCCTTACCAAGTCTATCAACCTGCATGCTCACTACCCCAAGTATTATATTAGTCATATACAACCCCTGCTTATAAGCCAAGTCAAGCTTGTCAAAGTCCTTTCCCCAATAATGTTGAGGAGAGTTTTGAAACAAAAAACCTTGTGTTTAAGGCTAATGTTGATAGATTGATCAAATTGGAAAACCTTTAGATGTATCAGTCCATTTTGGTAGAGAGGGAAATGGAATCTAAACCCTCACTACCCTCTCACATTGTGGCCTCAACCCCCCCAAAAGAGACACCTAGTCTGAATGTCTTGAGCTAGAATAAAGTGGTTGAGTCATGGAATAGCAAGGAGGAAAAAGACATTGTTCAAGAGTGTGGGGTATAAAAAGAGGTTAGTCCTTTTCAAGTTTCTTCCACCCTTCCTTAGGAAGCTCCTTGCATTTCATAGCAATCTTCATGCACTCCCCATCTCTATGATGATTCCCATGAGCTCTAAGAGGTACAAAATGAGGATGATCTAGCCAAGTGGATCGAGGAATTAGAGAAGATGAGACTACTTGGAGGAAGAGAGATGGAGTTTTTAGAATTTGTAGAGGAGTTGATGCCAAAAGACACCCCTTCCAATAATCCATAAGCTAATTTTGATATTGATGAAGTGTTGGTAAAGTGCAGGGATGAAAATCAAGAAATCTTGGTATGCCCCCTCCTATTCTAGAGAAAACTCCCTCTTATGTACCAAATCCTTTCTATCAAATGGCACTTACTCATTCTAACTCATCTGATGCATCAATTGATCTTACCCTCAATCCTGTGTGCCTAGCTTTTTAGCATGCCTCTTTTTAGATAGCTTTTCTTGTACATGAGTAGACCCTCCCAAATCTTCCCCAACCTCCTCAAGTCTTTCAACATGATCTCCAAATTCTGAGCTTGAAGAAGGAACATCATGAACCAGCTCAAGACCTTGAATATGTTAAAGTTGCTACCTATTCACAAGAGCAAGATTCCAATCCCAAAATCATGAGTTGGAAACAAACAGTGGAATATTGGGGCAAAAAGGAAGAGGAAGAGAAAGGTTCTACTCAAAACCTTGAAGAAGATGGGGCTGCTCCTGCTCCCGATGATGATTGTGACTTCTAGGATAGGCTTTTCTAGGAAGATATGGATAGGTAGATTATAGAATTGGAGTCTAGAGTAGGTCTCCTTAGTGAATGTGTGATGGACATTTCAGACCAAATAACAGATTCTATGTCTGAATACACTCCATCCACACACCTCCAAGAAAGCTATCAGGCCTTACCTGATATAGATTATGCTCAATTTATGACTGACCAGGGAGACTTCATGAGTGTAGATGAGGAGGAAATCACCATTAATGTCATGGAGGAGCATGGACAATCTCTTGTTCATGTTTTGAATGATTCATTTGAAGTCATTGGGGTAGGTTACACTATTTTTCAAGGAGGCTATGAGCTGGATAAGAGTGGAGAAGGTAGCATTGGGACTCAAATAAGTATGCAAAGGGGTTGTAGGCTTTTAGATTTATCCCTTCAAGAGTTTAGTAAATCTAAAGATACTTTCTTTGAAATCATCAAGGAGAATGGTCATGTCATGAAACTCAAGCATGAGGTAGAAGAAAACAAGCCATTCAATGATGCATACCAAGGGGCTTATGGTGATGAGCCAGTAGCCATTGATTTCTTGATGAGATACACTAGCCTAAAGAACCAATAGGAGGCAAGCTTCCAAGAACCAACAAAGTGCATATATGTTGGAAGCATGTTTGAATTTCCACTGGAATACAAGCCAAACTAGGTGGTAGGCAAGATGAGAAGGTCACCAGCTCTCCTTTTCATTCAACCACTTGTCTAGCACCATAAGTTTCCTTGCTAGGGAGGGGACTTAAGAAGTTTTCCCTTTAATCTAGGAGGGAAGCATATGTACCTAGTTAATTGTATATAGTGGTTGTTGTTAGTTTCTTTTCCCACTTTCCCTAAGTGCCATTTACACAAGTAGTGTTTTTTAGCCTTGTGTGTTTCCCTTTGTGTGTGGGGTAAAGGCTTCATGTTTGATTCTTGGATCTTTAGGGCTGTTGCTAACCTTTCTTCAAAGCAACATCTAAATCTATGCCCAATGGACTATAAGGCAACTGGTCTTTAAGCATAGCAGGCATGCTTCCCCTAGGAGTCACCAATTTGTTGACCATTTTAGCCCTACAGGCCAAAATCGGTCCCCTTCTTCCCTTGCTATTCAAAGCCAGTCAATTTTAGGTTACACAAGTTCATCAAGCTTTGGTTCACCACTGGGTTCAATAATTTGGTTCAACATTTAAGTCCATCAATAAAGTTTAATGATGCAGTTTAACGACATAGTTTAGTGGCTTTTGGTTCAATAGCTTCAGGTTTAATGTGTTAGTTCAATCACTCAACTCATCGACAGGTTCATCGATGCGTAGTGTTGAACCATTAAACTGGTTCAATGGATTGGTTTAATGCATTGGTTCAACATGTCAGTTCAATCTTTTGGTTCATCAGCCTTGGTTCAATGGTTGGTTCAAGCAGGAAAAGTTCAAAGCAAATGGTTCAAAGGGATCAATGTGTGGTGTTGAACTATTGAATCAGTTCAACGATTAGTTTAAATGAATGGTTCATTAGCTTGGTTCAACAAAGGTTCAGTGTGTACTGTTGAACTGATTCAATGGCTTAGTTCAATGGCTTGGTTCAAGGGGGCATCCCAAAGCCAAAGGGTAGGTGTCCTTGTAAAGGGTAGCTCTGAGTCAAAAGAGCCCTTACAGAGGGAAAGGATCATTTCATAGAAAATCCAAAGAGCATGAAAGAAAAGGAAAAGGGATTGAGATGATTCTCATAAACTTTTTTCCATGGGAAAATTGTCCACAAAAAATGCTTGTAGGAAAAAAGCCTATAGAAAAGGACTGACGAATTTTGCCAAAAATGGTGATGTCCCAAAAATTGTCAAAATTAAGCACACAAATTAGCCATTGGGTTTTCAAGAAATGATAGGTGTGCAAATTTCAAATTTTACACCAGGAAAGCCAAAGCATGGAAGGCACCAAGTGGCAACTACGAAAGACTTTGACATGATTTTTAGGAGTAGTAAAACATGTTACATGTCCCCTGTAGGGCTCAACAGAAGCTGACAAGTGTCAACATCCATGGGTTTCTCCTTGTGCTTCATTATTCAAATATAAGACTATTGGGCTTGAATGGGTTGCTAAGATCTATACGGAGCATGCTAAGTGTCAGTGTCTATGAAGAACCAAAAGAGTCTCAAAAGTTTTCTCAGACAGCTAAAGTTTTGTGGAAGTGGCCATGTGTCACCTTCCACAAAAATCTCAAAAAATACTTCCAAATCCTCTAAGTTAAGCCAGAAAAGTAGGTGGAAGTGGCCACATGTCAACTTCCACCTAACTCTCAAGGAACCCTCAAAGGTGAGTGGATGTTGCCACATCCCATTATTAGCTCAGTGGAAGCCACCACGTATCAACGTCCACATTTCAAGTGTCTTCTAAGTGCCCAAGTAGTGGACTATGACACATGTCAAAAGTAGATGCAATCTTAGCTAAGAGCCAAAGGAGTAGCAAAAGGAGCCAGAGGAGGCAAAATAGCTAAGCGTAGAAATAGATGAAGCGATCTAAGTGGCACAGGAAAGTGTCGATTCAAGGAGTTATTTTGGTGGTTAACACAGCACCTGCCATGTGATCATTAAGAGGTGCAATAGTGAATGATGTGACCCATTTTTATTCATTTTACATTGATGAATAGACAAATGGTGTGGCCCATAATTTCAAATCATGACAGGGGCCAACACAGCATTATCTTCAGGCAACTTTCTCATCCCAATGCTCAGAAGGCACATGGGTCACTCGTAAAAGGGTGCCAAAATGGCCTCTTTCTTCCTCTATAAATTGTAAAATTTCTCATTTGAGAAGGGATACACTCTCATCCTTAAGGCAAAACTCTACCCAAAAATCTCTCAGGCTTGTAAGGTAGAGCTCTGCCAGTTTTTTACCTTGAATCAAAACTTAGCATTTTTACCTCTATCTGGTCTTGCACTTTAAAGTATATGTCTACTTTCTTCTTCTGTGTTAAGTCATTGTTTTTTCATGCTTTCACAGATCGATCATAGCATGTCCAATGCATTGTGAAGTCTCATTTTTTAGGTCTACCAGAAGTGACCATAGGAAGAATATAGGTGTCTATGAATAGGCTGCCATAAGTGTGTCTCAAGATGCCTCTAACAGTTCTTTCCTCCCTATATTTCCATGGACCCCTAGTTGACTATTGTAGAAGAACTTCCCACTTCAGATGAAGTGTATAGGTGCTTATTTTTAGTGAAAAGTGTATATTTGGGCTGGGTGGGTCACATTTTTTGGTGTATCACCTTTTAGTTTTTTAGGCTTGGGTCTTATTTTCAGCATCTCTCTCTCTCTTTTCATTCCCCCCCCTTTTCATTTTATTTTTAAGCAATAGGAGAAACCAGGGCCTAAAAGATACATCATAGGGAGTTATCCCTCAATCTAGAGACTCTACCCTTCAGCTTCATCGGTCCCATAGGTGAGAGGGGAGTTTCCATGTTGCGTGTGGAAAGGCAGGAGCTCAGCCTCCTGCCTCGGGTGCAAATCCATAGCGTTGATAGTAATTTTTAATAGTACATTCAAATAGTGATTTTGAATGAGAATATTGATTTAATAGGGTTAAGGGGGTTTTAGGAAGGTTTAAGAAGTTTTAGGGGTTCCTAAGGTATTTAGTCATAAAAAACTATAAATGTGTAGTTTCTTGGTGTCTACACTTACCTCTCAACCCAGTAGTCATTGAAGAACCTTTTCAACAATGGGGTGTTGATTTCATTGGCATGATAAATCTATTACAATTGTAGGTCATATTTATGTTCTTATAGATATAGATTACTTCGCCAAGTGGGTGGAGGTAATTCTGACCAAACATGCCACTTTAAAGGTTGTTTGCAAATTCCTCAAAGAAAATATCATCATAAGATTTGGTGTGCCCAATATAATTGTAACGGATAATGTTGCATGTTTCACATCCTAGGAGATGACTCATTTTTGTTTTAAATATGGAATTATTTTGTATCACACCTTAGATTACTTCCCTCAAGGAAATAGTTAGGCTAAGTCAAGTAACATGAATTTGGTTACTATCATTAGAAATTTGGTAGAAGATAACTAGAAAACTTAGTATAAGGCATTGTATGATGAATTATGGGTTGATCGTATCACTTATAAGTGAGAAATGGGTATGTCTTCTTTCCAACTTTTTTATGGCCTAAATGTAGAAATACCCATCACATTAGAGTTTCCTACTCTCAGATTAGCTAAGGTAGTTGAAGATGAAACATTTAAAAGTTATCTAGATAAGAGTATTATGTACCTTGCTGAGATAGAGGAACAATGTAAAAAGTTAGTGGATCATATTGTTGAAAATCAAAGTCATTTTAAGGAACTCTTTTTCAAATAAGCTAAGTCATGAAATTTTTGAGTTAGAGATCTAGTTCTTATGTGGGATAAGAGAAGAGAACCAAAAGGAATGCATGGGAAATTTGATTCTTTATGGAGAAGTTTGTTTCTCATTCAAAAACTCAGTGGAGAACATAGTTTTCTCTTATCATACCTAGATCAAACACCATTACCCCAACCCTATAGTAGGCAACATCTAAAACTTTGCACTCAATGAGGTTCCAGATAAGTTTGTACATATTTTAAATATTTGTATATTCTTTGTTTTTATTTTAGTTTGGTTAGTCACCTGACTCCATGGCCTAATGGAGAAAGGCACTTAGAGTTCTAGGATTGTCTTTCCTTAAAGTGTTTCAAAGAATACATGAAGGGAATTCCCTAGTTGGAGCTAGTTGTTATGCTTAAATTTTGTAGCTCAATTCATGGGATAACCCCTACAAAACTTGTATGTTTTGTATTCCATGAGCTCTAAGCATGAAAAAGAGGATAATCACTACCTTCTTACATTTATTTTTTCTCAAAAAAGTTATCTTTTTGATGGAATTTTCATTCTCCTATGTAGTTTAGATAATTTTATTCAAACTACACCTAAGTTCATAATTAGTGCAGTCTAGAGAATTTTCTCTGAGCTACACCAAAATGTGAAAAGGCAAAGAATTTATTTGTCACTACATGTGCAATATAGAGAATTTTCTTTGGATTACACCAAGCATGTAATAGCAAAGAAATTCTCTACTAATGCATGTGTAAAGTTAGAGAATTTCTTTGACCCTAGACCCAAGCCTGACATTGCATTGATAATTAATTCACATTAATTACCCTCATTATCTCTATTTAACTCACATTATTTTTTATTTTTACCATTGTTAATCCTCCTCTAACTATTTTCAATCTCGTTTGCACCCCCCAATCACTATTTTTGTGGACTTGCATTTTTATTTGCCATTTCTATGATCAATTATTTTAATTCACTCATAGATAACCTACATTACAAATCAAGTAAGGTTTTTCATTTTTTGTTTACTATTTTTCTTTTCATTATCACCATTCCCTAGTTTTATTTTTTCATGTTTTCAAATTTTTGTAATCATGATAAGTTCCTCGAAACCCCCATGTTTGCCCATTTAAATTGAAAAACCTCAAATTTTGAAATCTATCTCCTCACCTGAGGTTCCTAAAATATTTTGCATGTTTTCAAACCCTAGGGTACATGTCAAACAAAATTCTTTGATGTGCAACCTAACTTCTCTTTAGATAAAATTTAACCCCATGTGCTCTTCAAAGAAATTTTTTTGAGTTACACAAATTTTATACCTTTCAGTGCACCTCAGAGAATTTTTTTCAAAGTACACATAGTCTAGTGTACATTAGAGAAGTTTCTTCAAGGTGCACTCTCACAAAAACACCATCTAGTGCACTTCAGAGAATTTTTTTTGAAAAGCACATAACTCGGTGCACTTTGAATAAAATTCTATGAAGTGCATGATCCACTCTCTTAGTGTATGCCAAATAATTTTATCCAATATGCAGCAAGACTTAGTAACTTTCCATACTAATGTAGGTTATAGAGAATTCTCTGGCCTACACTAATTTTCATTTTCCCATGTAATTCAGAGAATTTTCTCTGAACTACACCTAACCTTTTCTCATGTAGTTCAGATAAAATTCTCTAGATTACACTAAAGTCATCGACCCATAATGCAGTTTAAAGAATTTTCTCTAGACTACACATTTCCCAAAAATGATGAAAAATGCTAATTGGGGAATCAAAACTCTCTTTTATAGATACTAGATCAATGTCAGAGGATTGTCTAGCTGAAAGAATAATGAAGTATAAGTTTTTGGGTGTGTTTCTAGCATCTCTAGTGGATTCGAATGTAGATTAGATTAGAGATACAGAGATCAGTCATGTTGATATGGCTAAGTTTTTACAAAGATTAGGTAGAGATCCTATTGCTGAACTTATGCATCCTATTATAAATAGTGAAATATACATGGTAGCAGCATGTCATGTATCAGCTCAAGATCTAAAGTTCATCCTAGTGGTTACTACCCATTTTGATAAAGAAATTAAGTCAATCAATGATGCTAATAAAAAAATAGTCATTCATCTAGATGGTAAGTCTTTGAAAAAAAATTCCATCTCTCAGACATTGAGAATTTTTTTGATATTAACATGAGCTCAGTCTAGGAACATTATGATAAGAATTTTAAAAAGTGCAAAAGGCAAATCAATACACATTGGTTGAAGACACCAAGGAACTCAATTACAAGATGGCCTAAAAACCTATATTAAAGTGAATTCATGGAGGAGAGAGGATATTTAATCACTCTCTGTAGTATGGTCAAAGGTCTACCCATATCAAATATATTTTCATGAATTGATGCATCATTATATATTCATCATCAAAAAAGGTAAACAAAGAATTTATTGGGGAAGTCAGATCGTGATGATATATGCCACCAACTTTATGAAGTAAATTCTTCCCTATAGTTTTATATGACTTCTTACCTCGTGCATGTAATAACTTGTATGAGGACCTTTCCAAGACCGACCAGTGTTGGTGAGAGCAAGAAGGTTCCTATTTATGAGTACTATCCATAGTTAATTCTTAAAGAAAGAATTAAACATTTTAGAAGATTTAATGATGATTTCTTCTATAATTTAATTTGTATTTTTATATAGGAACTATAAAAGAAAAGAGTTTTAGATCAAGCATGAGAAACAATAAATAGGATTGGTTTCATCTTCCTCCAGTTTCTAACTTTTACTTACATTAGGGTGGCAGGATTTGATGAACAACCATACATGTAGCCAAGCTATCCAAGTGATAAATTGGTTTTAATGGATATGTGCAAAAAAATGATGGTCATGTATAAGAATTAGTCATATTCACATAAAAGAGGATTCAAGTTTCCAATAAGTATTGGTTGATACATTGTATCAACTACTACAAAAGCTAAGACAATGGAAACTAAAATGTAATGGATCACCCTTAAAAATTATAAGGGTAGGAATAATTTTGATTAAATAATGATGAAGGAAAATTTTAAAGTCAATTATGCTCATGAGCACAAGGCTGAGGATATTGGGTTGAATGCAGGTTTGAAGAAGATATAAGGAGACTTGATTACAACCATCTAAATACTGATTAGATTCAAGATTTGAAATTGGATAACATTATAGTTAATATCTCTAATGATGCAAATATTTTAGATCTTTATATGAAGGTAATCAAGTTGATTATACTCCTATCCCTCCAATTCAATGGTCTATAAGGGAAAACACATCTATTAAAGAAAGATTCCAGCCCATTCTTACAAAAACTAATGCATATTTGGAATCCAAAAGGTATCAAACTAAAATATTTCAATACAAGGTCAAAAGAAGAATATGATGAAGATACCACAAGGAAATGAGAGGAATTGAGGATGAAGAATAAGGAAGAGGCGTTCACATCCACTCAGAAACCAAAATTCATGTTTGTGAGTAAAGGTAAAAGAAAAGACAAAGAGGATAGTGTTGAAAAGAATAT
This sequence comes from Torreya grandis, assembly GCA_037957365.1. NCBI lineage: Eukaryota > Viridiplantae > Streptophyta > Pinopsida > Cupressales > Taxaceae > Torreya > Torreya grandis. Next base: position 169,675 of record JARHVA010008013.1, on the reverse strand, counting down.
TCAAATAGAGATGTAGGCAAAAACAATTATAAGTGAAGCACCACCTCAATCAATAGTTCCATAAATTTTGATTCAACAGTCTCTATAGCCTAAATCCATGTAGTCAGAAGTTCCTACGGTTGAGACTTATAAACCAATAGTTTCATAGGTGAAATTATTTGTAGTTTCTTCTATAATTACATTTGCGCCAATTGTTTCTTTTCCCCCTTAAGCTATTTTTTTGACTCCACCTTCTCCTTGTAGTGCCACACTCTTTAAAGTTCCCTCACAAGGCATGTTTGATCAAGTTTTTGATTCATTGTCAAATTTACCTAGTCCTTTAAAGTCATTGGGGTCCCCAACTAATTTGTATTTCACTTCACAAGATATGGATAGATTCATGTTAGCATCTTCCTCTTAAATAACAACCCAAGCCCCTACTACCCTAGTGTAAAAAATACCATTAGATACCAAATTTTTAGTCACTCCGACCCAAACCCCACCAATTATAACTACTATCCCACTAGTGTCCACTTTATTACTAGATACCTCCACCATTTCCATCCCACCTACTTCAAAACTCATTGTTCTTCCTCAAATGTCACAATCCTTGGTTTCCTTTTGACTTGAATATTCATCTTATCTTCTTCCTTCGCTCATGTCCCAAACCCCCAAAAGGAAGAAGTAGGATATGTCTCCTAATGAATTTGATTTTGATCAACTTGTACCAATAAAATCAAAAATAACAAAGAACTCTAAAACCATGTCAAGAGTAATCTTTGAGTCTAGACATAATTATGCCAAGGTTGTAGTACCTCCAAAAGATAGAAATGTTGAAGATATTTAAGCATCTAAATGTGAAGTAAGATTACTAAATCTTGGGAAGCAAACTCATGAAAGCATAAAGTAATATTTACAAGTATCAATGTCATCATTGATCTATAGATATGACAAGGATAAGAAGATCAAGGATCAAATCAAAGTATAAGTAGAATAATTGACCTTTATTTTACTAAAGATAACATAATCTTCCAATTTTTTTTCACCTATTAAGCATGAAAAAATTGAAAAGGCAATTTAGTAGGTTGAGAAAATTAGATCTCAAGGTTAGGTGGTCAATTCTTGGATTGAGAGATTGACAACACAAGGTACTCAATGGTTGCATTTTGCTATTGAATTTTTGAAGAACCTAAGTGAAGTGAAAATGGAAATTTATCAAATAATTAAGAAACTAACTCAAAATTTGGAATTGATTCAAAAGGATATTGATACATGGACTCAACTACATAAATTCAAAATGGAACTTTTAGTTGAGTAGAAGGTCATTAAAAATAGGAAAATATTCATTGAATACAGGGAAGCTATGAAGAATAAAAGAGGTGGTCTCTAAAATCTTGTAAAATATCTCAAAGAAGTTGAAGATTGTGTGATAATAAGATATTAGATCTTACAAATAAAATTGGAGAGCTTCCTTGTCAAGTTAGAGATGATCCCAAAAGGTTCTTCCTATTGAGATAGTAATTTAGGAGTTTTCATCTTTGATTTAGACCAACATCAAGGTATTAAATTTCACACTAGACACTATTGAAAAACTAGTTGAATTTCAAGCCATAATAAATAAGTTACAAATAATCTTGGATAACAGCAAAGACTTGCCAGTTAATCTAGAATATTCTACTTCAAGGGTTATTTTCATCTCCAAGAGTACATTAGGTCCATATGATAGTAAGTTATAAGATAAATTTAAGAGATATGAGGAATTTGTAGAAAAGAATAAAAAGGAAGAAATTCCTGTGTTTAAGGACACTTAGATTATTTTTGTAACTTTTTATGCGTAATTTTTGTTTGGTGCAATTTGCACATAGAAAAAGTACACAGTCCTAAGTCAAGTAAGACTCTATCAATGAATAAGTCAATGTATTTATGTATTTAATATGTTTGTTCATAAATCCTCTCTATAAATAAGAGGATGTTCTTTGTAAAAAGGATCACCAATTGATATAGAAGCAAAGTTCTACCAAAATTGAGAAGCACTATTGAAACTTTGAAATCAAATTGTAAATCCATTATCAATATATATATTAAAAAGCAAGTGACCTTTTAAAATTTTAGTTTAAATAAATTTGTGATGTATTGGAGATGTTATTATGTATTTTCTATTACATTTTCTTGTGTAATTGATTGAAATGTTGTGTGAATTTCTATAAATCAAAAGTTACCAGGAAGCTAATTTTGAAGTCTTTGAGCTGTAATACCATTATTGGGTTTATGTTCATTATCGAGAAATGATTTTGGAGACTTTGGGATGTAATTCATTATCTTTAGTGATTTTATATTTATTGGAAACAAGGTGGGTAATTTGGGCTACACTTTATTCCATTTTTTATGATACATCACCGGTATTTTTCTAGTTATTCTTTCAGCTAACTAATTTGAATATCAGTTATTATTGTTCCAACAAATAATTCCATATTTACATACTAAGTTATAATAAACAAAAGTATTTATATCATTAAATTTCAAGTGTACATCAATTTATAAAAAAATAATTAGATGATATGGTAACACCCAATTTGATAAGATAAGAATAGTGTAAATAAATGTAAATAGTTACTTGTGTTAGTTAGAAATAATAAGAGAGCCTTCCATTACTTGAGAAGAGATTCTATCTCATAACACTATGTCTAAAATAACCATTTTGATACCTTTCTATCAGTAACAAAATATTCACCGAACACATCTCAATAGCGCTCAAAGTGTTGAGCCATTGCACTCCCAAAATAATGTCAGATCCTCCCATGAGAATAACAAACATATGGGAATCTAGTAAGTGATCTCATGTAACAAGATTAATTCTATGGAATTTTCCAAAATAGTTTATTGTACCATCATATATAATAATGACCTAAAATTTAAGATTTGGGTAAAAGAAATAATTCAAACAAGTATTCATCTTACTGTTGATGAAGTTATGTGTACTCCCAAAGTTAATTAACATAGAGACATTCTATTTCTTTAGGAAATATACCACCTTAATATTTGAGGATTACTAATGCCTATAATTATATAATAATAAATAGTAGGTTTAGAATCTTTAAATTCATCCTTAGGTTCTTCCAAACTTATCATTGAAGCCTCATCATTTTGCTCCTCCTCATTGGTGCCTTCTATAAAATAACTTATTTTTAGTACATCGATGTCCTTTATTCCATTTTTTATTATATCCAAAACAAAAAAAAAATTCACACTTCTATTCAACATGTTGAGGTGCTAATATAGTAGGCTATGGAAATGATGGTGTTGGGAAGGTGTGTTCATGCACATTAGTGAAAGGTATTTATTTGATCAACTCTTTTTCCTTGGCCAGATGTGCCCTTAGTATGGCTTCAGATACACTACTAGGATAAAACATGCAAACCTCAAATTATATGCTATGTTTGAGTCCACCAAAAATAATTCAGTTATATTTTCGTCATTGATGTCTAACACATGCAAAGAGAGATTCTAAAATTGATGAATGTAATCCTTTACCATCCTAGTTTGGCACAACTTATCTAGTTGGTTGAATTAGTTTTTTGAGACATTGTTTTTATTGTAGATCTATATCTCTTAAAATAATATGGACTAAGAAACTAAGAGACTCTTATTTTTTATTTGAATCCAAACCAATGATACCAAATAAATTACTCAAGTTAAAGATATAGAGAAGCCATGACCACATTTTTTGAATAGGGAGTCTAATGTAGATCAAATAAATTTTTATTTTGAGTAATACATGTGATGGATCATTAACATCAAAATTACATAGGTATACTTTTGGAAATAATAGATTCATACCATGGTTGGAGTTGTGATTCTTTGGAGGATAAGGACTAAACTAAAGTGGTGGAGGGTTATTTTTAAATTATTGAGTTGAAAAGTTGGCCAAGTATGTAGTGATTCATTATAATTGATATTTGAATCTATTTAGGTCTCCTCTAAACCCTATTGTAGATACCCTATTTTGGCCATAATTGTGTTCTATATACACTTTAGATTTATTTCTACAAAATACTACAAATTGAGCCGAAGAATCACTAAATATCCCAATATCATCCACACATCAAATATTAGTGCTTAGAATTGTGTTAAGACATCCCTATTTAGGGTATTATTATGTATGAAATAATAACCTCTCACAGATTCATCTCCAATCAAATTTTGACCTATAAAATTGATATTTTGGCCTTTGGACCTATTAAGTAGGACATTTAAATAATTCCTAAAGTGTAAAAATGCTAAGCATAATGAATTAACTAAGAAAATCAAATTAAATACTTAAGTGAACTTTCCATGTTCAATTAGTGAAATGAATTTTGTAAAAATTAAATTCTAATAAAATTGAGGTCATGATGAATTTATCATATTCAAAATCAAGGAATTGAAAATATCTCCTATAAAACCTTAAATTCAAAAATGGAGAGCCATGCTTACTAATGGGATCTCTATCTTAAATATTAACTCTTTTCCCCCTTTTTAAATAAACTAGGATTAAAATAAACATAAATACTCTTGGGTTAGATTTATTTTGAAAGGATATAAATAGAATTCCCAATACCATTCTAAAACAAGCTCTCAAGCCAAAGTTATAATGTTTAATTATTGAGAGATAAAGCATTCTTGTAGTGTTATAATATAACAACATTACCAAGGTGACAAGGAGAAATGGTGAAAGGAGAAAAATTATAAAATATTATTTGATCACATGACTGATCACATTCCTCCATGTCCAACATGTAACTCTTACTCGCAAGGAAGGTAAATAATGCTTGTTTTATCTTCCATTATTATTACTTGTATTGTTCTCTTACCTCTTGAGTGTCTAGACTTTAGGTGTTATATTTTTAGTGTTAATTTTATTTGAATTTTATCATACTAACACTTTAATAAATATCATATTTAATTCTTATCTCATATAATGTCACACCTAGTGGAACAACTCTTCATGAGTGCACACCCCACAAATTCTTATTATTATCTCTTATTCTGATTTTTGCTAAAAAATGGCCCATAAAGTCATCATAAATTTTGATGGATTAATTATTTTTTTATAAATATTTTTGAGTATGAGTATTTTTTATGTTTATTATCAAAATCATCTAAAATTTTAATGAAAAAATTATCTATATTTTAGAATTTATCATGAAATTAGTGACTGCCACTTTTGTTTTCTGGTTTTCTACTAAAATGGTTGATTTAGAGCTTATAACATTTTTTATATTCATTTTTTAAATATAAAATTTTAAATATATGTGAGGATACTACCTATGAAAAACCTCTAAATATTTCATGGATAAATTATCTATATTTTATAAGTTATGATTAAAAAACTAACTGTTGCTTTGTACATTAATTTGTATTCAGTTTTATTTTTAACATTAATTTTGTAGGTTGCCTTTTATCTTTTGGTCCAAACAAACTTATAACAAGTTTTATTTATGTTTTATAAATAAAAGAGAAAAAATATTTCATCCCAATAGTCATTCACACTTTTATTTTTTTAATTTTTAAGAATTGAACAAAACAACTTTCATTTTCTTATTTCAAGTTTTCATAAAGGCCAAAATTCAATCATTTTTTTATTAGTGATATTAAAAAGAACCCCCATTTTAGTTAGATATATTAAGAATTTTTTGAATTATTTATTTATATTTTAATATTTTCAATTAATTATATTGAGTTCTTTAATTTTGGAAAACATAAACTATAGCATGTATGTTTTCTCCCCATCCCCTTTAGGGAACTCAGGTGACTAAAATTGCTTGATTTATTATCATTGTTTGTAAATTTTGTCATAAATAATGTTGGATATGTTCTCTTTAAGATATGATTAAATTTAGTGATTAAAAATCAACTTCTAAAGCCTTTCTAAAATTTCTTTTTATGTATTTGTATTGTGGGCAGGAGTTCATCACCTCCCCATGAGATTTTTATGGGTGAATTGACATGGGGTTTCATCTCCCAACATTATACCAACCATAATAAATAGAGAGGTATATAAATTAAGTCACATGATACTAGTATTTCTAGGGTGATAAGCATTTATCCTCTTTTATCCTAATGAAAACCTAGGTTAGGTCTTATTAAACATCAAACTTTACTAAGTAGTACATGATAGGAGTTGATATGCAAAGGAATAGACCCTTGCATAGTAAGTTATCAGGTATGAATCCAATTGATGTGATTGTTACATTGTGTTATCCATACTTGGGAACATATGGTAAGTTAAAAATATATATATTTTTAGTCAACCCCACTTGCCATAGAATCTCTTTCCAAATGTTAAGTGCTCCTAACTCTAAGTTTGTACCACCTAACAATGCTTGAGATATAGGGGGTGTATAAAATCTACCTACACTTGTAATTTAATTTTTATATTGACACTTAATTCTCCAAAATCATTGGTATATTGGTTTAAACTTTGGAAAAATCTATGTACATTCATGTTAGTTATAGGGAGAGAATGAGTCATTTATTCTACTTATATTTTCTTTTATTTACATGCATGTTTTGAGAATAGAAATTATTTATTTGTTCAAAATGAGTCATAATCATCACATATTTTTATCACACTTTCACCCAAGAGGTGTTAATCTATCTATTATTTTATCAAACTTTTACCTTGGGATTTTTATCCTAAAAACATTTGTGTGTGTGTGTCACTTATTTAAATAGGGCATTGTTACGCTGACCGTTTCATCTTAAGTATTTGCCTTGGAGTTTGTAATCCAAAACCACTAGCATACCTTTTTATTGAATTAATGTCATTATGTTTCTTTTGGTATTATAAAAATATGGGCTTGCTTTAAACCAAGTTCAAAATCACATGTACCTTTGGTCTAAAAATGAGGTCTTTATGATATCCATTTAGGTTTAGGATGTTCTCCATTTGAAAAATCTAAATCTTTTAAACCAAGTTTGTTACATCTTAATTTATCACTAAGGTGATTTTGATAATTATATTTGGATTATAATGGTTTTTATATTGATTAGGTATATTTTAACAAAACTATAAGTCATGAGTTGTTATGGGATAAATGTATGTTATGTTGATTTCATGATTTTATTGCTATGAGTTGGTAATATTGTGAATTTTCTACACTATGATTATGTTAGTTATTTCTACAACATTGTTTTATGATATTTTTAATGATGTATCAAGCTAACTACATTCTTATTATGAGTTAGATGTAAGAGAGTTCATCCCTCAGAGCATGATAGAGGGAGAGCATCATTGGAGAAGGTGAAGGATGAAAAATGAACTGCTAAAACCCATTCATACACCACATTATATTTTATATGTTATATGCATTGTGTGTGGATTATTAGAGTTAGTATGTTTATAAAGTTATTTACATTTAGATATTATATTTTGTGTGCTATTTTAATTTAGTACTTATATATATGGAATAAATCATGTGTGATTTTATAGTGGACTTTTTATGTAGACTTAGTGTATAATGTTGTAGTATGACTATATTATGTTATTGAACTCATGTTTGTTTATGATTATAGGAATGTGAATCTATGTGGATAACAACTAGTTACTATTAAATATAGACTAACAAAAATATCTTTGCAATGTTTCAAAACATTATCTTGTTATCATTGATATTTGGGAATATCAATATACTCTTTAATTATGAAGATAACAAAAGATGTCAATAGTTTATATTAAATAATAATAATGTGATGATTATATTATAATAATACTATTATGAATAGGATACTAATTATCATTTTTACTTTTTGGATAAAAACATATCACAAACCTTATTTATATTTACAATATTATTTAAAAGTCATAATATTATTTATCATTACAAACTAATGCAAAGATTTCACTATAAGATAAGACTATCCTATGGTCTAAGTTTAGTCTTGTCCACATGCCTAGACTACATTAAGATTAAAAGTGTAGTTCTCATTTTTAATAATGTTAAAAGTGGACTTTTGAGTGGGGTATATAGGCATGTAACGTAGCTTATCATTCAAAGTTTTGTAATGAATAAAAAATGATTAATGAAATGAGAAAAGTTTGAGTAAACAGAGATTAGGGCATTTCTTAGTTTTGTTAATGGAAGTTAGCTATGTTTTTAGTCACTATTGAAATGAAAAATCAGATTACGCATAGTGAATTTGAGTTTTGAGAAGTTATATGCAATACTTGAGTTGGTAAGGGATGGTCGAGTAGAAAAGGATAAGAGGTGAGTTGAGAGGATAATGTGGCATGACAAAAAGGAGAAGGAAAGTGCAAAACAAGTAATGAAAGGAATACTAATTCATTCTATTTCAGATTGGAAGTGATTTAGAAGTTGATGAAGTATTTACTTTCATTTGATTAAATAATTTATGCTTATGTTTTGGATATTAGGGTTTAGAAAAGGTATTTAATCTTTTACTAAGTTATAGGCTTTGCCTTATGTATGGATTGGTATTTCATAAAACTAATCCATATAACTTCTAAAAACCCTAAGACTACAAACTAAATTCATTGGGGTGTTAAGATATTAGTGTAAATTGAGTTTAATTTCTTGACAATACAATGCCCTAGCTCAATATATAACCCTAGATAATAAGTATTTCCATCTACATATAGGAACTAAGTTTTTATAACTTCATATATATATATATATATATATATATATATATATATATATATATATATATATAGTACACTAAAAATAAATATATATAGACTCATATAGATGGAATCGATCTATTTAGTATATAATTGTGTGTGTGTGTGTGTGTGTGTGTGTGTGTGTAAAATTGTGTGTAACAATAACATACCGGTCATGAGTGTTTGATATAGATAAAACTAAATCAAAAAGACTTTGATGGGTTAAAGGGAATTATTTATTTTGTCATTTCTTATGGTGTATATATAAATTCTATCATTTGATTTATTTCTATACATATGGAGACTTTGTATGTTTAGATTTGATTGAAAATGGTGAATATGTATATACACATATGTCAATTATGTGTATGTTTAAATTATTTATTAATAATGAATAAATATAAATATATATGTCGATTGTGTGTGTGTGTGTTTAAGTTATTTTGACACAGTGAACATACATACATACATATTCATGTTGATTGTGTCTTATCATTTTAAATATAGTACACCAAAGGGATTGGATATATATACATACATAAAGATTGTAAATATAAATTTGAACAAGTTACAGATATAGACTATGTTTGAACATAGTATGCATATATATACATATATATGTGTATATATATATATATATATATATATATATATATATGTATATGTATGTATGTATGTATATGTATATGTATATATGTATGTATGTATATGTTGATTGTGTCTTATCATTTGAAATATAGTATACCATAGGGATTGTGTATATATACATACATGAAAATTTTGAATTTAAATTCAAACAAGTTAAAGATATGGACTATGTTTGAACATATTACACACACACACACACACACACACACACACACACACACACACACACACACACACACACACACACACACACACACACACACACACACACACACACACACACACACACACACACACACACACACACACACACACACACACACACACACACACACACACACACACACACACACACACACATGTGCATGTGTGTGTGTGTGTGTGGTTGTGCATGTTCACATGTGTACGTGTGTGTGTATGTGGTTGTGCATGTTCACATGTGTACATGCATGCATGTGTGTGTGTGTGTGTGTGTGTGTGTGTGTGTGTGTGTGTGTGTGTGTGTGTGTGTGTGTGTGTGTGTGTGTGTGTGTGTGTGTGTGTACATATGTACACACACACACACACGTATGTAGTATATTACATACATATATATATATATATATATATATGACTATGTTTTATTCAAATAGGATATATATAAATATATACGTATTATGTATATATCAAATACAATATTTCATGAGTTTATGAATATAAAACTTTAGTCATATTTTTGGAAACAACCTGAGCATATACTTAAATGGACTATGTAGATTTGTTATAAATTGGAAGTATGAACAAAGATGTATGGTTTCTGTGAGGAAAAATAAAAATATAGTGTATTCAGATTCTAAACAGTAAAAATATGAAGTCAAATTATCCAAAATAGATCTCATAATTTGTGAGAATTTATCTTTATTTGAAAAAATATATAGTTTTGATAAGGCTTGTTGATTTTATAATAATATAGTTTGATATTCTGATACACAGTCTAAGGACTTTATTAAAGGAAAAATAGGGTAACTATTTTTGAATGATTTTGATCATAATTAGAAAACATATTTTATGTTGAAAATTGTGAATCTAATTGGGACTTTATATATATAGTCATACTAAAGTACTTTCCATTTTTTTAGACCTATATGATTCTATTAACTTTCCTTGAACAATCATTTATATATAAATAGGGTCTCAAGCATATATATATATATATATATATATATATATATATATATATATATATATATATTTGTGTGTGTGAATTTAGGTTCACATATACATATATAGCTTATATGCTTACAATGGATCCATGCCTATAATTATAGTTTTTGACTACAAATTAAGTCATAGAATCCTAAGGAGTGAGTACTATAATTATATGCATAAATCCTCCTAATATGTTTAATAAGATGATATATTATTCTGTTGTTATGATTTATATTATCTTTTATAATAATTAATATTGTTGATTGTAACTGAGTGGTATGTGCAATAAACTACGAAAATTTTGATTGTATTTCATTTGTATTTGCTTTAAAAAATTATATCATGTAGTATAAGTGTTAAGGTGTGGAGCTAAAAGCTTCAACTATTTGCTGACACAAGAAGAGGATGCTGAAGAACCAGAGCCATCGGCGTCGGCAGTATGACTGACATCGGTTAGATGCAGTGGAGAAGGAGACCAGCGATGACAGAGAGTCGGTCGATGTCAACAGCACCAGACAAGCAGGGACCGACGTCAGTCGCCTATGTATTTCCAGAACTTCTGTTGACGAACAATCAATTAAGTGAAGTGAGTGTTTGCATGTTAAATGACTAATTATAGTCACAAGCTGCGTGTCTAATTATTGTAACTAGAGTTCTATTTTTGTAAGCATGGGATCCTATTTAAAGACCCATAAGGCATGTATTATAATTATTAACAAGGCAAGTAAAAAGCATTGAAGTAAGCAAGGTTAAGGAGATCTACAGGGGTAAGGTCAAGGAGATCAGCTGGATCATTCAAGGAGGGATAATAACTCAGGCTTTAGAGTTGTTGTGTTGAGCAAGAGAGAGAGGGAAGAAGGTCTTGAGGTGTGGTAAGCCTTTGAGGTGGAGGAAGAAGTGGCATCTTCCTTATTGTATTTTCTTCTAATAATATTTAATACAAGAGTGTGTATTGTCTCTCAAATTCTTTGCTGTCTCAAGTTTCTAGCGACTTTATCATTCTGGTATAATTCCGTGTTTAATTGCTAATATGAGAAGTAATCATATGTGCTCTAATTGGTAGAGCTAGATCCCCTGACAATTGGTATCAGAGCTACGGTTTGCAAGAAGCAGGGTATTGTTTTTTTGATTACAGGTCATTCACAGGTTTTTTTGATTGAGTGGGAGTTCAGCAATGGTAGAAGAAAGTAGGCTACAAATGGAGAAGTTTAACAGCAAGAATTATCAATAATGGAGGATGCAGATTGAGGACTATCTATATCAGAAGGATATGTACTTACCATTGGGTGGGGTTGCATGCAAGCCCAAAGACATGGAGGATGAAGAATGGGAAGTTCTTGATAGAAAGGCTCTGGGGTCTATAAGACTGAGTCTAGCCTCCACTGTGATATCTAATTTATCACAGGCAAAGTCTACGGTAGAGTTGATGACTATGTTAGCAAATTTGTATGAAAAACCCTCAGCTTCAAATAAGGTATATCTTATGAAGCAGCTATTTACTTTGCAAATGCAGGAAGGTGGATTGGTACATACGCATCTCAGTGATTTCCATGGTTTGGTAAACCAATTAGCTTCAGTCAATATTGTTTTTGATGATGAGGTAAAGGCTCTCTTGATTTTATGTTCTTTGCCTGAAAGTTGGGATGGTATGGTTATGGCAGTAAGTAATTCTGCATCTGCTTCTAAAATCTTAAAAGTTGATGATGTTGTGAGTGTGATCTTGAATGAAGAAATACATAGGAGAAGCACAGGTGAATCATCAGGGAATGCTCTAAGTGCAAAAAGTAGGGGATGGCAAAGGGAGAAGGTTGAGCAAGGGAAATCAAGGTTGAGAAGGAGATCTAAGTCCAAAGGTATTACCTACTAGTTTTGTGGAAAGAAAGGACATACAAAGAAGGAGTGTTGGTTGAGAGATAAAGAGAACCAACATGCAGGTATGGAAGAAGCAAAGGATGCAAATATTGTGATGCAGGATGCTCTCATACTTTCTTCAGATAGTCAGGTAGGATCATGGATTTTAGATTCTGGTTCATCTTTTCATGCATCCCCAAATAGAGATTTGTTCTATGATTATGAACAGGGAGACTTTGGAGTTCTTTACTTAGGGGATGGTACGCCTTGTCAAATAGTTGCCAAAGGGAAAGTGCAGCTGAGATTGCAGATTGACAACACATGGGTGTTGAAAGAGGTCATGCATGTTTTAATTCTGAAGCAGAGTCTAATTTATGTAGGAAGGTTGGGAGATGAGGGATGCACAATAACCCTCACAGTGGATTCTTGGAAGGTTACCAAGGGAGCACTTGTTCTAGCAAGAGGTAAGAAAGTAGATACTCTTTATCTATCTACTTGTATTACTGATTCTACTTCTAGTGTAGATTCGAAGATGTGGCCTCATAGGCTTGGTCACATGAATAAGAAGGGAATGGAAGTTCTTGATTCAAAAGGTATGTGCTCAAATTTGGAAAGCACAGATAGAGTTCATTGCAAAAAAAGGAAATTTGATGCTTTTGATAGGAACAAAGAAGCCTTGGTGTTTATGGAGGAGATGAAGGATAGAGATCAGTCACAGGGGCTGAATAAATCTAAGAACGGTAGCATGGACAGAGGTTTGATCCAAGAAGAGCTTGCGGATGAAAATTTCATCACTTATAGGAACACACAGACATCGATGTCAGTCGCTTGGCACCGACGTCAGTCATCCAGATACCGACATCGGTCATGTGTAGACCAGCAGGGTCAGTAGGGCAGGCAGGAGAAGTCTCATGTTGGTCATAAGGATTGACGTTGGCAGGGGGGACACCGGCGTCGGCCAGGGAAATGACATCGACAGTCAGGGTCAGTACAGGGAACCGACATCGGTTGGGAGCAGACTAGGAGATGGCCAAGATCGGTCACTAGAACGGATGTTGGGTGGATCAATAGGTCTCAAACACCCATGTGGAGGTCAGGAAAGGTATGTGAACCTCATATTTGTTATTCACCTTCTTTATATTGCTTACTGATAGTCATGAACTAGGAAGATGAAAGAAGCAATGCAGGTAGAATCCATAAATAGTGGGAGCTTGGCATGGATGAGGAGTGTGAGTCCTTGGAGACCAAACAGGGATTTGTTGGTAGTGTTGTCAGCTAGAAGAAAGCACTAGATAGAGGGATGGATTCCCATCTTAGAGAAGAGAGTGGATGGACACATGAGATAGAAGGCTATGGTATATGGTCTTGATTATGCTGCAGAACAATGGAGGTTTGACCATTGTATTTTATCTTTACCAAGTTGGATAATACTAGCTACATTATCCTGTTACTGTATTGTGTTACTTGTTGTAGGGTTTCATATACAGGGAGTTTTCTGAGCTAAGGGTAGAGTTGGTTCAGAAGTATGTCATGGAGAATTTGGGAGTAGCAAAATTCTTGTGGCATAAGAGACAGGTATAGCATCACAGGTTTGTGTGGTGGTTGGTCTTCAAAAGTGACATTGAAGAGGAATACAGAGCCTAAGGAACAAAATAGATGGTGTACAGGTACAGATACAAGTTTTAGCTATTTATCTCCAAGTGGAAGATTGTTAAGGTGTGGAGCTAAAAGCTTCAACTGTTTGCAGACACAAGAAGAGGATGTTGAAGAACCAGAGCCACCGGCGTCAGCAGTATGGCTGACGTTAGTTAGATGTAGTGGAGAAGGAGACTGGTAATGGCAGAGAGTCAGCCGACGTTGGTAGCACCAGACAAGCAGGGACCGGCGTCGGTCACCTGTGTATTTCCAGAACTGCTATTGACGAACAGTCAGTTAAGTGAAGCGAGTGTTTGCATATTAAATGACTAATTATAGTCACGAGTTGCGTGTCTAATTATTGTAACTAGAGTTCTATTTTTGTAAGCATGGGATCATATTTAAATACCCATAAGGCATGCATTGTAATTATTAAGAAGGCAAGTAAAAAGCATTGAAACAATCAAGGTCAAGGAGATCTATAGGGGTAAGGTCAAGGAGATCAGCTGGAGCATTCAAGGAGGGATAATAACTCAGGCTTTAGAGTTGTTGTGTTGAGCAAGAGAGAGAGGGAAGAAGGTCTTGAGGTGTGGCAAGCCTTTGAGGTGGAGGAAGAAGTAGCATCTTCCTTATTGTATTTTCTTCTAGTAATATTTAATACAAGAGTGTGTATTGTCTCTCAAATTCTTTGCTATCTCAAGTTTTCAGCGACTTTATCATTCTGGTATAATTCCGTGTTTAATTGCTAATACGACAAGTAATCATATGTGCTCTAATTGGTAGAGCTAGATCCCCTGACAATAAGTATGTATTTTATCCATTTGGTAATTAACATTACTTTTTATACTTATTATTTATGTGATGAAAAATAGTAATAGAGATTCATTCATACATTTTATGGACTAAATGTATGTATTGTTATTATTCCTATAATTATCTTAAGTTATACTTGTTATTGTTAAATGATAATAATGAATCTTTTGGTTACATTAATTTAACAAAATCTTGCATTGTTGATACTAGCTAAGCAGTGAAACAAACTTCACTAGCTTACTTTGCATCACCAATGCCAGATGAAGGTAATTAAATCAAATGGTGTATATGAATTTGAATGATCCTAGAAATAAATAGATATTGAAAACTTTGGCCAAAGTATTTTTTAGATATAAATTATCATTTCATATGTATGATTTACATGTTTTTGTGATATCATCTAATAATGTATTTTATTTATGGTACACTTCATGTATTATAAATCTTACAACACATAGATACTAACATGTCTCTCTAGATTTATGTACCATCACTATATACCCATCTATAAATGGAGGTCCATTCACTATTTGAAGTATTGTGTGGAGGATCAATGGTCTATGGTTGGTATGTATAATCACTTGGATGATTCTCTCCATCCCCACTATAGTAATTATTAGAGACTACACTTGAGATTATCATAGATAGTAGAGTTCAAGTGACTCATGCTCTATGGAGTATTATATATATATATATATATATATATATATATATATATATATATATATATTTTGAGACATAATTTTTGGAAGTAAATATATTGATATGGGGGTGAATCATTTTACTTATAACAATCTTTCAATTTCACTTATCATCCATGAAGCATTCATTTACATACATATATTAATCAATGCAAAAGCAAGCATATTTAAAAGCAAACAACATAAGAGCACAAGATATATGTTTAAAACACTATTTATAAATAAAACACACTAAAACACATATTTTACTATAGTCCTATAATTAATAAATCAATATTTAGTGAGACACCAATCACATAAGGAGCACCAACCCCTCACTATTCAAGCACCAACTCAATTAGTCCTTTAGTAAACACTAAATTGAAAGGAGGCACTAAACCCCTAGGTAAATTAGCACAAAATAAGATAATTTTAATCTATTATAACATTTGGACACATTTTTATCACTAAAATAAATATGTCCACCTTCTTTTTCTCTTCTCACTCTTCTATCTCTCTCAAACAACCTGTTAGGTCTTCTTGCTCAACTAACCCTTTCTTTGGTACAATTAGGTCATATGACTTTGATCATCATATATATATATATATATATATATATATATATATATATATATATATATATATATATATATATTAATCACACATATTAATAATTTCAATCCCTCTACCTGGTTTCCAAACCTCTATATCATTCACTCATGTCGTCAATATTCTAACTAGTCAATTGGGCCTATTAGACCTTCTCTTTATACTTGAATTTTGTTATCACACATCTTGGTCAGAAAAAACATCTCCATAATTGGATATATTTTTAAATATATCAAAAACCATGTTTCACTATTGAAATAATCACTATATACATGTGTCATTAACCTTAAGGGCTAAAACCACCATTAGGCTTAAGAGAGACCTAATGTAACATTTCACTTTGGCCAACTTGCAACACCTTGAGCCTCTAAAAATGCATTAAAAAAATCATAAACACTTAAATTATACCCATTATAATCTCAATTTATGTCCCTAACACCATTTATCTCATTTTTCTCCTTGAACCACATCATTAGGTCTACTCGCAATAAGGCCTTCTCATTGCCAAAAAGTCTATCTTTAATATCTCAATGATACACTTAAATTTTCCATAATAACATATAAATAAATAAAATTAATAGTACCTAAATGACATAATGTTCAAAACAAAGTCAATTATATTTCACCATATAAGGTAAAAAACCTCAAACTGATCATCTTCATATGCTCACTCAGAACTGTACACAGGCTTCAAAACCCAGTCAAGAACCTTTGAATTTTCTCACCTTCATATGAGTTTATCATGCATAAAAATACATTTAAATTAACCTATGAGACATATATAAAAAATTAATGTGTATTCTATTATTCAAATCTATTCAAAAAGACTCAAGAACACCATTCTCACATACTCACAAAAAATGCATGTAACTCCAAAAACACAATCTTGAAAACCAAGTCTCAGAACAACTATCAAAAAAAAATTATGAAATTAAAATCAGATTATGTGATACTTAATAATTATTATAAAAAATTTAAATTTATATATTATAATATTCAATATCAATATTAGTATTATAGAACAATCTGATGTCATCACCCTACACAAGCTTTACTGTGTTAGACAAGTCACGTTGAGAATAACTTTTTGCTTGTATATGAGCATCACCAAAAATTATATTTAAGGGGAAAGATAATATAGGTATTTAACAATTACCCCACTCATCTGGATCCATCCCTAATACACTACAACCCATCCCTAATCTCATTCTCACTTTTGTCTCATTTTCTCACTATCTTCCACATTAGGCATGTTTAGCGATAGGTTAATTTACATAAAATATTTATCATAATTTAGTTATAAAACATAATAACAAACCATCATGGTCATAATATATATTTATCAAGCTTAAATCTCCAATAACTTTCATGCTTTGACCTGGTCAAACCTACCCGCTACATAATTTTTTTAAGAAATAAGGGGTTTCTTGTAGCTTCCACTCACTCTTTTGACATACAATTCCACCTAGAGAAACCTATGAGAGTCCTATACATGATATAATCACAAAAATAAATCATAAAATCCATTATGATCCATTTATAAGAATGTATTTCTTACCAAATCATTATGAGGGTTTTAGGAGTTTTAGACTACTTTCTACTCTTAGAAATCATTCATAAAGGATTTCCCCTCAAATCCAAAAATAATGCCAAGAGATTTAAAATACAACCATTAAATACATACCATGAAGTACTTGGATCATCATGTAAATTTTACATGTGCCAATGTGCATAATAAAATCCTTCTCTTGTCTACAATACCTCATTCTATGCACACAAAAAATGTCAACACTAATTTTCATGCATTTTTTGTTATGGTTTAACCTAAAACTTGGTAAATAAAATTGACACAATATATCACACTTTTTAAAATTATATTATGATATCTATCACCATAGGAACTTAACTTGACCCCTCATTAGTCCATACTAGGTCTCTTTTCTCATTAGGTCTAAACCTGCAAGCCATACTTAGATCTTGAACACACCTTGAAACCTATTTTACTAATATCAACACCTCATCCTCATGTCATAAAACTTAATACCATGTTCATACATTTATAATCTTATTCTTACAAGTCTCATACTTCTCACCTCAACATGCTACCAGGTTTATGCCTTTTCACTAGGTTTCTTCATGCAAGGACTAAGCCTCCAAACATACCTTATAACTCTTATGAAAGCTTCTTTGAATTTTTCACATGTTTACATAACTTTATACACTATCTCATGGCTATAATAACATAATTCACTAGGATTTACTATAATTTATACATATACCTTGTCATAGGGCTAGACTAGGCTTCTAGAGACACCTAGTACTAAACAATATGCTTAGCTTGTATCTTGATCTTGAAACATGTCATCAACCTCAAAAATGTTACCAAGTTGCCTTAAAATTCTCTCTCAACCAAAAATATAATATTTTTACTTCAAATTCTCTCTTGTCATAAGACTCCTTGTCACATACCACTTCACCATGCATGACATCAACTTTGACTTTGACATTTGTTTCATGTAAAAAATTAGTTTCAGTTCTAAAAAAATAAAAATAAAAACTCAATATGAGTATGGTTGAAAAACTTATTTATTTATTCACATATTGAATTAAAATAGTATGAATATTTCCTTTTTGGATTAGGAGGAAGACTTGTAGATAAGAAAGCACTAAAGAAAAATTATTTATTAGATAGATAGTTAGGTGGATTGCCTAGCGATAGCTAGATCTTGCAAGCAAGAGCTTCCTTAGGGGCTATTAATCCAAATGTTTTAAATAATCAATTTGATAATCTGGAAAGAAGTTACTTGCATCAATAATCAAAAGGTACTAAAATCAAATACAAGAAATATTATTAGAAAAGTAGACTAGATATGATCTAATTATCCATAAAATATTTAAAACTAGTGCTAACAGGTCAAGATATGCTTTATAAAATAAAAAGGGGCATATGTGTGGTTAAAAACATAGAAAATTGGATCTATTTTGGTGTGGGTGGGCCAAATCAACTTTATAGTTTTTTTTTTCCATAGGTGACCATCGATGGTTATCCTGACCATCAATGATTGGGGTTTAACTATCGGTAGTTGACTATGTAATTTTAGGCTTAACTAATAGAAGATGATGGGATTTCATAGATGAATTATAGTATTTAGGTAAGGGCTACATTTATTATGAAAGATAATAAAATCATATGAATATTAATAAATAAGTACTTGTCTTACCAAAATTTAGCTAGGTGGGTGGTTGATATAATTAGCCTATTGGTGAAATTTGGTTTGATTCCATTAGATTAATGATACCTAAAATCTTTTTTGAGAGATAATTTCAAGTTGGATCTTAATAATATGGTTGATATTACTCAATAATGGGTTTGATAAGTGGTAGATGGTGAGTCACTACATTGGGAATTTGAGATGTAAATGCATGCATAAAATTCAATAAAAGGAGTGATATCTAAGATTATGCATAGACCAGGTTGCTAGTGTTTTTAAAAATAAGGGTCAAATATAAGAAGGACTAGTGACAAGTGAACCACATGACCACCTACAGGCATGGCAGTTAGGAATACTCATAAACACAGGTTTCTTAAGTGACATCTATATTTTTGGTGGGTATCTAAGGCAAGAAGTGCTCCTAGGGAAAACACAAATAGGTAAAGTGTCACATGTATTTTAGGGAGGAAGTGCTCCTAATGAGACACAAGTGGGTTGGTATGTTTAAGGTGGCATAAAATATAAAAGGGTCAACATGGCAATGTTATCACTATAGTCAAATGACCAAGTAATAGTGTCACAAAATTGCATATCAGATGGGACAAAATAGACCAATGGTGAGGTGACAAGGTAGTCAAGTTGGTGGGGGAAAGAAATCTCAAAATTAGGAAAGAGCCTAGTGTAAATGGCATAAAATGGGTATAATAGTAGAAAAAGGGGTAAAGTGGGTTTAGAGTGTAACTTGATCATTGATGGCCAGGGTCCCTAGAAAGTGACCATTGATTATCACCCTAATCATCGACAGATAAGGGAAACCCTAAAAACATAAAAGGTAATTTATCACTTTACCATGATCCATTATTTTACCAAGTTCTAGGTGAGTTTGATGCTTTGTGAGGGAGGTGTGTGCTGAGGTGGACATTATTCATTAGCTAGAGGCATGTGACTGATTCCATAAGTCTAGGATGCAAGGAGTATGAGGACATGGCCAGGAACCTACTTGAGGGCTTAGACCATGGAGGAGGTCATGAAATGAGGTAGGGAGTGCACTAAATTGATATCTAGGTGTGATTTTACTATTATTTGTGTGTGTCTATGGGGTTAGGGTCTATAAAATAACTATTTTAGGATTGCATTCCCTACATAGGGTTATGGAGGTTATGGTAAAATTTGGTGCATAAAACATCAAATTGATAAGGTGGGTGGATGATTAGATAGTAAGATAGTTGGGTAGAGTTCTTAGGTTAGGATTTTATTGAATTGGGTCCCTATTTAGGTCTTGATATGCTTGAGTATTCCATCCATGGAACATACACAAGTAATCATCAATGGTTAGGATTGACTATTGATGGTTAATACCCTA
Source organism: Torreya grandis (assembly GCA_037957365.1). Lineage (NCBI taxonomy): Eukaryota > Viridiplantae > Streptophyta > Pinopsida > Cupressales > Taxaceae > Torreya > Torreya grandis. The sequence continues at coordinate 149,035 of JARHVA010008013.1, read as the reverse complement.
ATAATTAGGGGTCCCAAATCATTGGTGGTTATCATGATCATTAGAAGTTATTCATGATGAGGTAGGAATGTTAAAATGGTGCTAAGGGTTTAGGCATGGTTTGAGTGTAAAGTGTAATGGGTAGGCCTAAAGTTTGGCTTGATAGGTTAGGCATAAGGGGTAAATGAGGTATGACTATGATTAGGTCAAATAGGATAGGGTTAGGGGTGTGTTTTTAAAATATAAGTTAGATGACACCAGTTAGGGTCAAAGCAAAGTATTTTGATTTGGTGCAAGCTTGAGAGTAGATATAGATGCATGACTATGTGTTGTAGATCTTCCCTGCACTACTTGAGGGAATGACTACTGATGATTGGGCCTATATGGAGGTAGTATGGATAGGATGGATTAATAACTACCATAAAGTTATTAGGGATGAATCTATGATAGTAGCACTCATCGAGAGATGGGATCTCACTACTAACACTTTCTTGTTGCCAATCGGGGAGATGACTATTCTCCTATAAGATGTTCATAGGATCACTCAACTCCCACTATGTGGTGATGTGATCTACCATATTGAGTAGGAAGATCATGATGAGTATGTTGAGTATCTATATATAGATGATATTGATTAGGTCCATTGACACTCTAGAGGGTTTAGCTATATAACATTATATGTGAGGGCTCCTAAGGAGAGGAGACTTATGACAATGCTGATGATCATGGTTACTTATTTTGGGCTTCAAAATTCTGGTAGTGGTAGATTCCCTTATGTATTATAAGGAATTTAGTTTAGATATTACTTGGGAAGACCATATTTGGGTGGGTCCTAGTGTTGCTTGTTTAGATTTATAGAGAGTTATGGGGATTTAGGAACCATAAGAGGTATGTCATTAACATGGGCATGGTTTTACATTATTTGGCCTATGAGCACATCTAGGTACTAAGGCCTATCATATTTCCATGATTAGGGTACACATATCTAGATTCCTTTATGGGATTTATGAGGTGGAGGGATGACTATGTTACATTAGGGGTTAGAGGTAGAGCACATGGCATTGAGTGGTTCAGGGTTTCCCTAAGTGGATTAGTAGCTATGGACATTACATGGAGATTGTACCTATAGTTCCATATCTAACCAAACTATAATAGGGAGAACCTTGCTATACAGAGCTATAGGTGGATTGTGGGCCATTGAGAGGGTTAGGTTGAGTTAATTCCCTTTGTTCAAGTGTGGTGTTAGGAGGGCCACCAAACATAGTGCCCTGAGCATGTTCTCTAGATATTATTATAAATCTTACATATTATGAGGTGTTGGTATTAGACCAGCTACCCTAGGCTATGAGTTATGTAGAGTACATAGTGAGCTTAGATGGTGGGCCATTGATAGCTACTCTAGGTTAGTGGGATTCTATAGCGGGACAAAAAGGGGTCCCAGGGGGACCACTACTAGGTACAAGTGTAGGCATAGATGGGACTAGTGGAAATGTTATATATCTATGATTTGAGATATGTTATTTTGATATATTATTTTGATATCAAACTGCATGTTGATGTATAGAGATGTATATGTTTTGAGAGAAAGTTGACATGTTATGGCATGTATTATTTTTTAATGACTCAACGTATATGATGGATGCTTATGATGTTATATATGATAGTTACTTATGGTTCATGATTATGGCTTATTGATTTGGTTTATGTTTATGATGTTGTACTCAGTAGCTTAGGCATGGGATGTTTTTATTATGCTTATGGTTATGATAGGATATGTTATGGATTGATACATTATATTGTTTTATCTATGGTTATATGGGTGAAATGGGAAATGGTATATTCCCTAATATATAGCTCAACTATTTGGTTTATGCTTGTGATTATGTAATGACATGCTTATGTTTTATGATGTGACTAATGTTCATGGTTTACTATGATATGTGGACATTGTGTTTGACTCATTGATAGATATATGTCATTGCATGTTGGTAGAGATCATGATTTACATGCTTTTGATGTGATGTTTATTTCTCATGTTTATAGTGATAGGATTACATAAACTAAAAAAATATTAAAAAAAATGATGCATTTTTATTGGTAAAGACCAACATGAAACCCAAAATTGGATTGGCTTCCAAAAATATGTCTTTTAGATGCTTTGTATTAGCATGCTTAGGTTTATAGATAGGGATCTTGATAACATTGTGTCAAGTAGTCTCATAGTCCCATACATATGATATGTGGAGGCAGAATGGATAAAACATGAACTGTTAGTGAGACTAGTATGCCTTTTTTATAGATGTCTAAAGAGGTAGTATAAACAAGTCTTTATCTATATATAAAGTGTAGACTAATCGATGTGGGAAGTCTAATAAGTAGATCCAATTGTGGCTTTCCAAGATCATTACTATTATGAAATCTGATTATGTATTTTAAAATTCTTCTACTCTTGCTTAGCTTTTATTTCTTCTTTTATTTTGCTTTTACTTTTTGTTGGGGGTTGGGGAAGCTGATTGACATATAAAGCTCCTAATAAATTACTAGCTTTGACTAATGCTTTACTCATATATCCTTCAAGGGAGTGGTCTAAGTTTATATGCTTAGTTCAAATGCTTTTGAAAGTTATCCTTCAAGGGAGTAGTCCACCTTACATTTGGCAATTTCAATTGATTTTTAATAGCATCCTTTAAGGGAGTAGTTTGTGAATGCTAAGAATGATCCATGATTTGTTTTTACAATTTGATATTGTTTTGTTTTGATTTGATTTTTCTTGACATAGAATTGTTAATACATGCTCAATGGATTACCTTTATGAAGGAAAAACTAAGTCAATATGAAGGTTCAGTAGGTGGAAGAGAGGTATAGGTGATAATGACCATAGGAACGGATCTCAAAGAGATAAGAAGTATTATGAGAATCATGTTGTGGATAGAGCCATAGTACCCATATTTTAATATTAGGTTATAATTATTATAGATAATCACATGATTCAATTTTAGTTGGTTTCCCCTAAAAAAGAGGAAAATGAATGTGGTTGCAAGGGATGAGATTAAGTTAAATAAATGATGATTGTGATCCCTATCTAAAAATAGAAGGGATGTAGATATGAAGTAGTGAGAGACTCAGGTTCTAGTTTGCCTTCAAGAAAGAACAAATGATAAGCTCCTAATCCATATTTATGGGTAATAATGTAGGTCTAAACCAATTGAAAGAAAATTCTCCCCTTTTGTTTTACTCCATATTAGTTACATGTTGATTTTATTTGAGGAAAAGATATTCAATGCTGAATTATCAAAATTTCAAATGTTTTTTATAGGCTCATTTGATTCATTATTGATAGACACAAAGATGGGAAATAGCAACCAAATGACACTCATCAAGTAGCTCCAGTTGAGTTAAACATTCTTGATGATAATAACTTTTTGAAATAAGGTCATGTAAAGATATGAAAAGAGAAGGTATTTAGACTTCAAGAGGCAATACAACCTCAGTTCTAAACATGAGAGAAAAATGTGTAGCACCTGTAAGAGTTTAGATTTTAGTGTGATATGAACATAATGTTAATGGGATATGCAAGTGTCAATCCTGACCTGAGGTATTAACCATTTTGGTAAGCATGTTGTTAATAGTTTTATTAGAGGCTTTGGCTTGTCCATTTTCTTGTGGGTGATAAGGTGATGAAAAGATAAGTTTAATACCAAATACGTCAACAAGGCTTTGAACTTCTTTATTTTGAAATATTTTCCATTGTCAGTGATGATCTTTTGAGGAATACCAAAATTGTAGATGATGTGATGGGTAATAAATTTAAAAATATTTTTATCTTTTATCAAGACAAGGGGAATAACCTCCACCTATTTGGTGAAATATTTAATTACAATAATGATATAATGATTTCATTATGAAGACTAGGGGTTGATTTCATCGATAAGGTCTAGACCCCGTTGTGAAAAGGGCCAAAATTATATAGAAATGTGAAGAATATTACTAGGTACATGATGTAAATTAACATGTTATTGACACTTGACACACTTTTTCACATAATCACAATAGTCTTGGTTAAGGGTGGGCCAATAATAGCCAAGGTGGAAGATGAACTTAGCCAGATTAAGTCCACTAAAGTGGCCCCCACAAATACCCTCATGTGTCTCCTTGATAGTGTGAGAGGCTTTTGGACCATGAAGGCAATGAAATAGGAGGCCATTAAAACCATGTTTATAAATAATTCCTCCCATAATGGTGTAATGGGAGGTGCTATAAATAAATACCTGATGGAAATTCATAGTGAGGCTAGAGGGAACTATGCCAAGGTGAACATAGTCAAAGGTTTGCTGATACCAAAGGTCAAGTAGAATCTCTTCCATACTAAAGATGGTTTGAGTGTTTGATTTGGTATAGGAAGGTTTGGTGAGGCAATGGACAATGACTGATAGTTTGTAAATTAAAGGTGTTGATGGGATCTAAGAGGTAAGAAAAGTCATGGTGTTGGTAAACTTATTGGTAGATCTTGGGGTGGTTTGAATATGGTAGTGTATAAATGATGGCATGAGTTTTATAACTAGTTGTCTATATAGTTCCATCATTTCATTCTTACATTGATAGATGTGTTTGACTTGGTTGGCCACAAGTTAGGAGTCACCAAAGATATGGATTGTTCTGATTCCTAAGGATAAATTAGTCGAGAGACATATTACTAGGGCTTCATACTCAGCCACATTGTTGGTGTATTCAAAGTTGAGTTTAAATGACAAAGGAAGCAGTTCACCAATAAGGGGGACAAGGATGATACTGACTCCCCTACCATGTTGACATTTAGAACCATCAAAAAACATGGTTAGCTAATTGGTGAAATATGCTTGAGATAGGCTTGTGATAGACTCATCTGGGAACACTATGGGTGAGGTAAGTTCTTTGTTATGGGTGCCTTAACTAGTTGGTCAGTAATGACCTGCCCCTTAACTGAGTTCTTTTTTAGGAACTCAAGGTAAAACTCATATAAGTTCATGATCCACATATCCATATACTAGTTTTGGTATGGTTTGGAGTGTATATATTTGAGGTGGTCGATATTGGTTATAATAAAAATTTTATGGTTAAGAAGGTAGTGGTGAATTTTGGTGGCCATGAAGACTACGGCCAAACATAGTTTCTTGGTATGTGTGTACTGAGTCTCATATTTGAAAAGTGTGTAGATAATGTAATAGATGGCTTGATCCTTATGTTGTTTATCTTGATAGGTAACCATCACTCCAAAAGAGTGGTCTATGATAGAGATATAAAGGTAGAAACATTGGCCATTTTTAGGAGGTGTAAGGATAGGGGAGATAGTAGGTACTCTTTGAGTGCATCATAGATGGTAAAGAGATGGAAGATGAAGTGACAAATGGATTGAAGTTTCCCTTATAAGCTATGGAGTTATTTAAGGTTGGATAGAGGTAACATCTTGAAGATGGCTTTGATTTTGGCTGGATCAAATTTGATTCCTCGAAGGGAAATGTTGAAGCCAAGAAGTTTATCTATGATAGAGATATAAAGGTAGAAACATTGGCCATTTTTAGGAGGTGTAAGGATAGGGGAGATAGTAGGTACTCTTTGAGTGCATCATATATGGTAAAGAGATGGAAGATGAAGTGACAAATGGATTGAAGTTTCCCTTATAAGCTATGGAGTTATTTAAGGTTGGATAGAGGTAACATCTTGAAGATGGCTTTGATTTTGGCTGGATCAAATTCGATTCCTCGAAGGGAAATGCTGAAGCCAAGAAGTTTACCTGACAAGACCCCAAAAATAATTTTTTTGAGATTAATGCAGATGTGATAGTGGATAAATCACTCAAAGATAATCTTGAGAATGACTAAATGGTCTTTGAAAAATTTGGACTTCTCGAGAAGGTCATCCAAATAGTATTTGATGATTTTATGGATAAGGTCATGGAAAAATATAGGTCATGACACATTGGTAGGTTGTGACAACATTTGTAAGACTAAAGGTCATGAATCTATAATAAAACATCCCTCATGGGGTGATAAATTCAGTTTTGTGCTAATATTTAGGGGTAATCAAAATATAATTATAACATGAGAATCCATCCATGAGAGACAACATATTTTGGCATACTATAAGATCAATGAGTTGGTCAATTCTAGGTAGAGGAAAGTCATCCTTTGGGTAGGTGAGGTTGATGTAACAAAATTTGACATAGATATGTAGTATCCATATGGCTTTAGTGATATGAATGATGTTTAAAACCCATTAGGGATAATCAATGGGTTGAATAAAGTTGTTTAAAAGGAGGCATTGAAGCTCTTTTTTGACAAGGAGAACCATGTGAGGGTGGATTCAACAATGTTTTTTGATAGGTTTGGTGTCATGAGTGGTTACAATATTGTGAGTGGAAATGGTTGGGTCAATACTTTGCATGTCGACATATGATTAGGTGAATGTAATACTACGGTCTTGGAGGAAGGTAGAGAAGTCTTGTAGTTCCTCAAAGGTGAGAGTTTGTCCAAGTTTGATGATATAGGGGTTATTTGGAGTACTTATGTCAATGTTTTTGGTTGAATCATTTAACATGGTTGAGGTTTATAGAGGTAAAGATTTTTGAATGGTGGAATCTAGTGCACCAAGGTAGGTGAGAATAACATGATTTTAGGATGGGTCAAAGGAAAGGATATTGATTTCCATTACTTTTGATAAGTCAAGGGACTAAGGGTAATAATGTTGATGAAAAAAGGTTAGGTGGGATAATTTCCCCTTCCTCACCCATAGGTGGATGGGGTGTTGGTGAGGAAGGGGTCTCTTTTTCCACAATGGTAGGGGTAATTTACTTGGATTTTTTCTTATTGGGTATAATTAATCAAAGGGCATGCTTCTCATGAGGATTTTGAGTCTCAATCAAGATGAACATGTGTAGTCCATGCTTATATTGTCCCAAACCAACTCCCTTCCAATCACATCTATTAAGGTATAGTTTGGTGAAGTCTAGGTTGTCCAAATAAGACAAGGTAGAGGTGAATGGTTGAGGTGGAGAGGGAGTGATGATAACATTAAGTGGCTTGTCAATTCCCACATAGATAAAGTGTATTTGATAGCTTAGAGGCCCCAAGGGAATAATGGCTCCCATGTTGGGGTCATTACTTGGTTGGTGGTTGAGTTTCTCATATTCTTAGGGAATGAAGAGGGTTCAACAGGTAAGGAGACAATATTCTCCAAGGGTGAGACATTGAAATTTAGGTTTTAAAGGGTCAGTGATGGGTATCTGGTCCATGGGGATAGATGAGATAATAGAGGCTTTAGTGGAAGGGGAAGAAGTAATGGCTTTAACTTTAATGGGTGAGGTCTTGATGGTGGTTTTTTGTAGTGCTTTGGATGGAGGCAAAAGAATGTCATTAGGTCATTAGGTCATATTATATGTTCCAAAAGGGCTAGAGTCAACTTGTATGGTAACAACTTGACCTTTGTGTTCAAACTTGACACAATGGTGGAGAGTGGAAGGTACACAACCCATGGTCTAGATCCAAGGTCTCCCTAATAGAAGTTATACTAGAATTCACCTTCAACCATATATATGAGTTTATGGAGTGTGTGAGATCCTATCCAAATATCAAGGACAATGGCTCCCAAGGTAGTGGTCATAGTTTCAATAAAATATCTAAGGATGACTAATGTTTTGGCATGACATTATTCAATAGCTTTAGTTACTCATAGGCATGGCAAGAGATGATGTTGATACTTGATCCCCCATTGATCATAACCCATTTGATGTTGTGGATAGAAGGTATCTCTCTATATTTGAAGGTAATAAGGATGGAGAGTTGGAAAGCACCAATAAAGGCCTTTATGGGTTGGGAATCCCCCAGTCTAACTTCAATACCCTGCATAGTCTTGATCATGGCCTAATGATGGTGAGGTGAGGTGGAAATGATCACATAGATGCTCATTTTAGTAGGGTTCTAGTGGATTTGTTTAAGGATGACCCTTATGATGGATTCGAAGGGGTTATCATCTCAAGTGCCTAAGATGGTGACTTTGGGCTTAGCTATAGATGTGGAGGTTTGGATCTGATTTAGTATAGGGTAAGTTGGTGGGTATATCCATGGAAGGGACACTTTAGCATTCCCTTTATCCTTTTATTATGATTGTGTTATAACATTAATGGTATGGATAGAGGGGTAAGGTGTGATGGGGGGTTGGGTAGATTATACATCACTCTAGGGTGAGAGTGGAGGGTTAAGAATGTGTTGATGGATATTTGTTGGGTGTAATGGTGGAGGAATGGATGGAAGGTCATCTACCAATATATCATCCTCATCATAGAATTGGTAGATAATGGCCTAGAGAGCTTTACAATTCTTCATGTCATACCCATGTGTCTTATGATAGGAGGAGATTCGATGATCATTGTACTAGGTTGGCTTTGAAACAAGAGGATGGAAAGTATTTATGGGAGGTAATGTGAGGTAGGAGGTATACACTACCATTTGAAGAATGGTTGTATAGGATTCTTCTAGAGGTAAGGAAGGTTTTGGGCTAGCAATTTTGGTTGGTAAGATGGGTGTGTGGGTGGTAATAGGTTGGGTGAGAAATGGCTTGGGTAAGGTGGCTCAAGCAGATGGTCTTGACTTAGGTATGTTGGTAGTTGAGGTGGCCAAATTTGGTGGCCTGACTAGTTGGGATATGGGAAGGGCCAACATGTTGGCTAATAAATGTGTTGGTGTAATCAATGGTAGTGGGTGACATATGTTGAAATGGGTTTGATTTTTATGTAAAGTGGAAGGGTGAGGCCCTAAGATAGAGGGCAAGGTAGAGGGAGGTAGAGAGTTAGTCATGTGTCCTTTCAATGATTTCATCCTCTTAATTGGTGTGGGTTGAGACCTAGGTATAGGATTTGGTGAAGTTAAGACTAATTTCAAGGATGGGTGAACCAAACTATGAGTAGGGAAGGAACTAAGATTTTTGAAAGGTTTGGTTGACTAAGAAGTTGATGGGTTGTTGGAGGTTTGGATTGGTTTAAGAGGTAATAGAGAGATGATGGATTTGTTGGTTAGAAGCATGATAGAAGGTTTAGGTTTTTTATGGAAGGAATCCTTAACTATCTCCAAAAAGTGGTTTGATCCATGTCTAGTTTTAAGGTGAATTCTAATTTTTGTGCTAATATGGGAAAAGGTTTATGTATTGGTCCTGATCTATGCATAGTGGATAGAACAAATAGACTTATAGGTTGGGGAGGATGCTTGGTAGGTTGGTTGATCTCTTGAGGTGAGGGAAGCAAGGTTGAGATAAATGGCTCATCCATGGGAGGCATGGGTAGAAATGCTCCTCCGTTATGGACAATATCCATAGGAGTAGTTGTTTATTGGGAAGTCAATAGAGGTGGAAAATCAAGAATGTTGATTTGCCCAGATGTGCTAGTTTAGGTTGTATGTGATGATTCTAAAACTTATATGAGGGTAGCTAGGGAGAAAGGAACTTATTCATTTTGGTTATCCAAAAGAGGGTAAGGTGACTCCATGACCTTTGTAAGAGAAGAAGGGGAGGAATGGGTAGATTGGTTGATATGGTCCTCATGGGTAAGTGTATCATAAACCTTGTTGACAATGTGGGCATTATGAGAGCACTTGACCTATGTGTCCTTAAATTTGATAGGGGCATGGTTGGGAAAAGGTTTTATAAATATGTCAAGATCTTGATTTTGAGGGGTATTGGGATTATCCAACATGAATTCCCCTTTATCAATAAGACTATGAAAAATATTCTTGAAAGTATTACATCATATTACATCATGTCTAATTACTTAATGAAAAGCATAGAGGTTATTCTCTTTATACCAAATAGGTATTAGACAAGAAGAATCAAATTATTGGGGAGGTTTGATAGGTGGAAGTTATATAAGGTTAGCTTTTAGTAGCTTCTCCATAAATAAGGTTTAAGATTCTCCAAGTGGAGTCAATTTTTTTTTGTTGCTTCAGTTTGGTTTCCTTGCATTTTGATTGGAGGTAATGGGAGAATTTTGTTGATTGACATTGGATGGAGAGGAAGTTTTAAGGATGATGACATTCATGATTCCCCTTGTCTTCGTTCTGGTATTGGCTTGGTTGTTGGATTTGGAGGAAGGGGTTTCATTGGGCTTGAATGTAGCATTATTGTTTTGTAACTTTAATTTACCCTCATTTATGGCCTATTTTTCTAGCTTACGTGTCACGTTAAAAGCCTCATAAAGGTTCTAAAGCTTTGGACACATAGTGTAGAATATATATGTTTGGCGCAAACTCGAGCAAAAATTCTTATAATTTTAGGTTGAGGTAGAGAAAATTAAATCTGAATAATCAATATTCTCCAATGAGTTACAAAATTGATAATGGATTAATCATTGAATTTCCTGATAGAATAGAGGTCTATGATGGAGACCCTTTTGGAAATGTTAATGTAAAAGTGATCTAATAAGACTTGTGCTAGTTGGCCGAAATAGAAGATGAAATTATTAGTGAGGGCATTATACTAGTTGAGTGATGGGCTAGATAAAGACATAGGGAAGGTTTGAAGGAGAAAGGCATCATCATAAGTAATCATATAACATGCATGCCTGAAATCCCTAAAGTGTTGCTAGGGGTCCTCATTACTCTTAAATTTGGTAAATTTTGAAATCTCCCATTGAGGAGGTTAAGGTATGATTGGGATAGAAGGGTGAATAGGTTCATTACAAATATGATCATAAGATAGGATGTTATGAGCTCTTGAAATGGTTGACTCAAGTTTGGTCATCTTGTCCAAGAGAATTTTCATTAGGTCAGTTTGAGGTGGTGAACCAAATGGATTGTAAGGTTGGTATTATGGTTGAGGTTGGGCAACATATTGGTAGTTGTTTGGTAGTTAAGAGGCTACCACATGTTGGAATGTGGATGATAGAGGTTTGGTAGAGTAGGTGGATGGCGGTGGTTAGGTAGTGGGTACTTACCCTTATGGGTTAGTGATGTATCCTAGATTGGATACAATGGGTAACTACTGAGAAGTCCCTATGGATTGGGCATGGGTGGTAGTTGGGTTGATGACAAGAGGGAAGGTAGTGACCTTTGTGATAATGGGTGGTGAGGTAGAAGGGATAAATATCCCTAATCTTGGTAAATGGGTATTAACTAATGGGCTAAGTTTGGTATAGGGGAGGTTGGCAATACCAGTGGAGGGTGCTTTATCTACAATTGGGACATGATGGGTTAATGTTTGGGTTTTCTCCAAAGTAGAGGAGTCAATAGTAGGGGTACAAGGTGTAAGGGTAATGGTTGGTTAGATAGGTTGGTTCTCAATCATAGCATCAAAGGGGTTAGTAGATGAAGATGCTTGGGTGGTAAAAAGTTGCATGGTGATTGTGGAAATAGGGATAACCTCCATAAGGTGGCATTGAAATCAAGATATGGTGGGGAGAGGTGTTTAGATAATGCTAAAGAGAATCTAGATTAGTGTCTATAAAAGTGGTAAAATCCATGTCTCTTTAGGAATAAACTTGAGAGAAAGTAGGGATTCCCAAAGGATGAGGTGGATCTTATACTTCAGAGACATACTCCATAGATGAGGTGGTAGAAGAGGTTAATTTAAGTGATGGGTTTTATTTTACTAGGTCTTTTTGCTGCTAATGAGTGAGAACCATAAAAGAAAAAGGGGAGAGAAAACAAGAGCAATCTCACCATTCAAACAATAAGAAGATAATAAAATGATCAAGGAAATCAATATACACACTATGAAGTATGTTTAATCTTATAGGTTAGTTTCATTCTCACTTTTGGCTTATGTCTTGGTTTATGAGAATGTGTGATAGAAGTTAGCTTGTAGATCACGCATTATAGAAGTAGTCTATGGTTGGTTTTGTGTTGTTTACATGATAAAAATAATCTATATTAGAATGAATACATGGCTTGGTATTGGGGCCTACCCCCTCACTTCACATTCTTGTAATGATAAGGGTGTTAAGTGCTTAACAATATATATTTATGTCCAGAGTTTATACTCAACCAGAGAGTTGAGTTGGTTCTCCTCTTTGTAATGACTTCCAAGTAGGATTATTGAGAATGTGTAAGGTGACTCCTAGGTGATGAAATCAAAATCATGCCTTGTCTCAAATTTTTTTGATGTTTGATTGGTGAAGGTGGTCTAGATAGTGTATGCAATAAAGGTGATGCTACAATAAGCTTATTGTGATTTAATTCAAATTGAACTAATGTTTAAAAGAAAGTAATGGATGTAGTTGATTTTAATCCCCAAAAGAAATTTTAGTTTAAATTATGAGCATAGATTGGAGGAAAGAATAAAAATGCAAAGAAAATGTGAGTAAAGACTCTAGGTCCCATTGGGAGTGCCAAAATGTTTCATGTAAATTTTTAGTTTTAGTTCTGAAAAAAAGAGAAAAGAAACTCAATATGGGTATGGTTGAAAAACATATTTATTTGTGCACATATTGAATCAAAATACTATGAAGAGTTCCTCTTTGGCTTGGAAGGAAGACCTATAGATAAGAAAGAACTAAAGAAAACTTGTTTATTAGACAGATAGTTGGGTGGATTGCCTAGAAATAGCTAGATCATGAAAGCAAAAACTTCTTTATGGGTTATCAATCCACATGTTTTTAATAATCAAGTTGATAAATTGGAAAGAAGGTACTTGCATCAATAATAAAAAGGTACTAAAATCAAATAAAAGAAAGCTTTCTAGAAAAGCAAACTAGAAATGATCTAATTAGTGATAAACTAATTAATACTAGTGATAATGAGTTAGGATATGCTTCAAAAAATTAGAACAGGGATTGTGAGTGGTCAAAAACATAGAAAGGTGGATTTGGTTGGGTGTGGGTGGGCCAAATCATCATGCTAGTTTTTCTACCATAGGTGACCATCGGTGGTTATCCTGAACATCAACAGTTGGGGTCTAACCATTGACAGTTTACTATGGAATTATGAGCTTAACCAATAGAAGATGACAATATTTCATATATGAATTTTTGGAGTTAGGTAAGGCCTAGATTGATTGAGAAAGGGAATAAAATCACATGAATATTGAAAAAAAAAATTACTTATCATACCAAAAGTTGGTTGGGTGGGTGGTTAATGCAATTAGCCTTTTGGTGGAATATGGATTGATTTCAATAGAGTAATGGTACCTAAAATATTGGTTGAGAGATGATAACAAGTTGGCTCTCAATAATATGGTTGATAATAATTGATAATGTTGATGATGCTAATTGACATGATTGACCCACAAAAGAAAACTCTTGAATGCTTGAGCTCCTAATAATTATTGTAGATGGAATTTAACTCCTAGGCCTCTCTCTATTATAGGCATAAGCAAGAGGTGGAAGTGAAGGTGTAACTAGGTCATCTAAATATAATTCATGTATGCAAAGGCTTGAAGCACAAATTAGATAGGTTATATTTAGAAAAGGGTTGATAAATCTTTCATGCTCTTGGTAAAAAGGTGGATTCTAACCTTAATGGTCAGGGGTTCCCAAGGTTAACTATCGATGGTAACCCTAACCATCAATGGTCAAGGTCCCTAGGGATAGCATCCTAAAGGTTAGAGTTAATCAATTAGGTGAAATTGAGTGCAAATTAGCTATTTTAGATTTGATAGGTGTAGGTTGGTCATAAGAGGATCGAGGGGTACTTCTAGGGCTACTTCAATAATCAGAATCATAGGTGTGTGGATTTCTAATGTCTATAGCATTAATGACCTTCATCTTGATCTTAACATAAATGAAAACATCAATGTCGCAACACTAAAAATAGAAACATACCTCAAAAATCTCCCCCTTTTTCATTGATGTCAAAAACTCAAACATAAATAATCATTCTCATCTCCCTAAGCTAGATCTTCTTCAAACTATTTTTTTTTCAAAATGGGACTTTTTACTCCTTTGACATCAATGACAAAGGATCATATTCTTGGAAATTATCTAATCCTTGGACTTGGAATAACACACCTTTTCTCTCCAAACAAACTCATTATCTCTCTTTGACATAAACTCAACATAGATCAGGCTCACATACCTATTCTTGGAGCAAGATTGGTTCCCCTTGTCTCCATGAGATATTCAAATAGTATCTGACTATGACTTGGTTTGATTAAGTCAACACAAAAACTCTTTGTGACCCATTTATTATGATCACACCTCTAGCAAACTCTTGACTGAACCTTGGATTTGAATGTTAACAAAGAACATAAAGCTCCCCCTAAGACCAAGCATCCTTCATGTTTCTACTCACTAGCTAGGTGCCTTCATGAATCCTAATGGTGTCACCTCTACTCTAGGGTACAAGAACAACATAAACTTAAGAGATTCCTATATCTCCATGTTACTAGACTGATCTTTCTTCATGATCTGCTTTGGCTTGAATTCCTTAATCTCCATTTGAATAACATTCCATCTTATTTTCTTTGTCTTGACTTCATCCAAAATCTGAGATGATAGGGAGAATTCTTGACACTCTTTTACATGTGAACTATGCTCCATCATGGAAAGAACTCCACTTGGACTTGCAGACTAGTCATCATTCACCTTAGCTACTTTTGGTTTCCACTCACTATCTTGTCTTCTTTATTGCATTCGATAGGTCTCAATTTTCCTATTTTGACTTGAAAATCCATGCTTGTAGTGTTTTTAAATATGACCAACCTTTTGATAATTAAAACACACTATTCCTTTTGATGGAAACACACCATAAACCATAACTCTTTATTGATGACTCTCTTCATATTTCCATGCATATTCATTCCTGGAGGTCCTTCTACAATGCCTTGATCTATGACCAAATTGGTTAGATGAATAACAATATCCATTGAAAAGATTAGCATACCTTATAACATTAGGATACTTGATAGGATTAGTATTTATTATACTAACACCATCATTCTTTTATGTACCATTGACCTTCTTGATTACATTAGTTTTCTTTTTTTGGTTTTGATTGAAACGAAGACTTGTTTTATCATTAGTAATATTTTGACTACTCAGAATGTTATCTAGATCATTGGTACTCTCTTGAAATTTCACAAAGGACTTAACCTTGATTCTTGGTCCAAATCAGCTCTTAAGGAATCCAATTTAATACATACCTTTCACATTCTTATTCTTTATATTTTAGGCTTGTAATCATAATCTCAATTTGATTATCCACCTATTTGACTATTTTATCTTATTCCTTGTAGTTGTTGCTCAGTATATCTTCAAATAAGTTGATTTTATCCTCATAGTATTTAATAAGATACCTCATTAACTAATTATTATTCTTCACCATCTTTAGCTATTCTAGAGTATTCATCAACTCATCCTTAAAGTCCACCTAATCTTCTTCTTCATCTGAATCACCAACAACACCTCCAATCCATATGGACTCTTCTTGATTTGAACATCTTTCTTCCTTATCCATGAATAGTAATTGATTAACATCAGGTCCATCACCTTCATGTTTAATCTCTAATTACTTATCTCACTCTCATCAAATGATATAAAATCTTCTTTAATTTAAAGGCTTCTTTTTTTCTTAAAAAACTTCTTGTCATCATACCTTATGAATCTTTTCTTGCTCTTATCAAACCCATAGGACTTTTTATCATCATCATGAAATTCATAATGATCTTCATCATAATTTAAATTATTTTTATTGGTTAAATTTTTATAAAAGTGTCTAATCTCTCCATAATTAGAACATTTAAAGGGAAGCTCACCCTTGTATTTACCTGAACCAGTTTTCAATGTTCTTGCAAACATAGTTATCAACTCATCATCATCAATATCATATTCATCATTATATTTGACTTTATTACCTTATGTTTTATTATCCTTTGAATTATTTTATACCTTGAATGTAGATTCTTTTTTTATAGGTCTTCCTTCACTTATCCTCATCTCATAGGTTGTTAAGGTGCCATGAAGTCCATCTATCTCTAGCTTGTTTAGATCTTACATATCTTGAATAAAAAAAACTCTAGAATTAAACTTGGGAGTTATAGATCTTAAAATATTTTGAAAAATAGTATATTCTTTTAGTTATTTACCTAGGCCTCTCATGATTTTTACCAATTCATCAACCCTCAACAAGTAGGTTGTAATTGTCTCATTTTCATTCATCTTTAGGCTTTCAAACTATCTTCTATGGGTTTGTAATTTATCCAACTTGAATTTGTAGTCTCCCTCATGAATATTCTTCAAATTATCCCAAATTTTTTATTATACATATATTTCATTACCTTCATAATTTTTTCCTCTAATAGGCCACACATAATACCATTCATTGCTTTTGCCACTAGCCTTTTTACCTGATGCATCTATAAGAGGAATAGGAGGAGTAGTATATCCATAAAAAATTGATTGAAAAACATCATGAAATTTATAAATCAAATATTTTATCATACTGACACACCAAAAAACATAATTTGATATATTAAATAGTGGATCCTTGCTTGTAGAGAAACCACTATGCACTTGACTAGCCATATTTTTGTTGCTTAAGATCTATTTTAGGCTATTAGGCCTCCTTAAAAGGACTTGATCTGAAAATAAATATTGTAATTAAAAATGATGAGAGGGGGGGTGTGAATCAATTTCCTTAAAAAAATATTTCAATTTCACTTATCATCTATGAATCATTCATTCACATACATACATTAACCAATGCATAATCAAGCATTTTTAAAATAAAACAACATAAAAACACAAGAGATATATGGGAAAACAAATTTTGTAATAAAACCCACTAAAAATATCTTGGAATACAATCCTATAATCAATTAGTCAAGATTTAGTGAGGCACCAACCCTACAAGGAGCAACAACCCCTCACTAGTCAAGCACCAACTCAACTAGTCCTTTATCAAGCACCAACTTGCAAGGAGGTAGAAACCCACTAAGTAAATCAAAAACAACTCAAATACCTAGAACATATAATAAAATTTTGAGACATATTACTCACTCAACTAAATATGACCACTTTTTTTTCTCTTCTCACTCTTTTATCTCTCCCAAACAGCCTATAAGGCCTTCTCACTCAACTAACCCTTTCCTTGGCAAAATTAGGTCTTATAACCTTGCTCGTAAACTATAATAACACATTTATATATTCATTAAATAATAATCACACATATTTTATGATATTGAATACCTCTACCTAGTTTCCAAACATTTATATCATACACTCATGTTCTCAATAATCTAACTAGTCAATCAAGCCTATTAGACCTTCTCTTTATACTTGACTTTTGCTCTCACCCATATTTGAAGGAAAAATAGCTATATATACTTGGATAACATTTATAATATATCAAAAAATGCATTTAACAAGTGAAAGAATAACTATGTATGTCATGCATTACCCTTAAGGGCTAAAACCACCATTAGGCCTAATAGAGATCTAATGCAATTAGGCCTTCTCAAAGAACACGTTTCACTTTGGCCATCTTGGAAAAAAATTATAATAAAAATATATATGAAAAACTTCATAAAAAATTCAATTATACCCTTAAGAATATCACCTTATTTCCTCAATACCATTTATCTTATTTCACTCCTTGAACCACATCATTAGGTCTATTGCAATAACTCATTCTCACTACTAGAAAGTCTATCTTGAAAAAAAACAATAATATTATTAATTTTTCCATTAAAAAATATTAAAAAATTAAATTCATAGTACCTAAATTACCTTATTTTAAACACAAATTACATTAGATTTCAAAATATATGTCAAAAGACCTCAAACTGATCATCTTCATATGCTCACTTAGAATTGCACATAGGCTTCAAAACCTAGCCAAGAACCTTTAACTTTTATCACCTTGATTGGATTGTATCATGAATATAGATAAATTTAAATGAACATATTATACATATATATTAACTTAATATTCAATTTGTTATTCGACTATATGCAAAAAATGACTCAGGAACACCATTTTCACTTACACACTGAAAAATATGTGTAGTTCTAAAAACATAGTCACGAAAACCAAGTCTTAGAAAACCTACAGGAAATTTTTTATGAAATTAGAATGGTTTTATATTATAATTAATAATTATTATAACATATTTAAATATATATAATATAATAGTCAATATCAATATTTTTCTTATAGAACAATCTCATGTCTTCACCCTACATAGGCTTTACATTGTTAGACAGGTCACTTTGAGAATAAATTTTTACTTATATATGAGCATCACAAAAACTTGTATTTAAGGGGAAAATGTGATATACTTATTTGAAAATTACACCACTCATTTGGATACATCCCTAATCCATTGCAACCCATCCCTAATCTCATTCTCACTTCTACCTAGTTTTCTCACTCTCTTCTTCATTAGGCCTATTTAATGATAAGTCAATTTTCATGACCATTTTAGCATATTTGAGGTAAAAAACCTAATTATAAACCATCATGTTAATAATATATAGGTCTCAATATTTAAACTCTAATAACTTTTATGCTTTGACTTGGTCAACCCTACTTACTACATCAAAAATTCAAGAAACAAGGGGTTTCCTATAGCTTCCACTCACTCTTTTGACATACCAATGCCACTATAAAAACCTAGGAGAGTGATAAACATCATCCAATCATAAAAATATGTCATAAAATCCATTATGATCTATTTACCACAGTATATTTCCTATGGTGTCATTATGAGGGTTTTATGAGGGCTTAGACTACTTTTCATTCTTAGCAATAATTCATAAAGGATTGCCCCTAAAATCCAAAAAACAATGCCAAGAGATTTCATATAGGACCATTAAATAAATATAATTAACTTATTTTATCTTCATGCAAATTTTTCATGTGCCAATGAGCATAAGAAAATCCTTCTCGGGTCTGTAATACCTCATTTTATACACATAAAAAACCTCAACACTAATTTTCATGCTTTCTTCTTCAGGATTTGAACTCAAAATTGGTCAAAAAACTTGACACATCTCATTATTTTAAAAATTATCTTATGAGCTCTGGCACTTTAGGAACTAAACTGGACCCCTCATTAAGCCATACTATATCTCTTAACTCATTAGGCATAAACCTATAAGCCATTCTTAGACCTTGAGCACACCTTGAAACCTTTTTTACTGATATCAAAACTTCATCCTCATGTCTTAAAACTTAATACCATTATTATACACTACTAATATGCTTATTTCAAGTCCCATACTACTCACCTCAACATGTTACCAGGTCTATGACGTTTCACTAGGTTTCGTCATGCAAGGACTAAGCCTCAAAACTTATATTGAAACTCTTTTGAAAGCTTATTTTCATTTTTCACATGTTTACAAAAATTTATACACTTTATCTTGCCTATAATGACATAATTCACTAGGATTTACTATGCTTTATGCATACACCTTCTCATAGGGCTAGACTAGGCTTATCAAAACACCTAGTACTCAACAGTATGTTTATCTTGTATCTTGATATTGAAACATGTCATCAACCTCATAAAAGTTAATAGGTTGAATTAAAATTATCTCTCAATAAAATATATAATATGTTCCCTTCAAATTATCTCTTATCATAAGACTCCTTGTCACATACCACTTCATCATACATGACATTAACTTTAACTTTGACATTAATGACTTTCATCTTGATCTTGACATCAATGATAACATCAATGCCAAAATACCAAAAAAAAAACATATCTCAAAAATAATTTTATTTGGGGATGTAATTGATTACTTATATTGCTTTGATAGCATTGGTTGTATTATTTTATTAGCCATGGCTAGATTTTATGTAATTACTTTCATTATGTAGTTATGTTTTGTTACGTGTGATGTTAGTGATTAGTAACTATTAATTTTAAATTTTTACTTTATGTTTAACATGATTATTATGATTATAAAACTAATTATATTTTCATGGTGTAATATAATGAAATAATATGTGGAATGTAAAATTTAAAAAACAAATTATTGAATTATTCTATTAAATCCATATAGGGATATTACATTATGGTATCATAGTTGTGGCTCAAACACTAGGACTTAATGAGTATGTTAATGTATTAATATTATTATATTAATATAAAAAATAATGGTGTGAAAAAATCATCTATATAGGTTCTTTCAAATGTCAATGACAATAACCCTTTTTTTGATCCTAACTAATTTGCCACTAAGTAAGCAGTAAAGTTGGATCAAATTCTTGTAGCCATGAATGAGACTAGGGATAAAATTATATTCCTAGAATGGGAAATTAAAGTACATGAGGAATAATGCCATCAAGATGAGATTGAATATCATCCTACTAAGTATTAAATTCCTCAAGAATAGAGACACAATGAAGTGCCTCAAGATATGAGAACATGTGTAGTTGTAAATTTGGAAAGGGATATGAAAAATGTGAATCCACATAAGTTTGATGGAACAATTATGGGAGAAGGATTTGAATCATGGTTGAATTAAATGGATAAATATTTTGAGATTTTAAACTACTCTGAGGTCACCAATTAGTTGTGAAGCATATCAGTTAGCTGGAGAAGTAGCTATATGGTAGGCCAACAAGAAGTTGGAAATGAATATTAACTCAACCACCACTACTTGGTAGCATTTTGTGACACTATTATAATCGTGGTGGCTTCCATAGTTGTATTTTGAGAAAAATATTATAGACTTTTAGAATCTAAAGCAAGGAGACTTGCCAGGGAATGAGTACTAGGAACAATTTGCCAAGTTTCAAAAATATGTACCTTACTATCAGGTAGATGAGAGGTTTAGAATTAGGAAATTCATCATAATATTGAAACCCCATATAGGTAGAGAGGTGGATTTTTATGGACCAAGGCTTTGAAAAATTAGTCAAATAGGAGCAAAAGTTGAAATCTCTTGCTTAAGTCACAGACAAGTTTAAGTAAAAGTTTGGACGTTCTAATCCAAATTTCAAAAAGAAGAATTGAAAGCAAAGGAGTGGAGACTCCAAGAGTTAGTTTAAGATTTATAATACCATATTAAATAGTGGTCTAGGTAGACATAAATTGGGTAATGGTTCAAAATACAATTTCAATGGAAACTAATAGTATGATAGGAAGGGACCACTAAGAGGTTTTTTCATCTATGGAGGTTACTATTTTATGTGTGAATGTACCCAAGATAACTTTAGAAACAAAGGTTCTACCCCTCAGTAAGGAATATTTCAGAAACATTTTCATGTGACAGTTGATAATAATCAAGATGAATTCCAAGCTTTACCCATAAAACTATTAGGTATTTTGTTTAAACATCTAGCTTCCATTTTAATAGATCTAGGGGCTACATAAAGTTTTATAGCTCCTATAATTCTAAATAAATTATCTCGAAAGGCTATAGTAATGGAAAATGCATGGTTAGTACAATATGGAAATGATTCTAAATTTAAATTTGATAAGTTTTTATTTGAATTATAAATTAGGTTTCCATAATTCACAATAGTAGTGGATCTTGTAGACACCTAAAATTGGCCACGACTAGCTTTCAATTGGACTTCAAATCAATTCCTACCAACCATTAAAAATTAATCCTAGGAATCACTAAATATCCCAAATTTTCTTGTACATTATTCAAAAGATCTTATAATCATATTGAAACATCCCTAATAGGGGTATCCTATCATATGAAACAATAACCTCTCATAGATTCATCCTTAATCATCCTATGGCATGGCAGTAGTCAATTTGGCTTATGGATCTATTAAGTAGGACACATGAACAAATATCGAATCTTGAAAGATATAAATGGTTAATCAAAATTAATTAACAAGTTAAACCAAATTAACTACCTAGTTTAATTATTAGTGTGAAATTAATGAATAACTATAAAAAGAAATTCAAAAATTCAAATATCCTGGCAATTATCATGACCTTTGTGAGTTGTCAATCTCTTTGGAAATATCCTAAAATATATATTTTGGAGACCCATGCTTATTCATTAAAAATCATAACTAATTTAAAACTATTAACTCTACTAGGTTTATATTTGACTCACCTATGTTAGATTTAAATCCATTCTAAGCCTTAAATCCATTTTGAGTCACCTTGGGTTGGGGTTAGTTCCTAAGCCTATAAATACAAGCCCTTACCTATTGAATCATAAGCTTAGATAATGTAGAGTTATAATGTAGGTTTTATTACACATGATTCATATGAATAGTGTTATAATTCCAAAATATTGAACCAAGCAATCACAAGCCAAATCCAACAGAAGCAATGGTGCTAAGGAGAGAAGGAGGTACACAACCTCCATTGCTAAAGATTCTTTGAAGCAAAAGTTGAGAAATCCACTCAATAATGCATTTGGAGATCCCAAGGAAGGTAAAAGATTCATTATATTTTGAATTTTAGTTATGATTTCATTTGTATTTTGTTGACTAAGATAACCCTAAGATCTAGGCTTGGAGTATTAGTGTTAGTATGTTTATTGAAGTTTTTGTTACTTTAACTAACATGTTACTAACCTACCTTCTTAGATTCTTAAGATCAAAAATAGCATGCCAAATGGGACCTTAAATTGTCCCATATAGAAAGGAGATGAAAATTACGATCTTAGTTTTTCCATTTAATGCTTGAAAATATTCAAATTTTAATTTTTAACTTTATTTTTAACATATTTTGTTATTTTAATGATACATAGTTTTACATAGAGACCAAGGTCAATGCAAGAACACTGACATTGATTCTACCTAACTGATGTCGATTCACCTAAAATATACATTGACCTCTATGTGCACCACCTAGGACTGATGTCAACATCTATGTGCATAACAATAGATTGATAGGCCATCTTTCAGAGCTTCATTATGGGTCATTCAAACTCCATTTTTTAATGTTTTTTATTAAAACCATGTGTTTTCTCTTCAATTTTTAGAATATGCTATTAGTTTTCCTTCAATTTGTATAAATGTTTCAAAAAATATCCAAAACCCCATAAAACATTTTTTGTAAGACCCAAAAGCCACAATGAGATATTTAAAACACTTTTAACTTACAATTTTCACATTTCAAATTGGTATTTTAAGAATATCTTTTGTTTAAATAATTTTCATTTTATTTCAAGATTTCAATAACAAATTTTAAGGGACCAAATTTCATAAATATTTTGCTTTAGTGCATTCAAATAAACATTCACACTTATAATACATACTTTGAAGAGTGTTTTGTTTTATGCTTTTTCTTTCAAAGTTGTTTATTTTTACAAAAATGATTGACACGTGTATGCTCTCCCTATCCACTTTAGGGAACTTAGGTGACCAAAAGTGCTCTTTCTTTGGATTTTTGACTTATATAAAGAATATCCTCAAATCCATATGGTTTTTATGATCTAAACACAACCCTAAAGTCTTTTCACATGTCATTTATTTTCATGCATCTTGACTTGTGAGCAGGATTTCATCACCTCTTCATAGGTTCTCTAGGGAAGCATTGACCTAGGAATTCATCTCCTAGAATCATTTAAACCCCACTCCATTTTGGGGTATAAAAATTAATCTAAAATTACTATGAAATTTTCTTAAGTGTTTAAGTAAACTCTATTAATAAGATAATGCCTTAGACCATAGGGGTAACTTGAACATCACACTATACTAAGCAAGTGATGGATGTATTTGTTGTGAAAAGAATAAGACCTTTTCAAAATAATCTAGTTGACATGGATCCAAATGGCATGAACATATCTTGTGTTATCCACACTTAGGACAATCAATAAACTCATAAAAAATTGTTTTAGAATAACCCCACTTATCATGAACATACTATTGATGTAGGGTGATTAGCATGAAGTTTCATGTCATTGTATAATATCTTGAGAGAAAGGGTTTTAAAAACCCTACTTATTCATGTTATTTTATTATTGGATTAACACATAAAATCATCTCAAGAGAATTTATATAGATATAATTTGATAGTACTATGTAAGCTTGTCAATTTTAGGATCTAGTACACTTAGATGTTTTATGTCATTTTATCATTTGGTGTATTGTTTTGAGTCTAAACTATATATTTTATTTGTTATACCACTTGCAAATGATTTTTTTATATGTAACTCCTTTTTTTAATAAGTCATTATGTTGGCCATTTTTATCACATGCCTTTATGTTAGTCTTTTGACAAATATTTATGTGCGTGTCACTTGATTGGAAAGGGTAGCATTATGAGGCCCAAATCATTTTTAGCTTTTTGTACCTTTGAGTCTTGAAACAAACCATATATAATATATTTAGATCATGATAACATCATTACACTTATAGAATTATTTAAATGACTTGTTTTCCTTGTGAAAAATTCTAATTCAAAAACCAAAGCCATGTATGCCTTTTGGACCTATGCCTAGTGTCATTATGTCATTCAACTTTATCTAGGTTGTTCTTTGTTAAAATAGCCTAATTTTCATTATTATTGTGACTTTATTTGGGAGAAAGAATATATCCCTCCCTATCCCTTTTTTTTTATGCCTTAATCCAATTGACCAAGTTCATGTTGATTTTCATATGCCTAGTCCATGTCAAAGTGTTTCAGATTTATTATATTAAATCATACCCTTTTGTTTAAAGTCTAGATTTTGTGCTTGTTTTACCAAAATTCCTATCATATGCCTATTTTCAACCTATCTTTTGAATATGTGTTTGGCTAAATGACCTAGAAACTTTTGTTTTCTTAGATTAGACTTGTTTGGAACACTTTGTACCTAGAGTTTGGCATTGTATTTTTTATTTACCTACTTGATATTTTGGGTGAGACATTTGATGTTAGACTATTTTATACCATGTTTTAACATAGACCATTGCTAGCATTTAATATTCATAACATTATTAATTATTTCATGTTATATAGGTTTAAGCATTTTAAACCTATTATAACATATTAGTTTGTTATTATCAAGAAATATATTCTCATAAAGTTTGTTATTACCCATGTGTATTATTGGGTAAGTTGTTATTTATCCCCCCTATTTATTAGGAGGTGGTTGTGTTATCTTGGTGGATATATATTATCCAAATGTATTGTATAAAATTAATAAGAAGAATATATGTAGCGATAGAAATAATATTATATTGTGTTTCTAGTATTCCAGTGTTTCAACTATTTTGTTTTCTCTATTAAACATGCTCAAACATGAACCAGAATCAATATTTGGTATTAGAGAAGTCTTAAAATTTCCCTATGATGGTAGGATAAATGATTTATATGGGTATTTGTATTATTATTTGTTGTTCTAAAATATGTTTATCATTTGTTGATAAGCGTTTGATTAAGAATGTTCAATTTTGTCTTGTGTATGTTTAGTTGTAACCATATCAATAACTAGTAATCACTATTTTTTGATCATAAACTATAGCTAATTTCAATCATGAACATATCAATAGATCCATGCATCATGTATATCCATGTAGAATTTTTCAACTTAGCTGAGCATGTAGTTTATATTCCCAAATAGAATAATTAGTTGTAGAGAAACATTTTTTTTCTTACTTCTCAGTGCTTGACACTCTAGAAAGCACTTGTATCAAGGTCCATATGCATGCAAAATCACCATAAATAAGCTCTATGTGTAAATAATTTTGGTAATATATCAAAGTGTAGCATCTGATAATCACTTATTTATGTCCATCATCCAACATAAATAACTACATGTTCCTTGAATCTTGATTCAAAGTGCAATATTCTAATTTTGAAAATTATTTGCAGTTATGTTTTTCATCAAAGCTTAGATCTTATGGCCAATGGAAATAAACACTTGAATCCATGATAACCAAGTATATATTTTCTCCCCAAATCCATGACTCACACCAATTCACAAATTGAAACCCAAACATGAATTGTAGTCCTCTTCGTAGCTCCACATTCAAATCCATTATCATCAATCGGTCAAATCCTACATTGTAGAATAATTTGTTTGTTTATTAGACATCGAGTAAGCATCAATACCAACTCACCTTGGAACTCACCATCAATCTACAAATTTTGCATACAAATAATCAATGGAGATGGTTGTTTTAGGTTGGTACTATTTTTTTATATTAAGTTGTATTTAATTGTTTTTATGTTGAAAATTAATTTTAAATGTTGAAGTCAAGTTTTAAATAATATATAGGTTTATAGGTATTTTGTTAAAAACATTGTAATTAGATTGATCAAATATCTAATCAATATGGTTGTGTATTTTTGTATAGTTAGTTTATTTATGTATGGTATATTATTTATTTTTTATTGGGTTCATATGTCAACAAGTCATCTTAAAATTGTCAAAACTTTTTTTTCAAAAATTGAAAAAGTTCAAAATTGTAAGTCATTTTGAAAAAATTCAAAATCATTATTTTTATCAAGAATCCTATTTTTTTGTCAAGAGTATGTCCATTCAAAATCCAAAGTGTCTATATGTCAAAAAATTCAAAGTTGTTTAGGCTTAAATAATCATTGTCAAAAAATTTAAAATATAAAAATATTTATTCTATGAATGCATTTTCACTTATATGTGATGTCTAGATTGTGTGAGGAGTTTCTCCTGAATCGAGCTTCATCAACTCATCAAGATAAGTAGCAGATATTGGAGGATGGAGGCATAGGAGGATGGATGATTCAATCCTTTTGTAAGACACTAGTGAAGAGGCCATTTTCTATTTAGTGGCACATTTGTGTGGTGTGTGTTAATAAGAACATAAGCACATTCCTATTTACATGCATTTTTATAGTGTGTTGGTTTGTAAATAAACCCCTTTGTAGATATTTGGAAAAAATTCATGTTTTCAAAAAAATCATTTTTGGGGAGTAGGAGAAGATTTTGAGGCCAACTTGGGGATGGTTATCCAGTTAGTGCCAAGCTTGTGGATCTTGGAGATTCAGAATTTGGGTGCCCAAGGTGGAAGGGAAAGTCCCATAAGAACCCAAAAAGGAAGGGATTAGCCCTAAATAATTTGTCCCACCACTAATGCTTTCTGAGGGTAAAGAGATAATCTATTAAGTTTTTACTTGGTCTATTCATCACTTTTAAGAGGTGGTCAAATATTTTGAGAATGTGACTTTATCCCCATGTTCACATTAAGGGGGTGCTAGGAATTAATAATGTTAAGGGGGTGAATGTTAAGATTTAATATTCATAACATTACTAATTATTACATGTTTTATAGGTTTAAGCATTTTAAACCTATTATATCATCTTTTTTTTTATTATTATCAAGAAATATATTCATGTAAGGTTTGTTATTACCCATGTGTATTACTAGGTAAGTTGTTATTTGTCCTCCCCATTTATTAGGAGGTGGGTATGTTATCTTGATGGATATATAATATCCAAATGTATTAAATCAAATTAATACAAATAATATATGTAGTAATATAAATAATATTATATTTTGTTTTTATATTTTAGTGTTTTATCTATTTTGTTTTCTCTATTAAATGTGCTCAAAATTAAACTAGAATTAATAACCATTTTGGACATAAAGCTCCCCTAGACCATGTTTGAACCATTTTTCCTTTGGAATTTTTTTTAGAGTTTGTATAACTCTAGGCCTTTTATTAAATGTTTATCATTTACTTGGATATGTCTCATTACACTTATGGTGGATTCATGTACAATCTAAGTTGTGATATAATGGCTACACAAATTGACTTTGTTTGAGACACCTATCGTAAATAAGTGGTTTGTGAGATGGATCCATATCCTCCTTTCAGTACTCAATCTAGGGAACAAAACCAAGAATCAAATTTAGTGGTATCTTCTTCAAGTTGGTTGACATACAATCTTTATGCCCTCACCATTCATGGCATCCAATCTTCTACCTATATCATTAACTTGGCTTTAGATTGTGTGAGAAACCAAGATCTATAGAGTCTAAGGATTAACATACTAACACCTCATCCTTTGTCTTATGTGAGTAACATAGCTCCATAATTCCCTACCATTTATATACTAGGACCTCATCTTTTGGCTTGTACGAGTAACCAAGCTCCACAATACCCTACCATTTCTATACTAAAACCTCATCATTTAGCTTGTGTGAGCAATCAAGATACACAATACCATACCATTTATATACAAATACCTCATCCGTTATATTTTTAAATCAAAAAAACTCTAAAACTACCATTACCATTACAATCCCTTCCAAGTATGGTAATTATTTATCCCAAAAAATATGTCCAATCATAACTTGATGGGTCAGGGTTACTATCCTATGACAATAACCATCATTATTAATCCCATCATAAATAAGCCTATCATTATCCAAAAACTGACCATTATTCATCCACTAAAATATATTCTCCCACTTTATAAAATGCATAACAATCATTGATCCAAAATCAAGCCAATCAGTACCTCATAAACTGAGCTAATCATTCAAAGAACAAAATGTGTTCAAAATTAGTATTTTACAATTGATTGTAAACCAATAATAAGAAAACCAACAAATCTAAGATGTTTGTGTTGAACCATCTATTTTTAATTAGTCAACCTATGATTAATCACCTTTTGTTACTATACTTGTTATCGAAGAGTCTCACTCTGATAAGCCAAACTTTGGTGAGTCACTTCTTAATGATTATAACTACCTTTGGGAAAATCATTATCTCAACCATTGTGTTATTTTCAAAGAGCCTCCCTTTGATAAGATAGTCTCTATGGAGTTATCTCTTAACCTTTTTCAAATCATAGAGGAGTCTCACTTTGATAAACTAGTTTCTATGGAGCCCATTATGCCATCATAGGCCATTACTTGTCCAATACCAAACATATAACAAAACATCATTGTAGTAGAATCAACACTAGATAAAGAATAAGAATTAGATTCAGGTTTTATTCTTAAACTGACATCAAATTTAACATCAAAATTAGAATTAACATCAGTCTTAATATTGGATATAGAGTCGCTTGAGTTAGAATTAGCTTCAAGATCAGAATACATTTATGGTTGTTATAATATTGGTTACACATGCCTCACAAATCAATTTAAATATATTTGTGATCTTTCCATAGTTTTTTAGGATGATTAATTCATCTTAGACAAAATTTCTCCTAGTATCTTATATGAGGATTATTTTTCCTCTTCCCATGACATTACCATTCCACATTCTATTACCACCAACCAACCTATCCATTATATTGGGATCGATTGGGACTAACAAAATCACACCTTGTTGAATGACATCCATGGTGACATATTAGTTGTATAATATTAAGGGGACCAAGACCACATTCATGTAGAAGAAGAAAAATATCCTAGTGAAAACTTTTCAGAGGTGCTAAGGGCAAATCAAATTCCACACTTAGCATCTTTTAGTGAAAACTTTTCAGAGGTGATAGAAGAGAATCAAAGTCAAAAGTAAATGTTTCTTAATGAAACCTTCTTAAAGGCATTATGAGATAATTAAGATAACTAAATTGGTGAAAACCTCATCAAGGAACCAATAATTGAGCACAACATTTCTTCATTGCTTGATGAATAAATTATCAAAGATGAAATCAATACAACTTCTAATCTACATCATAATCAGATGGCATCTACTCTAAGGCCCAAGCAATAGAATAATCTGGTGTCCCTCTCAATATCAAATTAAAAATACTTCAACCCCTTCACATCTAAAGTTATGTTGAATTCAAAATTAACAACATTGTGTATGCTTAAAAATATTAATCTTCATTTATTTCCAAACCTTTATACATTTCATTATCATACACCTTTACATTGCCAAACTAGACATATCATCCAACATTTATCCATATTTACCATCCTTGGCCATAATTTCCTTTTCAAATGCTAAAATTATACCTTGTCTCAATGTTTGAAGGAAAAATAATTAATGACCAATGAAGATCACAACTATATTATTGGAATCCAAATCTATAGCAGGTTCTTGAAAAAGTAGTTATTCAAAAGAGGTGTGGAGTAGTAATTTGCATGATTGATTATTTTGGTTGTCTCATATGTTGATAAAGACATGTATCTATACATATATAAGAACATCATAATCATTCACCTTAGCCAGAAACATTTACCCTGGATAGAATCTTATACCTATACCATTGGCTAAAAACCATACATTTGCCAAAACCATTGGCCAAAAACCATACCTTTACTTTTACATTTACTTTGCCATTTTCATTTGTCAATCCCCTAACACTATTTCATACCCTATCATTTCCCTTACCTTATCACTTGGGGGAATCCCTATTACCATTTTATGCAATATTCATACTATCCTCATCCTAAACAATACCCTATGTCATCCTACTATGTTGTCTTTATTATACCAAAGCCCATTTTTAGTTTTCATACCCAACCCATTTTGATCTTGTTTCCTTTGGATTGTCTTCCACCTTCTATGAGGGGATTATAATATAATTTTATTAGTTTTATAGTTTTGTGTTTAAATGACAATTTATGAAATTAGGGTAACAGTGGATCTGGCAAGTTATCTTTCATTTATAGTTGATTGGTGCCACATATTATAATTATGTATGGGAAAATATATGTTCCACCTTATGTTATTAACTATAACTTCCTATGGTAAAATTAGTAGCATAAACCTATGCCATTATTTACTAATTATAAACACCTATGGTAAAATTAAGAACAAAACCTTTGACCATGTATTCCTGCATCACTTTGCCATTATTATTTTCATTTTCCTTATTTTTTTCAAAAAAATGTGACCTAATTGGTTCTCCCTACCTTTTTATAGGTGCAACTACTGTGACATGAGGTCTTAATGGGACTATATAGGCTATGCTCAATTCATGTTGAGTTTAGTTCAATCCCCCTTTCCATACGATCTTACCATTTTGAAGTATATTTAAGCCAATGCTCACACCATTTTATGAGTGGCATCTGGTCAATCTCTAGTGAATTAAGATAACTAAAAATACCAAAAACATTTATCATATCTATCCTAGTCATTCATACTTGAGCTACCCTATTGGGGAAAATCCATTGTTAGGATGTTTTATTTTGATTTTTATTTACTTAATTATTTATTTTTTTACTTTCCTATTTGTTTGATTTAAATATTGTACCTCAACTTAGTCTATATGTGTTCATTGGGTGATTCCTTGTGCATTATTATTGAGTCCATCCATATTCATATGTCAACATTGTCATCATGGTTTTTATCATTGGTATGTTATTTTCAATTGTTTATTGGATCAAGAGTCAGTCCTTATGCATATTCTATCCAAGTTATCATGATGCCTACCATCACATGCTACAAAAAAAATTAGCTCAAGAAGTCTTAAAAGCAATGTAGCCATATAAGTTTCTCCTTGGTAACCTTAGAAAATCCTCTGATCGTATTTAATTAAATCAACCCATTGACCATTCTAGTTATATCAATGGTAATAAGGATGAACATCTCTACATTGGTAGGTATACCCAAATCATTTTGATTAATAAATTTTTATCCTTATACTCATGTATTTCATCACTTTTTTACATCCTCATATGCCTGGTTATTTATGGATTCTTTAGTCATTAGACCATTTCATATACATTTTCACCTGCTTATCTTTAATCTATGCAACAGGTTATATCCTTGAGTTATACTTGCCAATATAACTTACTAGGGTACAATCAAAAACCACTTTTTATTCTATGTTAATGACTATAACCAATTGTGGGAAATTAGGGCATATGCCATTGCCACTAATTATAACCTCCTTTGGGAAAATCAATGTCTCAACATTTGTTACTAATTGTAATTGCCTTTGGGAGAATTAGTACATTTTGAATCAATACATGCAAGGTTTTTCTTGATTTTATTAATCTCACCCATGGGATAATTTAATTCTTTTTCTTAATTCCTTTTTAAGGACTGTCCATCAATCATATGTGTCAGACACTCCCTAGAGGGGTCATCATTATAAGCTTCCCAAACATTATTTAGAGCTTCTTCCCCTTTTCTTCTTTTTGACTAGTTTCATTATTTTAGAAGACATTATTTTGCCTATATATTGCAATATCTTCCTAAATAGGGGGAAAATATAGACACTTATAACTAGCCACTATTAGATTTTGACTAGAACTTAGATTGATTCCTACCAACCATTGTAAGTTAAGTCTAAAAATAATAAAATGTCCCAAATTTGTATGTGCATCATTAATCAAAGATCATAATCATGTTGAGACATCCACAATATGGGTATCCTATCATATTCATTAATAAACTCTCATAGATTCATCCCTAATCATCTTACGACATCACAATAGTCAATTTGGCCTATGGACCTATTAAGTGGGGCACATGAAAAAATATCAAATCTTGAAAGAGCTAAATAGTTAATTAGAATTAATTAACAAGATAAATCAAATTAAATTCCTAGTTTAATTATCCATGTGTAATTAATGAATAACTAAAAATTGAAATTGAAAAATTCAAATATCCTAACCTATCATCATGACCTTTATGATTTGTGAAGTTCTTTAGAAATATCCTAAAATATCTATTTTGGAGACCCATACCTATTCATTGAAAATTATAATTACTTGACAACTATTAATTTTACTGGGGTTATATTTGATTCACCTAGGCTAGGTTTGAACCCATTCTAAGCCTTAACTCCATCTTGACACATCCTACGCCTATAAACATAAGCCCTTGCCTATTGAATCATAATATTAAATATTATAGAATTATAATGTAGGTTTTATTGCATGAGATTCATATGAATAGTGTTATAATTCCAAAATCTCGATCCATTCAAGCACAAGCCAAATCTAACACAAGTAATGGTGCCAAGGAGAGAAGGAGCTACACAACCTCCATTTCCAAAGACTCTTTGAAGCACAAGTCAAGAAAGCCACTCAAAAATGCATTTATAACTCCAAATGAAGGTAAAGGATTCATTTTATTTTTATTTTTATTTGTGATTTCATGTGTCTTTTATTAACTAAGCTCACCCTTAAGATCTAGGATTGGAGCCTAAGTGTTAGTCTGTTTATTTAAGTTTTTGTTACTTGAAATAACATGTTACTAACCTCCCTTCTTGGATTATTATGATCACATATCTCTATCTATCACCATTAGGGTCATATAATGTGATCTTAGGAGTTAATTAGCTTTCAAATCATAAATTCAAGGTTGACTGCTATCTGAATAAGGTTGAGTGTCTAAATGATTCTAGTAATAAAATATTAATTTAGGGTGAGAAAGGGAGTTAAATCTTAATCATATTTCTAAAATACAACTTAGGAAGGCCCAAGTAAAAGGATGTCAATCATTTATCTTCAAGATAAATGAAATATAAGAAATTAAGAAACTAAAAATTGAAGACTATCCTTTTCATAGGAATTTTCATGATATTTTTAAAAAAGAATTACCAGGATTACCTCCTAAATGTGAGTTTGATTTTTTTATTGATATCAAACTAGGATCAAAACTTCATTCTAAGGTACTGTATAAGATGAAAATCAATGAATTATCTGAATTGAAGGCTCAAATCCAAGAATTATTATCCAAATAGTTGATCAGACCAAGTGTTTCACCATGGAGTACACTAGTTATCTTCATCAAGAAGGATGGTACTCTTCAACTTTGCATTGATTATAAAATGTTTAATAAAGAGACTATAAAAAGTAGGTATCTATTACCTCAAATAGATTATCTTTTCAATCATTTTCAAGGAGAAATGGTCTTTTCTCAGATTGATCTTAGAGTTGGATGTCATCAATTATGGATAAAATATGAGGATATTTGTAAGATAACATTTAGAACTTGATATTGGCACTATGATTTTATAGGTATTTCTGTTTGGGTTGATGAATGCACCTATAAAATTCATGAATCTCATTAACATCATGTTTATATATTATTTATATCATTTTATCTTGGTACTTTCAGATGGAATTCTTATATATTATAAGGATGAAGAGGAACATCTTCAACATCTAGAGCTAGTTTTTCAACGTCTATGAAAGCATAGGTTATATGGAAAATTTTCCAAGTGTTCATTTTTCTAAAACAAAGTGAAATATTTGGGACATATTTTTAATGGATGGAATTTTAGTTGATTTAGTTAAGATAAGAGCCATTATGGAGTGACTGGCACCAAGGAATGTCCATGAGGTAAGGAGTTTCATAGGATTAACTAGCTATTACGAGAAATTAGTTTTGAATTTTTCTAAGATAACTAATATAATTACCTCTTTAAAATGTAAGAATCAAATTTTTATTTTGTCAAATAAGTGTGAAGTATCTTTTCAATAATTGAAAAGAAGACTTACTTTATTGCCAATGTTAATCATTCCTAATCTCAATGGTCAATTTTTAGTGATCATAGATGTGTTTGGGGATGGAATAGGAGGATTAATTATATAGGATAGTGTATGGGTAGCTTATGATTCAAGTAAGCTAAATCCTTATTAGGTGAATTATTCCCTCATGACCTTGAACTAACAATAATTATTCATGTTTTATAAGTTTTAAGACATTATTTATTGGTAAAAATATTTGAGCTCAAGACTAATAACTTGGGACTCAAATACACCTTCAAAAAACCAAATTTGAATGCTCTTAGATATGATATTTATATTTTTTTTATCTTATTATGACTTTGATATGAATTACATCAAAGGTAAGGAGAATAAAGTAGCTATCACCTTAAGTCATATAAGGTATATAGAAATTGTGGCTACTATTAGTAGTACTATAAGGGATCGAGTGATCAAATTATCACTAGGAGATGAATTATATGATGACATTAGGAAATATTTATCTAATAATTCTTAAAATCCTAGGTATAAAGGATATAACTTTTAAATTGATAGTCTTTTTCAATACAACAAAAGGATGTATGTGCCAAATCAAGAGAATATGAGGAGTACAATGTTAAATAAACTACACAATGCCCCATATTTAGGACATCTAGGAGTAACCAAGATTATTGGAGAGCTTAGAACACTTTATTTCTATAGATTAATCAAGAAAGATGCAATGGACTTTGTGTCATGTTGTTTGTAATGTTAGCAAGTGAAATCTAAACATGTGCATTTAGATGGATTGTTTTAACCACATGACATACTAGAATGGAAATGGAAGGTGAATAGTATGGAATTTGTCCAAGGATTACTATTTTCATAGAATAGGCATGACATGATCTTGGTTGTAGCTGATAAATTAACCAAGGTAGCACATTTTATACTAGGAAATTTGATAGATGATGCACCTACTCTTGTGAGGAGATTTGTAAAGGAAGTGTATTGACTGCATAGATTTATAGAAAAGATAATTTTTCTTATAGGTTTTAGTTAGCTCTAAAATTCAGCCTTGGATACACAACTAAACTTTAGTACTTTATATCACCCATAGACTAATGGTCAAATTGAGAAAGTTAATTAGGTGTTAGAGGACCTTCTTCATATGTATTTCATGGATTAGAAATACAAGTGAGAATAATAACTTCCATTGTTTAAGTTTACATAAAATAACTCACACCAATCTACATTGAATATGGAACTATTTGAAGCACTTTATGGAAGAAGGTGTAGGACACCAATCAGTTAGGATAGGTTGGAAGAGAGGGTAGTCTTTGGACTTAAGATGATTTTAGAAATGAAAGATCAAGTTAGAAAAACTAGGTAGATATTGGTCAAGGCCAATGATAGGTAGAATAGTAATGTTGATTTAAAGAGAATAGCTAGGCAATTTTTAGTCACTGATAAAGTATTATTTTGGGTTAAGCCACAAAAGAGCTCAAAAAAATTTAGGAAGACAATAAACATTTATTGAGATATTTGAGACCCTTTAAATCATTATAAGTGGTCAATGATGACTGTATAGGCTTGTATTAACATCAACCCTATTGATATTTCATTATTTCTTCCATGTATGTTATCTTAAAAAGTATATATCTAATCCTTCACATGCATTGGATTGGAATGCTTTGCAGGGTCTAGATCATGGGGTAGTCATGGTAGAACCAATCATATTAATTGACACTCACAAACTTCCTTTGAATAATATAGAAGTGTCACAATTCAAGGTATTGTGAGACTAATAATCTAAGGATAGTGCTACGTGGGAGGACTATGATGAGTTCTAGAGGATATTTACACAATTATTTACTTGGTTTGATGCTTCATACTATGTTATTTTTTTACTAAATAGTATTTGTTATTCAAAACTAATATTTGAAGAAGTGTAACATCTCCATAGGGATTTACTAGAATAATGAATTAATTTAAATAAAAATTACATAACACTTATTATTTAATTATATTACACCATAAGGATATAATTAGTGATATAATCATACTAACTATGTTAAACATAAGTAAACATGTAGGATTAGTAGTTATAGATCACTACCATCTTATGTAACATAACATAACTTCTTAAGGAAAGTATTTACATTATAATCTACATGATTGGTATAATAATATAGTCACTGATATCAATGTATAGTAATTAATTAATTACGTTTCCTATAGGCATTATACCTCAACATAAATACAATAATAGATACAATGTTCCATAGAGCTTTAGTCACTCTAACTCTAGTATCTCTGATAATATCAAGTGTAGTCTTTAATAATTAATATAGTGGGTAGGGAAAGCATCATCCAATAAATTTTCCACACCAATCATAGACCATGGATCTCCTTCATAATACCTTAAACATGATGGGCTTATAGTAATAGTGCAAAAATTTAGAGAGACATGCTAGTACATGCATGATGTAATATTTATGGTACATGATATGTACCATAAATAAAATATGTTCTAATATGATATCACATAAACATGTAAATCATACATATGAAATGACAATGTCTTTCTAAACATTACATTGTCAATAGTTTTCAAATATCTATTGATCTCTAGGATTAGTCAAATTTATACACACCACTTGATCAGATTGCCTTCATCTGACATTGGTGGTGCTAAGTAAGATAGTGAAGTCTATCTCACTACTTAGTTATTATCAACAATGTGAGATTTGGTTAAAATCAATATAACCAATAGATGCATAACTGATTAATTCCTAATAGCAAGTATAATTTAAGCTAATTATAGGAATAATCACTTTACATACATTTAGTACATCAAACATATTAATGAATCTTCTTCTTCTTCTTCTTCTTCTTCTTCTTATTATTATTATTATTATTATTATTATTATTATTATTATTATTATTATTATTATTATTATTATTATTATTCATCACATAAAAAATAATTATAAGAAATGAATTTATCTAGAAAATGGGTAAACTACAAACTCATAGTATAAAATCTACTTTCTGTAAGTAAATGCAAATGTGATAAAATCAACAATCTCAAAATATATTTCACATACTACTTTATAATAGTAGTAGTCATAATAAATTAGCTTATAAAACCAAAGTATAATCTTTAATTACATTATACCCATGTGGAGGCTTTATGCATAAAATTAAAACACCTTATCCTTTAGGTTTTCATGACTTTATTATTTAATCAAAACTATAACTATAAGTATTTATCCAATATATTCATACCAAGTATATATTTTTGTAAATCTAAGTTCACATATAAATATATAACATATGTATTTATACATTATTCATAATTAATATAATTTATGTAAAATAGAGTATTAGAATTGTAACCACATCTAATATGAAGTTTATTAAGAATTTATTTAGGGTCTAAAGGAAATATTGAAACTATTTTTAGATTTAGATGTGGTACAATTTTGACCCCAAAATGGTTAAAATTCTAATACTCTATTTTACATAAATACCCAAATCTATATATTTTTGTTTCATGCTCATAATTTATAACTATTTTTTCATAGTACACTAAGATATATACTCAAAATGTTTCTAGACATATTACTAAAGACATATATTCATGAAAGTCTTGAATTCTTGTATTTTTTACATACTAACTTTATATATATATATATATATATATATATATATATATATCAATCTTGTTTCAGTAAAAATACATAGTCATATATCTATATACCTTGTTCAAACATAGTTTCTATCTTTATCTCATTCAAGTTTATATCATAGTTTTATGTATATATAAATACACAATCCTCATATCATATTATATTTCAAAATACAAGACACAAAAGATACATGTGTGTGTGTGTGTGTGTGTGTGTGTGTGTGTGTGTGTGTGTGTATTCATTGTACATAGTCAACATATGTATATGTATATATATTTATTATTAAAAGATAACTTTAAAAAATAGTTGACATAAGTATATATATATGTGTACTCACTCCATACAGTAATAGACAGTCCAATTATTTATTAATTTTCAATGTTTAATATTTATAATTATGACTTCAACATTTTATCTACGCTCTATATTTTTTGCAACAAATATAAATTAATCTTTAATCAAATATACTGATATGTGCCTAGTTCATATATACTCACATGTCATATATGAATATATTTATAAATATGCACCCTATGTTTTTATTTTATTGAATATCAAATCCATAAAAATACTAAATCAACTTTTTAAAGACTTATTTCATATTAATTATGTTCATAGTTTTTATCTATCAAAATTACACAGTTTGATTTCAAGTAGATAGTTTATACATTGATACCCATTATGTGTGTATAGAAAAGTAATGATATTTTTCAAACTTTGTTATTAAACCATTTGAAAACTTTTTAACTTAAACTTAGTTAATTTACAACATTACATACCTCTATATATCCTTGCACATAAATAGATATATACATGTGGGTGGGTGTGTGTGTGTGTGTGTAAGTATATACTTAAAAGATCATTTTTAAATATATCTAAGTATGTATGTATGTATGTGTATGTATGTATGTATGTATGTATGTATGTATATGTGTGTGTGTGTGTGTATATATGTATGTATGTATGTATATGTATGTGTATGTGTATGTGTATATGTATATGTATATGTATATGTATATGTGTGTGTGTGTATATATATATATATATGTGTAGATATATGTATATGTGTATACACACACACACACACACACACATATA
This sequence comes from Torreya grandis, assembly GCA_037957365.1. NCBI lineage: Eukaryota > Viridiplantae > Streptophyta > Pinopsida > Cupressales > Taxaceae > Torreya > Torreya grandis. Next base: position 110,091 of record JARHVA010008013.1, on the reverse strand, counting down.
TAATTCAAATGTATTACACACATGTGTATACCCCTAAATATTCAAAAAATAAATTATATATATGCACAACAATATAATCCACCTATGTGTTTTATTCAAGTTAGGGCATTTTAGTTTCAAAATAACTAACTTAATTTACTCTAGTAGCTTAACACCAAGTTGATTTTGTTTGCAGACTTAATGTATTTTGTAATTATATGGCTTAGTTCTCTAGATGACCATGCCATCCATAAGATTAAACTTGTATTCACAATAAAAGATTTAATATATCTCAAAACCCTAATAATACAAATAAAAAACAATAATTCAACAATAAGATAAAAATTATTGCTTCACCAACCTAGTAAGTCACTTCCTATCTAAAATAAGACGAACTTGAATTCTTTCTCCTCCTTGATCTATATTTTCCTTATCTTCCTCATTATAACCCCTTCTCCTATCATCTTTCCTCTTATCTTATTCTAATTTCCCATCAAATCTTGCATGCAAATTCTCCCAAATCACAATCACCATGCAAAATCCATGTTTTCCCAATCCAATAGTGAGTAAAACTAGCTAACTCACATTAAAAATGCTTAAGAAATCACTAATTTAACTTTATTTTACTTTCCTCATTTTATAAATCATTATTTTACTCATTTCAAATATGTGAATGTTAACGTACATTATATGTCCAAGTATATTACTCTAAAGTCCACATTTAATCATTTACAAATTGATAACAATACATTTAAATCTTAACATAGTCCATGCATTTTTACAAATCTTAGACTTAAATCTTAGGATAGTATTTAGGATAATTCAACCTCCTTAAATAAATAATAAAGGTAATTATCTCCTTTATTTTATGAAAATATGACTAACACAACATCAATTATCTTCTTATAACAAAATGATGGACCAGTCAATTATTTATTTCAATCATAACAAGATAATCATTTGTGTCATTATTAGTGTATATAGTCTATCTATATCTTTCACTATTTTAATATCTTGGTGTATATCAATATTCTTAAATGTCAATAATAACAATCTTAACATTTTAATACATTATAAAGACATTTTTTTAGTCTATATATAATAGTAAATAGATATCATTTACATGGGTTTATGTTTTCGTAATCATAAATAAACATAAGTAAAGTAACCTGATATAATAATTATGCACTAAGTCTACAATAAATATACACAATGAAATCACATAAATTTTTTATACCATATTTATGTATTAAACTTAAACTAACATTCACTAACATGTAAAATCTAATATTTAACTGCAATTAACTTTAACGACATACTAACTCTAACAATCCAAACACATAATGCATACACATGTACAATCTAATGTGGTGTGCACATGGGTTTTAGCAGTTTCTATGTCATACTTCACTATCTCCATCTATATTGCCCTCTGTCATGTTCTGAGGGATGAACTTTCCTTCATCCAACTCACAACAAGAAGGTAGTTAACATATTACATCATGATACATATATATATATATATATATATATATATATATATATATATATATATATATATATATGTATGTGTGTGTGTGTGTGTATATATATATATATATATATATATATATATATATATATATATATATATAATTATGTTACACACACACACACACACACACACACACACACACACACACACACACACACACACACACACACACATAGACATACATACAATAAGTTTCATTTGGATGATGACCAACTTTAGTGGGTAAGGATGTTACATCCTGATTTATCAGTAACCTGATTTACCTAATTATCTATAGATTATTATGGTTATTAAATTTATTCGTTACTTTTTAACTAGATTATAAGTCATATGCTGATATGGGATAGTTGTATGTTACTTAGATTTTATGATTTCATGATTATGAATTGGCTAATTATGAATTATGTACATAATGATTATGTTACATTTATTGTTACACATTATTTATGGTATATGTATGTATGTATGTCTATATATATATATATATATATATATATATATATATATATATATATATATATATAGACATACATACATACATACATACATATACCATAAATAATGTTGTAACAATAAATGTAACATAATCATTATGTACATAATTCATAATTAGCCAATTCATAATCATGAAATCATAAAATCTAAGTAACATACAACTATCCCATATCAGCATATGACTTATAATCTAGTTAAAAAGTAACGAATAAATTTAATAACCATAATAATCTATAGATAATTAGGTAAACCAAGTTATTGATAAATCAGGATGTAACATCTTTACCCACTAAAGTTGGTCATCATCCAAATGAAACTTATTCAAATAATAGTTCTAAATAACAAAAAGAGTCTAGAAAAAAAATAACATAATATTTAGCATCAATCAGGAAAACAAATGTGGAAATAGCCTATAAAACTCATCATAGTCCTCCCAAGTAGCACTATCCTCAGAGTATTGGTCTCATAAGACCTTGCATAGTGACACTTATCTATTACACAAATGAATTTTTAGAGTATTAATTACTTTGATTAGTTCTACATGACCACCTTTGGGTCTAATAGCTACAAAGAATTTCAATCCAATATATGTGAAGGATAAACTATATACTTTTTAAGATAAGATACATGGAATCCATTATTCAATAGATCTAAAGTTAGTGGAAAATCAAGCTTATATGTGATAGGATTGACAACTTATAAAACCTTTAATGGTCCCACATATCTCGCCTAAACTTTTTTTGACTTCCCAAATTTAATCAAGCTCATTTTCATCTTAACCTGCAAGAATAACTTATTACCTACTAAAAACTACCTAGTTTTTCTCTTCAAATTAGCATAACTCTTATACATATCATTAGCCTCAAATAATCTCTTCCTAAGTGTTCTAACTTGATCTTCTATTTTTCAAAGCATCTCAGGTACAATGACTACCTTGTCTTCCAACATGTCCCAAATTATTGGTGTCTTTTACCTTCTTATAAAAAGTGATTCAAATGGTGTCATCTTCATAGTAGATTGGTATGAGTTATTGTATATAAACTCAACTAATGGAAGGTATTCTTGTTGAGAAGTGTCATCATTGATGTCAAGGTTGATGTCATTTATGTCAAGGTTATTTTGGTGAAGATGCATGGTGAGTGATCTTTGAGTTATGAGTTTAATGTGACAAGGAAACCATGTGAGATGAGAGAATTTTAAGGCAACCTAATGTCTCTTCTATCATTAATGTCAGGGTTAGTGTGAAGGTTAATATCATGATTTAGGTTATATTGATGATGTCAATGTTATCACAAATATATTTGATGGACAAGTGATAATTAAAGCATGGTTATACTATAGGTGTGAGATTGTTATCTAAAGAGTGTTATTATTTGATATCTTTTAGGGAAGCATGTTTGAGTGCTTGTTATTGGGTACAAGGTGACTTGAGAAACCTAGTCATTATAGGCATAGTCATATCATGAACATGTGCATGGTGATCATGAAGTTTTATGTGTAAAGGTATGTGAATAAGTATAAAATTTTCTTAGGCATGTGATCAATATGTAGATACATTAAGAATAATTTTAAGGTGAACATATAGGGGTAAGACCTTTAGTCCAAGTCTACATCTAGACTACTTCTATTCCATTTCTAACCTAATGAGGCATCATGAATTGTTATCAAGATATATTAAAGATGTATGTATATTTTTAAGCATGAGAGAGGTTTTATTTAATGATATTGAGATGTTGATCATGACATTGAGGTGTTGATATCATGTAATAAGGCATGAAGGATAGCTTAAGGTCTAAAAAGGTATGGATATTGTGGTATAGAGAAAATGTGTAAGATTAATAGGGCATGAAGTTATATTTTCAGGGAAATGATTGATATTTGAGTCTTTTCATAGGTATTATATGATTTTTCAAACATTTTCACAAATTTTTAGGTCATGGTTTTCAATAAAAGTCATGAAAAGTGGTTTTGAGGTCTCTCGAGTACATAGAATGAAGGCATGCAAAATCAAGGACTTTCAAGTGTAAATTGGCACATGTAACCTATTTATGGGAACATGATATATTAATTATGAATTTTTAAGGTTATTATATAATAACTATATGCATTACTTTTAAATTTAAGGGGAAATTCTTTATGAACAATCGTTAACACCAAAACACATGTTAAACCTCTATATAACCCTAACAAGGACCCAATGTGAAATGCATTGTTAAAAATATAATATAATGGTATAAAATTAATTTAAAAACTATTATATAATGTATTAAACTCTCCCAAGTACCTCTAGGTGTGATTGAGTGGTCAGGTGTGTGAATAGACCTTAAAAGAAAGTGCTAGTTTCTCAGAGATTTGTTGTAGCATTCAAAATTGACCAAGTCAAAGTATGAAAATGGATGAAAGATGAAGTTTTAGACTAATATTTAATTTAAATTAATCTTTATGGACAATTTTATTTTTTAAAATATGTTAAAATGGTCATCCAAGTTAACTAGTTACTAATAGGCCTAATGGTGGAAACAATGAAAAACTGAGGCAACAGTGAGAAGATAATTAGGGATGTGTTATCATGAAATATTAATGATAAAAAGTGTATAGAAAATTTTCTCAATAATTTTAATAAATTTTAATGTTTGGCATAATTTTTGTATATCAGTGGTTAAAGTGAAATGTTTCTCATAATTTGACCTATGTGGTTTAAATGAAACAATGAGATATAAAGTTATGAGATTGGTATGCAAGACTACTATTAGAATTTTACCATATTATATTTATATTTTATAATGGTATGATTATATCATATGATCATCTACATGCATCATGAGTCTATGTAAATGGTCATACAGGTGTTGAAGGTCATTGTCACTATGACTATGCTTTAAGGTAAATTGATAATTCTAGGTAAGCAAGTTACAATGATGAGTTTGAGACTCTATGAACTTATTTGAATTATATAATATATATGGTTTTTTTTTTATATTAATTTTATGTTACATAATTTTTTTTTATAATGTTTTATTTTTAGTTAAAGTGGTTGAAATGTTGAAACCAAAATGGCTCGATTGGTTCTAGTTGGACTATGTGTATAGAGGTTAAAAGATTGGTCTACAAAACTAATATTTGACATTAGAGATTGTGATTTTTTTATTTTATATTATTATATAAATTCAAAATTATCATTTTAAATTATCAATTTGAATTTGAATTTTTATTTTAGGTTTTAAATATCAAGTTGTTCATGACTAGGTTTTAGAGTTTTTTGGCAGTTATGAGTGGGTTATTTATGGAGAAATGTTTGAGTCATTTTTACTTAAGTTGTGAAGTATAAATCACATGGTGATATTTTAATCTCATTTAGGTTATTTTAAAATTATTTATTGTCATGGTTATGTAACTATATTGTGTACATTCTTCATTTTTGTTTGGCAGACTTTCTATAGGTTGACATGCCTAATTGTGAACATGTGTGTTTGAAGTGGTGGTTGGAACTAAAAAGTGTCATGGACATAAGATGAGAATATTATGGGTATATTTTAGTTAAATATGAAGTTTTTATTCTATTTTTATAGTTTTAAAGTTTTCCAAGGAGATCAAAGGGTAACGTGTGCTAATGAAGGCCTAATTGAATTAGGTCTCCTTAAGGCCTAAAAGAGGTTTTGGTCTTCCTAGTTGTGGATGAATTATTGTAATGATTGATTATTGTATTAAAAATATTATAATACATATTTAAATGGTAATACAATTTTTAAATTATGTATGGATGAACAATAGGGATATGATCAAGAGGCTTTTATAAATACAAAGTAGTTTTAGGCATCTTTGATTATGAATGGATGTATGCAAATGAGATAGCACATTATGAGTATAATTAGGTATTTTAAACCATAATAGGAGTATATATGATCTATAATTAAGATATAAAATTGTTTCTACATATGAGGATCAAAGTCATATGACCTAATCAGCCCTGAAGAGACCTAAAAGGCCATTTGAGAGGAATAAAAGGGTGAAGAATTGAAGAGGTAGTAATCATCATTTGGTTTTAAAAAAACATGTTTTGATGGTAATAAATTAAATTACGTGATTGATTTGGTGTTAAGTAATCTAGGTGGTTAGTTCCTCCTTGCAAGTTGGTGCTTGTTAAATCCTAGTTGGGTTGGTGCTTAGCTAGTTGAGGTTGGTACTCCATGTGGAGTTAGTGACTCACTAAATTGTGATATTTAAATTATAGGATTGTATTCCATTTTTAGGTATCAGTGGTTTTTATTCCCATTTATTTTATCTCATGTATATGATGTGTTATCTTGTGTTATCATTTTTCATGTTTGTACAGGTGATTGTTTATTCATCGCTTGATTTATATGTTGATGTGATGGTTCATGAATGCTAAGGAAGAATTGACATATTATTTTTAAGACACTAACTCACCCTACCTCTTATTAATTTTCATTCTAACATTTGGTATCATATCATGTCCTTTGAAGTAGGCCTAATAGCCTAAAGGAGATCATATAAGTAAGGATGACTAGTTAGCAAGCTCAAGGTGGTTTCTCTACAAGTAAAGCTCTATTATTTAGTGGGAATAATTATTATTTTTAGAGCATAAAAAAGTGGACCTATATAATTTTAATTAGGCATGACATATGGTATTTAGTTTTGTATGGATACACTCTACCTCCTACACCACCAACTAATGTAATAGACAAGAAGGAAAGTGAAAATAATGTAATAGTTTTGTAATGAACATGAATATTATAATGAAACTTTATTCATGGATATATAAATAAATAATGAGGGTTGATCAAAAGGGAAAGATATTATAGATGATGAAGAATAAGATATAGAAGACGTTGAGGTGAACCTTGAGGTAGAATTGGTGAGTGAGCTTGAGTAATTGAAGTTACAAATAAGGAAAAATCACAAGCTAAGATCATTAGTTATTGACTATGAAGAGCAAATTTATTTGTTTGAGGAGAAACTAAGTAACACATCCAAGGAGTATGATGAGATAATCAATCAAATTGGATCATAGATGGAGATAGTCACTATTAGCTTAAAATAAAAAGAGGGAAAATGCATTAGGTATGAAACTAATATGGAATCCTTGAAAGTTAAGATGGATCAAGCATCTCAAAATTTTAAGACCTTTATGAAGTTTGAAAAGAGTATTGATGCTCTAGATAAAATATTGAGTCATCATAAGTCTACAAGTGATAATATAGGTATTGGTTTCAAAGAAGATCAAAATGAGGAAAATCAATTAAAGGAGAAGGATAATGAATATAATAATATCAACATGAAGACACCAATCAAATATCCTAACAATATGAAGTATTCTAATTCATTTAATGGTTATTGTTATGTATGTAATCAATTTGTTGATAGAGAAAGAGAGTGTAGAAGACCCTCTAAAAATGAATATTCATGAGATTATGAAAGGAATCATCAACAAAAAGTTTTATATAATGTTATTTTATATATATTTCATAATGTGGGACACATTGCGAGATTTTGTCGTTATAGAGGTAGAAGGCCATCAAGTCAAAACAAGAGGGTTGAAGCCCCTAGAGTGAAAGAGAGAAGGAAAATGAATGTGTGGAGACCAAAGACAATAAAGATGATTCATGATTAGTATAAAATTACAAGTGGACTATTTTATATGATAGAATATACTTCAAATGTGAAATCAAGTTAGGAATGTTCATTATCAGCTCAAATTATTGACCACATGGATGATGAAAATGTCAAGACAAAGAGACTAATCAAGCCTAAAAGTATCTTGAAATATTATTAGTATTTTAATAGAATGAAGATCTGGAAATATCCTAAGTTTTTGTTATTTTATTATCTTATGGAAAGGGGTGACTCCATTAGGCTTCATGGAGACACTATTCTATTAGCAGAAGCATGGTGGGTGTTTAGTTTGAGGTGGAGCTATTCAGATTGTTAATAATCTCCAAGTGTATTTATTTAAAAGCATAGAAGAGTTTTTGAAAGTAATTTATAAATAGGGATAATGAATGGATCTAGAATTTTTAGTACATATGACCATTTTCCATTGATGTCAAAGGGGGAGAAAGTTTAATAAGGAAGATTGACTAGATTGGGAGAGATTTGAATGATTAGATTGAAGAATTTTTTACCATTAATGACAAAGGGGGATTTTATTGAGAATTGTTATCATTTGTTTCAAGTTCAATGTCATTGATTTCAATGTGCATCTAGTGAAGATGCATAGTGAATGGTCTTTGAGGTATGAGATTAATGTGATAAAGAAGTCATGGGACATGAGATAATTTGAAGGCAACCTAATGTCTCTTTTATTGAGAGATAATTTAAAGGAAACCTAATGGATATTATGTAATTAATTTCAAGGTTGGTTTTAAGTTTAGTATCATGGCTTAGGTTAGTTTGATGTTGTCAATGTTGTCACAAAGAGGTTTAATGGTCAAGTGAGCATTGAAGTATGATGATGAGGCCCTAGCTCTACATGAGGTCATGAGAGCATGTTGAATATAAAGATTTTGTTGCACTGGTGTGATATTTATTCTAAAGATTGTTCCTATTTGATATCTTTGAGTTAATCATGTTTGATTATTAGTTCTTAAGTACAAGGTGTATTTAAAAGCCTAGTCATAAAAAGCATAGTCATATCATGATCATGTGCATCATGAGAATTAAGGTGTATGTGCAAAGTTATGTGCATATTTTTGACATTATTTTATGCATGTGATAAATATTTAGAGACATCAAGGAGAGTTTCAAGGTCATCCTACAGGGGTAAGACCTTTAGTACAAGTCTATAAATACACTAGTTCTAGACTTTACCTGACCTAATGAGGCATCATAAGCTATTTTCAAGACATATGAAGGATGTATGGCTATGTTTAAGAATGATAAAAGTTTTATGGAATGAGAGTGATACATTGATCATGGCATTGAGGTGTTGAGATCATGGAAGAAGGCATGAAATACAGTTAAAGGTCTAGTAAGTTAAGAAGACTATGGTGTAGAGAGAGTGTAATCCTAATGGGGTGTGATTTTATATTTCCAAGAAAATTATTGATAGGTGAGTGTTTTAATAGGTATTTTATATTTTTTAAAGTATGTTCACAAATTTTTAGGCCATTATTTGCAAGAAAAGGCATGAAAATTGGTTATGAGGTCTCTCGAGTACATAGAATGAAGGCATGCAAACCTAAGAAGGACTACCAAGTGTTTATTAGTATGTGTAGCCTCTACATGGGAACCTGAGATATTAATTATATATGGGTAAGGGTCTTATATAAGAACCATAGGTATTGTTTTTGGCTTTAAGGGGATTTTTTTGGAATAATTGTTAACACAAAAATATGTGTTAAACATCTTTAAAACCCTAACAAGGACCTGATGTGAAGGATCTTATTTAAAACAGCCTATAATGGTCTCAAATGACTATAAAAACTATTTTATAATATATTAAACTCTCTTAGGCACCTCCATGGGTGATTTAGTGGTTAGGTGTGCGAGTAGACCCTATACAAAAGTGTTAATTTCTTGGAGATTTGGTGTATCAGTTAGAGTTGACTAAGTAAAATTATGAAAATGGATGGAAGATGAATTTTGAGACTATTTTTATTGTCCATGAATGTTTTTTTATAATTTAAAGACCTAAAATATGCTAAACCAGTCATTGAAGTTAGTCAATCACTAATAGATCTAATGGTGGAAATAATGAGAATCTCAAAAAATAATGAAAAGATGATTAGGGATGTGTTATCATGAAATAGTAATGAAAAAAAGTGCATGGAAATTTTTCTTAGTATTTTTAATACATATTATTTTTTGGCATAAGTTTTTTAGGTTAGTGGTTATAGTGAAAAAGTTGCTTATAAATTGACCTATTCGGTTCAGATGAGTTAGTGAGATATAGGGATATTAGATTGGTCTACAAGATAAATATTTCCATTTGAAAATATTATATTTTTATCTAATAATTATCTAATTGTATAATAATATCATCTACATAAATCACAAGTCTCTAAAAATTTACATATAGGTGTTGAAGGTCATTGTCACCATGGTTGTGCTTTAAGGTAAATTGATAGTTTTAGGTAAGCAAGTTGTAGTAATGATTTTGAGACTTTATGCCATAATTTTAAGTAATATATTATATATATTATTATTTTTTGGGAATTTTATGTCCTATAATTTTTTTTTATAAGGTTTGATAGTTACTGAAAGTGTTTGAAATGTTGAAACCAAAATGGATTGACTAGTTTTGGTTTGACTGTGTGTACTAAGGTCAAAACATTGGTCTACAAGACCAATATTTGAAATTATACCTTATTATTATTGTATTTTATAGTGTTATATAAATTTCAAAGGATATTTTTAAAGTATAATTTATTATTATAAGTGTTCATTTAGGTGTTAAAGATCAATTTATTCATGACTAGGATTTGGAGTTTTCTAGCAATTCTGAGTGGGCTATTTATAGAGAAATGTTGGAGTCATTTTTCCATTAGTTTTAAAGTATAAATAATATGGTGATAATTTTAAGGTAATTTATGTTATTTTAATATGATTTTTTTCATGTTTATGTATCTATATTGTATACATCCTTTAGTTTTGTTTGACAAACTTTCTGTAGGTTCATAGGTCTAATTGTAAACAGTACTAATGGTGTGTTTCAAGTGGTGGTTGGAATTAAAAAATTTCATGGAAATAATATGATATTAATATGGGTATATTTGAGTGTAATATTAATTTTTACATATATGTGTGGAGTTTTAAAGTGTTCCAATGAGAATAAAAGGTAACGTGTGGTAATGAAGGCCTAACTGAATTAGGTCTCCTTAAGGCCTAAAAGAGGTTTAGGTATTTCAAGATGTGGATGACCTATTTTAATTATTTATTCATGTATTAAAAATCTTATAATACCTATTTAAATTTTAATCCAAGTTTTAAAGTATGTTTGGCCAACCAAGAGGATATGAGAAAGAGGCTTGTATAAATACAAGGCAATTTTAGGCATATTTGAGTATGAATTGATGTATGCAAATGAGATGGCACATTATGAGTAGAAGGAGGTATTTTATACCTTAAAAGGAGTGTATATGATATTTAATTAAGATATTAAAATGTTTATTAATATGAGGATCAAGTTCATATGACCTAATCAATATTGAAGAGACCTAATTAAATGAAGAGACCTAGAAGGCAATTTGAGAGGAATAAGAGGGCAAAAATTTAAGGAGGTGGTAATAATTACTTGATTAAGAAAAAGGTTTTATAAATTTTATTAAACTAAATATTTGATTTATTTGGTGCTGAGTCATCTAGGGAGTTAGTTTTTCCTTGCAAGCTAGTGTTTGTCAAAGCCTAGTTGGGTTGGTGCTTAGCTCGTTAGGGTTGGTGTTCCATGTGGAGTTGGTATTTCACTAAATTATGATATGTGGATTATATGAATATATTAAATTTATAGGTATTATTAATTTTTCTTCCCATTAAGGGTTTACCACATATATGATGTGTTTTCTTTTATAATCTTGTTTCATGCTTATATATGTGATTATTTATGCATTATTTGATCTATATGTTGATGTGATGGTTCATAAATGATAAGGAGGAATTGAAAAAATGTTTATAATATAATGATTGAGCCCAATCCTCCCCAATTTTAGTCATTTTTTATATAAATTCTACCTATTTATATTGTTGATCCATGTAATACATATGAAAAATATCCTCTAACACTTGATTAACTCACTTAGTTTGACTATCAGTCTGTGGGTCATATGTAGTACTAAAGATTAGTTTCATACCAAAAGATAAATTATAAGTAATCCAAAACCTATAATTCATTCTTGGATCACAACAGGACATTATATTCTATAAAAATCCATGCAAATGATACTCTTTTTTTATGAATCTTTTCGCAAGAGTTGGTGCATCATCTGTCAAATTGACTAGTTTAAATTGTGCTAACTTGGATACTTTATAAATTTAAACCAAGATCATGTCATTAATTTTATATGAAAATGGTAATAACTAGATGAATCTATATTAATCACCTATTATTTCCATTCTATTATGTCATGTGGATATAACAACCCAACCAGATACACATGTTCAACTTTCATTTGTTGACATTCCAAACAACGTGACACAAAGTTTATTTCAAATTTATTGATTCCCTTATAGAAATATAGTTTTCTAATAGCTATCATGATATTTTTTACTCCTAAATGTCCTTAATATGAGGCATTTTATAGTTCATTTAACACTATGATCCTTAGATTATCCTAATTTGGCACATACATCCTTCCATTGTATCATAGAAGACCATCATTTTATAAGTTGTATCCTATATACCCAATATTCTAATCATTCTCATACAAATATTTCTTTAACTAATTATATAATTCATCTTATATTGATAATTCAATCACATGATATCTAAAAGTACTCATGATAGTAGCTATAACTGTTATTCACCTTTTATGACTTAAGGTGTCAACTACTCTATTCTCTTTTCCTTTGATGTTATTGATATCAAAGTCATGTTTAAACAAAAATCTAAACCACATATTTTATGATAACTCAAATTTGTGTAGGTGAAGTTTTATTTGAGTCCCAAGTTATTAGTCTTGAGATCAAATGATTTTCCTAAAAAATAAATTCTCCAAACTTACAAAACATGAACAATTACTTCAAGTTCAAGATCATGAGGGGAATAATTCACCTCATAAGGCTTCATATTCTTTGACACATAATATACCACTATACCATCTTTCATAAGGACTCATCCTAGTCCATCCTCGGATGCATCTATGATCATTAAAAATTGAAGATTAGGATCAAGAACTATTAATACAAGTTCTAAAGTAAGATTTATTTTCAATTCTTGAAAAGCTACTTCACACTTATCTCACTAGATAAAATTTTGACTCTTACACTGAAGAAAGGTAATTGTATTAGTTACCTTGGAAAAAATTGAAATGAATTTCTCATTATAGTCTACTAATCCTATGAAACTTCTTACCTCATGGACATTCCTAGGTGCTGGCCATTATATAATAGATATTATCTTAGTTAGATCAACTAAAATTTCATCCACTAATATAATATGTCTAATATATTGCACTTTGTTTTGGAAAGATTCATACTTGGACAATTTTAAATACGACTTAGGCTTTTGCAAAGGTTTAAAAACTAGCTCTAGATGTTGAAAATGCTCTTCTTAATCCTTAAAATATATAAGAATGTCATTAAAAAAACCAAAATAAAATTATCTAGGTAATCACTGAATACACTATTCATGAGATTCATGAATTTTGTAGGTGCATTCGTCAACCCAAATGATAACACTATAAACTTGTAATGCCCATAGTAATTTCTAAATGTCATCTCTAGAATATTCTCATCTTTTATTATTAAATAATTCTATCCAAATCTAAGATCAATCTTATAAAATATCATTGCTCATTGCATCTAATAAAAAATATAATCTAATTGAGGTAGTGGATACCTATTTTTGATGATCTCTTTATTCAACATTCTATAATTAATGTAGAGTTGAAGAGTGTCGTCCTTATTATTAATGAAGATAATTGGTGCATCCCATGGTAACACACTTGGTTTGATCAAAACTTTGGATAATAACTCCTAAATTTGTTCCTTTAATTCAATTAATTTAGTGGTTATCATTCTATGCAATGCCTTAGATTGAGGTTTTGATCCTACCTTGATATCAATATAGAAATCAAACTCCCATTTAGGAGTCAATCCTAGTAATACTTATTGAAAAACATCATGGAAATTACTAAGGAAAGGATAATATTAAATTTAAGGTTCATTAGTTTCCTCTATTTCATTTATATTTAAAATAAATTCCTAACATCCTTTTCCTTAGGCTTTCCTGAGTTGCATTATAGAAATATCCCTAAGCCTTAACTCCCCTTTCTTGCCCTAAATTAGTATTTGATTTCCAAAATTATCTAGACACTAAAACTTTTTCAGATAACATTGAACCTTGGCCTTATGATTTTAAATATAGTTGACTCCTAGGCTCACATCATATGACCCTAGTGGTGCTACATAAATATCCACTATTGTGGTGAATTCGGGAAATCTAATTTCTATTTGTACTAAACACTTGTCAACTTGGACTCTAGAATTATTCCCATATTATACAGACCATGCATTCTCCATTACATCAAATTCTATAGATAATTTATTTATAATTATAGGAGACATCAAACATTCCATATCCTTTGTACCTATTTAAATGGAAATTAGATGTTAAGAAAAACCTAACAGTTATATGGGTGAAGCTTAGAACTCGACTTGTTAATTATTAGCTACTAAATGAATACATTGTTGAATTTATTGCTAAGGAAAATAACCTTTGATATTTATCTTATCTTGGGTACATTCATGCACAAAAATGTCACCTCCATATATGAAGCAACCTCTTGGTGGTCCCTTCCTATCAGGCTATTTATTTATTTTAAAACCACCTTTAGAACCATTACCTAATTTCTTACTACTTAAGCCATTATAGAATGGTATTTTGACTCTTAAAATAAATCTTGGAGTCTCCACTCCTTTATTTCTAGCTCTTGTTTTTTAAATTTGGCTTAGAACTTTCAAAAATTTTATTAAACTTTTCCCTAACCTAAGCAAGAGATTTCAACTTTTGCTCCTATTTGACTACTTTCTCAAAAACTTGGTCCATGGCAGATGGTCCATGAACATACACCTCTCCACCAATCTAAGGTTTTAATCCCATGATGAACTTACTAATCTTGAGCCTTTCATCTACCTAATACTGAGGTACATATTTTAAAATTTTGGTGAACTATTCCTAGTACTCATTCATTGACAAGTCCTCTAGTTTTAGATTTTGAAGATATATAAACTTTAGGTAGACTGATTCCAAGTAGTGGTGACAAAATTTATATTCATTCCAATATTCTTATTCGTCCAACATATAGCTACTTCTCCAGCCAATTTCTATGCTCCCCAAATGGATTTGATGACCTCAAAGTAGTTTTAAATATTGAAATACTTCTCCATTTCAATCAACCATGATTCAAATATATTGTACCCAACACACCCTCTTTTCCCATAGGAAAATGGGGACCCACTTTTTAAAAAAACTATGGTTTTGAATTTGAGCTCCTCTTTTATATGTTTATTCAAAATCTAGGAGAATATTGATTATTGGCTTTTCATATTTTAGAAAAATGGCATTGGCATCACGTTTTCATAGACGAACCTTGTTAATACTTTTCAGAGTCTTTGTTAGGATTTATGTTTTTGGTCTAAATTTTTTTAGAATTATATTTTTTTGGGATTTGGTGTTCAGAATAATTGTTTCACATGAATTGGTCTTCAGATTTATTGTGTCAAACATTTTATCATAATAATTTCCCCATGCTAATTTCTCCAAATCAATTGAGTGCTATTGAACTTATCTTCATCAAATTTATCTTTGTCAAACTTTTTCTATTAGACATTTTTTTGACAAAATTTGATCTTGTTGATACATTTTCCATGAAATAATTTTTATGTAGACTTGTTCCATCAGGTTTTTTTTCCCAAGCTTATTCTTTCTAGTTAATTGCTTCACATTTTGTCTAAAATAATCTCCTTGAATCAGACTTATTATTGAGAATATTTTATCCAAAATTATTTTCCTAAGTTAGACTTATTCTTACAAACATTTTGTCTAAAACATTCCCCAGTGCCAGTATCCCCAAATATAATTTTGTCGATACACTTTCACCAACATTAGACCCTTCGGCCCTTTTGAAACTACCCTTCATATTTTTTATAACCTACCCTTTGGAATTTTTGTTATGGCCATTTAGCTCAATAAGATGACCCTTTAGGACTTTTGTCCTAGGCCTTTTCCCTTTGGGAATTTGATCCTAAACATTTTTCCCTACGAGCCTATCCTTCGAAACTTTTGACTTAGACTAATTCTTTCAGACCTTTTTCCCTAAGCTAATTGCTTTAGAAGTTATGTTTTAGAAATTTTATCTGATGAAAAGGAAATTCCTTTAGAATTTATGTCTAAGACATTTTGATCGATGAAATTAGGGTCCCCAAAATAATTCTCTTACACAAAATGGCCAAAGCAATACCCTAATACCAAGATCAATAAACCAAAAATCCCATAGAATTACCAAGTGATATCCCTATTTATAAAGCATTTTACTATGTTTTGAGCTTAACTTAAGATTTTAGGCTAGGTCTAAAACATATTTTATTAATACTAAGACCTTAGGCTAAAAATCTATATGCTTGGTCTTTTTATATCTTATGCTTTTTGTAGGGTTGAAATTAACATAGGGGCTCTTTTATATATTCTAAGCCTAGGTCCAAATCATATTTTATTAATACTAAGACCCTAAGCTAGAATATTTAGGTAGGGTGCTTTATATATATATATTTCCCAAAGTGTTATGATAAGTCATTTTTCATTTATGATTATAGAGAAAAGTGGACTAAGAAGCAATAAGTGTCTAGCTTATAGGGAGTTAAGATGATTTACATAAAAATTAAGCTCAGAGATAAAAGACATGGGTTTAAATTTTGACAGTCACATGGACATAATTGATAGTTTTAAGGACATCTTTGATGGTCACATGAATGTTAAATATTGGCTTGATAAGAAAATAATAGTGGATTAAATTCTAACATTTTCATAGATGTCATTGATGGTCATGAGGATTTCATTGACGATTGTGCAAACATCAAATTTAAGCTCATAAATTAGTCATTTTGAAATCAAAGGTTAGTGGCCCTAGGTAGATGAATGGCTAATTTTAATCTATATAATTTATCTAATGGTACAATATTGATAGAGACTTTTTAAAAGAATAAGAACATGATAATTGTCAATCTTACAGGAATAAATATGTCAAAGTGATAAGATCTATGAAATTTTTTAACTTCAACATAGACGATCAATGGTGTGAGATCAACATGGACTTTTTGAAGGTCTTAGAACTAGAAAAAGACTACCACTTGGCATAAAAACATTCAAGCTATGACTATAAAGATAAAAAAGACCCCATAGATATACCAAATGGCATGCTCACATTCCATCATATAAAAGATCAAATGGTATGAGTCGATAGTGGACTTTTCAAAGATCCAAATTTAATCAATTTTTGGCATGTGCCTTAAGACAATAGTCACAAAGATAGTAAATAGAATGACATGGATGGAGAATATGAACATGCATGCGAATATTAAAGTGAATATCTTGCAACAAAATAAGATAATGTTATAATTACATGTTATATCAAAGGTAAATTAAGTGAACACTATCAATTCTTTCAAGTTAAGACCCTATAAATCCTTCTAAAGGGATATTCTATAGAATAATGGGTAACATGCAATGCATCATTCAGTTAGATTAGTCACAACTAATAATAGTGTCCCTAGTTCTAAAAAGCATTGATAAAATGATGCATGTCTAATTTCCATTTTATGGTGGCTAATCTAAAAAGTCCATAGGTTGTTATCATAACCTAAAAAAGAGGATAAAACTTTATGCATGAATTGTTTTGTAAATGATGCATATATTTTCAAGCTATAATTATAAAAAAATTACCTTTATCTTTATGCACATGTTACATAACTTTTTCAAAGTCTATTTTAAATCAATAACTAAAATTTGTCCCTTATATAGTTCTTAACCACAGTTAGAACTCAAGTTTTGACTATCACATGTAATGATTTTGTATGAACTTGGAGGATGAGGTGACCCCTTCCCCAAGTCTATATAATTAATTGTAATCCAACATGGATTTTTGGGTTAAAGAATTTTGAATAAAAGAGCATCATAAATTTTGATCATTAGCAAATGTGTTTGTGTACTTTATGCATGAATTGTTTTGTAAATGATGCATATATTTACAAGCTATAATTATAAAAAAAATACCTTTATCTTTATGCACATGTTACATAGCTTTTTCAAAGTCTATTTTAAATCAATAACTAAAATTTGTCCCTTATATAGTTCTTAACCACAGTTAGAACTCAAGTTTTGACTATCACATGTAATGATTTTGTATGAAATTGGAGGATGAGGTGACCCCTTCCCCAAGTCTATATAATTAATTGTAATCCAACATGGATTTTTGGGTTAAATAATTTTGAATAAAAGAGAATCATAAATTTTGATCATTAGCAAATGTGTTTGTGTATTTTATTTCCAATTTTTGTGTAAGTAGTTGTTACTTCTTAGTTTTATGTTCAATAATCCTTAGTGTGCAGTATTTGTAAATGGATTATTGATTATTTTTATTGATGTACTTATCTGTAGATGTGAAATATATATTAAAACATTGGTAAAGATATTGATTAGGATAATTGAGTTCAAATTTATTCATAACTCTGAATGTGTACTAGTTATTTCTTTTATGTATTTTTCTGTGTATGCTAAAGCTATCTCAGATGCTTTACTAACTTGAACCATAATATCTCAATTAAGAGTGTGTAACAACTACCCTAAAAGGAGAAACCTTTATTTAAGGCTTCTTGATTTCCTACATCATTATTTCCTTAGACTTCTTAACCATGTCTGATTGTGTGTGTATAATATCTGCTAATGATAGTCATAGGTTTTAAGAGCACATGTCTATTTAGAAACCAACTAAGGAAGTAGTTCCTAAAAACCATAGAGCCTTCTTTTCTACCTTTCCCTTCCCTCCTTTTTTGAGTTTTTTTGAGACATACCTACTTTATATTAGCAACCAAGTGCTCATAAAATTCATATAGAGATTAACTACCCTTTAGAGACCACACCTCCATCCAAAAAACATTGTTAAAGACTTGCATGCCCTACTAGTTATTCCATCAATAGGTTTTTAAAGACCACATACCTGTAATTTGTGCCTTAGAGTGAAGTTTACCCCTATTGAGATCCCAAAATTTTAGAGGCTACATTTTTACACTATGGTGTGCATAAAACCTACATCCATAGTAAACTAATGCAAGAAGGATGGCATGAACATCTAGTTATAGTTAACACAATAGATCCCCCTTGTAAAAACCAAAAAAAAAATCATAAAACTTAGAAAACTAAATAAATTGAGAACAAATTGACTTGTAAAATTACCCATAGATATCCTAGGTATGCAACATGATCTCCCTAATGACCCATTCCCATACCTTTATAGGTTCTATAATAATCACCCAAGAGTTGCTGAAGAGCATCTTGTTGCTTAAACATATGTTATTCATGTTATGGATATAAAATTTGAGGATGTAATCTACAGATTGTTCTCTTTCACACTAGGAGAAGAAATGTATGATTGGTTAGGAGAGTTGGCACCTAGTTCCATTACTAGTTAGAGAGATTTTGAGGAACATTTTTTTATTTGATTTGGTAAAAATATTGATACTCATGATTTTAAAAATAATTCAACATCTTCTATGAGGTTCTCTATAGAAGTTATGTTGGATATGAATTTTATATAATTTTTCCAAAGAGAAAGCTCATTTTTTTGCCCAAATAGGAGCATAGTGGAAGGGTTTTATTTTCATATAGGTTTTATTCACAATAAGAATACTTTGGAACCCATCATTATTTTAGAAACTAATCATAAGTATGGAAATGTTGAAACCGAAGATTTTGACCCCCAAAGTCATGATGTGGGGAAAGATGAAGAAGAGATCCTAGATGAAGAGGATGATTGTATCATAAAAGATGAATCCATCAAGATAGGAGAATTGGATCATGTTGATTCCCTCCCTGTATTTGATGAGATAATTCAAAAATTAAATGAGGATAGTGAGGAAAATGTCAATTTAGAAGAACATTGTCAACCTTTGCAGTAGCTCTATGAGATAGAATATGCATAGGCAGAGGATCAATTAATTTTCCTTGTAAAGGAAGATATTATCACTAAATATGGTTTTAATGACACTTGTGACTACAGATTTACATTATAATCTCAGTCATAAGACTCATTTGATGATTATATTCTTGACGTATTCTCCTTTAATCATGATAGATTCAATGTTGAGATTTTAGATTATGTTATGCCTAAGGTAGGTATGTATTTTTATCATGAGAAGGATAAGGAAAGATATGTTGGCTTCCCCTAACAATTTTGATTCCATTTCTTAATTCCCTTTTAATGAAATTAATTCGCATAGATGCTCATGCCTTGATTTGATAGATGTTGAATTAAATTTAGTGCCTAACTCTAATGTGCAAGCCATTGTGGTTGATTATGTGATTAACTAGGAACCCCAATGTGTATGGACCTCAACATCATTTGGAATTGAATAAAATAATTTTGATTACACCTACGATGCCCATGAATTTACATATCTTCTAGAGCACAACTATTCAAAATATCTAGATGATTCAGATGCAAATAATTAGAGTTTTAATTCAAAAGAATATCAAAAAAATCATCAACAACATGCAGTGGATGAGATGATCCCTCGAGAATTAATAATTAATGAATATCTCACTCCTAAAATTATAAATAGTGAGCCATAGGTCAACATAATTATTATTTATGATTAGAGAGTCAAGAGCTGAGTCATTCAAATATTGAAGGCCACACTCAATGAGAGTTTAGATGAAGTTTTGAAGGAAAATGTTATTCATGATTATACTTATGATTATGACTCTATCTTTATATACCTTTCCCATAATGAGTTCATAAAGCATGATAAATTTCAAAATTACAAGTAATATTTAATATCCATCTCAGGAGGCACTTTCAAGGATTGTTTGTTTGAATTAGGTTATCCTCATAATGACCCTTGTAATTTTGGTGATTATTGGTTTAATTTTTCCTCTCAACCATGTCATAATTTTTGTGATTACATATCTCAGGTATTTTCTCCTCAATACATGAGTAATAATGGTGATTTTTTAGAATGTATGGATCATACAGAGGAGTTATTTGTTTATTATGTCTAGGATGTCCTAATGAGTAACCCTAATTTTTTGTTTTATAATATGAGGGACAGGCTCAAAATTCTACCTAATGAATACAAGGATGTCCCTACCTATCTCAAAAAATTAATGGGGAAAACCTTGTTATTACCAAAGAGCAAGAAATATACCAAGCATAGTTTCCAAATCCATCCCCCATATTGTTTGGGTTTTCTTTAGAGTAGGAGCAGGTTAGGTTTATTATTTTTTATCATTTTCTTTCATATATTATATTTTAGTGCTTTCTTAGTTAAGTTCCTTGCTTTCTTAAATTAGTTGTTGTTTGCTTGTTTTAACAATTGGAATTGTGCTCGCTCTTACCATAACCAAGTTGAAATCCAAACCAACTGAGCTTATGACTTATAAAAAAAGGGAAAATTAAAATATTGACACTTTGGGACTAGTTTACAGATTAGGTGTATTTATGTATTTTTGAGTCCTTAGAATGAAGATAGGTAATCATGGATTCTTCTAGATGGTGTCAGAATTGAATATTTTTACCAGGCTTGTGGAATTTGCTTTAAGAGTACTTCATACAAATTTTTAAAAAATCATGGTTTATTAGATCAAATGCATTTATCATGTTAAATACATATTACAAATGACAATTATGGGTGTAGGTGTGGCTAAAATGGATGTTCTATTAATAATTTGTTTTATATTTATACTAGCTCACTGGAGTTCCATCTCTTCCCTTTTCCATTCAAGAACAAAAGAAGAAAAGAACCAATGAGTTCAAAAGAGAAAAATAAAATCTAAAGAAAATCAAAATACTCGCATGATGAAATAAGGTCAATGTACTATGCATCATGATCAAAATAAAATAGTTAGAAAGAGAAGAGAAGGAGCCTAAGGTATCTCTGTCAGGGTTATGGATGCCTAGTTGGTAGTAAAGTAATGCCTAAGCTTACCTTATTTTTGAGCTTTAATAGATATTAGAATGAAACCTACAACTTCATTGAGCCTTTGAAAATTTCATCACAATAATGGTTAAATGAAATAAATGTTTGACATACACAAATCCAAGAAATTAGAAGGCAAGTATGTTGTGTGAATGAACTTAAGAGTCTCTTTTATGTTTCTAATTTATGTATTCTTTTGTGACACACTTAATGATTGATTTAAGATTGTAAACTAGAGTTTTGTGTTTTAGAATACGTAGGAGTATTCACCCTATGAGTCACCATTTTTTATACCCAGCACACCCTATTTTCCTATAGGTAAATGGGGACCCACTTTTTTTAGACTGTGATCTTGACATTGATCCCCTCTTCTATATGTTTATGCAAAATCTAGGGGAAGATTGATTATTGGATTTTCATATTTTAGCAAATGGAATTGGAATCATGTTTTCATAGACTAACCTTGTTAATAATTTTTAGAGTCTTTGTTAGGTTTTATGTTTTTAGTCTTATCTTTTTTAGGGATTTGGTCTTCAAAAAAATTATTTCACATGAATTGGTCTTTGGGTTTTTTATGTCAAACATTTTATCTATAATATTACCCCATGTTAATTTATCCAAAGTAATTGAGCTCTATTTAACTTATCTTCATTAGATTTGCCTTTGTTGGACTTTTTCTATCAGACATTTTATCTAATGGAATTTGATCTTGCCAATACATTTTTCTTGCAACAATTTTGTTGAATTTTTTTTCCATAGACTTATTCTTTCAAGATTTTTTTCCCTAGGCTTATCCTTTTAGGTTAATTACTTCAGACATTTTGTTTGAAACAATTTCCTCGAATTAGACTTATTCTTGTGAACATTTTATCCTAAACAATTTCATTGATTAAAACTTATTCTTGTAAATATTTTATTCAAAACATTCCCCAGTACCAATATCCTTGAACAAAATTTTATTGATATGCTTTCACTGATAGTAGAACCTTCAACATTTTTGAACCTACCCTTTGGGCTTTGTGCAACCTACTCTTCAACATTTTTTTTAGCCATTTTTCTCAATAGGATGACCCTTTGGGGCTTTTTTCCTGGGCCTTTGCCCTCTAGAAATGACCCTTCAAGACTTTTGTCCTAGGCATTTTCCCCTATGAGCCTATCCTTCAGGACTTTTGTCTTGGACTAATTCTTTTAGGCCTTTTTCCCCAAGCTAATTCTTTCTGAAGTTGTGTCTCAAATATTTTGTCCAATAAAAAGGGAATTATTTTATAAGTTGTGTTTCAAACATTTTGTTTGATGAAACTATGCCCCCATAATAATTTTCCCATATAAAATGGTTGAAGTAATACCCTACTACCAAGATCAATAGACCAAAAACCCTACAAAATTGCCAAGTGGTATCCCTATTTAGAGAGCATTATACTATATTTTGAGCTTAATTTAATATTTTATCCTAGCTCTAAATTGTATTTTATTAGTACTAAGACCTTAGTCTAAAAATCTATATGCATGGTCCTTTTTATATCTTATGATTTATGTAGGGTTAAAATTAACATAGGAGCTATTTTATATATTCTAAGCCCAAATATAAATTATATTTTATTAATACTAAAACCTTAGAATATAATATTCATGTAGGGTCCTTTATATATATTTTCCAAAGTATTATGCTAAGTCATTTTTCATTTATGATTATAGAGCAGAGCAGACTAGGAAGCAGTAAGTGTCCATCTCGTAGGGAGTTAAAATGATTTGACAGTCATGTGGATGTCTTTGACATTTGTGAGAATGTCAAAATTAATCTCAGAGATAAAGGACCTAATTTTAAATTCTAATGGTCACGTCGCCATAATGATCATGTAAACTTCAAATTTAGGCTCAGCAGGAAAATGATAGTGGCTTAAATTCTAATGGTCATGTGGATGTCAGTAAAAATCACAAGGGCATCAAAGTTAAGCTCATAAGTTAACCATTTTGAAATTAAAGGTTAGTGGGTTTAGGTAGATCAATGGCCCATGTTAATCCATATAATTGATCAGATGGTGTGAAATCGATAGAAAATTTCAAGGAATGAGGATGTGATAAGTGTCAAGCTCAATGGAGTCAATGAGTTAAATCACTAAGATATATGAACTGTGTTAACTTGAGCACAAATGATTGATGGTGTGAGAACAACATGGAATTTTTTAAGTTCCTAAAACTATAAAAAGACTACCATTTGGCATAAAAACATTTTATCTATAACTATAAAGGACACAAAGACCCCATGGATCTACCAAATGACATACTCATATTATATCATACATAAAATTGAATGGTGCTAGTTGAGAGTGTATTTTTCAAAGATCTAGATTGAATCAGGTTTTCACATGTGTCTTGGGATAATAGTCATAAAGATAGCAAACAAAATGACATGGATGGAGAATATGAACACACATGCAAACATAAAAGTGAAGATCTAGTAAAAACCAAGACAAGGCTATAATTACATGCTATCTCAAAGGTAAATTAAGTGAACATTGTCAATTATTTCAAGTTAAGACCCCATAAATCTTTCTAAAGGGATATTTTATAAAGTCACAGGTGACATATAATGCACATTTTAATTAGATTAGTCACAACTAACAATAGTGTCCTTGATTCTAAAAAGCTTTAGTAAAGTGATGCATGTCTAAGTTCCATTTGAAGGTGGCTAAATCCACAAGTTGTTATCACAACCTAACAAAAATCTAAGACTTTATGCCCAAATAATTTTGTAAATGTCACATATATTTTTAAGCTATAATTGTAAAAAAATACAATTATATTTATACACAAGCACATGTTACATATCTTTTATAAAGGCTATTTTAAATTGATAATTGTAATTGGACCCTTATACAGTTCTCAACCATAGTTAGAACTCAAGTTCTAACTATCATATGTAATGATGTTGCATGAGCTTGGAAGATGAGGTGACCCCTTCCCCAAGTCTATATAAATAATTGTCTTAGTTAGGATCAAATGGAGGGTTGTTGTCATTTACATTCGAAGGACCCTATCCTAATACTCTTGCTTGCACAATTATTCTTTCTAATAACATAAGAATATAAAAACAATAGTGGACTCATTAATCCCCAGTGTTTGAGCCATAGCTCTGATACTATAGTGAAACATCCTTGCAAAGATCTACTAGAATAATGCAATTTTTTTAAATTTTGTATAACACTTATTCTTTCACTAGATTACATCATGAGAATCTAATTAGTGATCTTATCATAATATCAAATTATGATAAACATAAGTAAACATGTATCATTAACATTTACTAATCACTAGCATCTTATATAACATAACATAACTACTTAAGGAAAGTAATTACATTAAAATCTATCCATTTATGGTACAATAATATACCCACTACTATCAATATACAATAATTAATCAATTACATTTATAATAGGCATTATGACTCAATATAAATACAATAATAGATAGAATGTTCCACAGAGCTCAAGTCACTCTAACTCCAGTATCTCTAATAATCTCAAGTGTAGTATCTAATAAGTATTATAGTGGTGAGGGAGAGCATCATTCAAGATCATTTCCACACCAACCATAGACCATCTATCTCCTGCACAATATCCCAAATAAGGAATGGCCCTTCCTTCCTAGATTGGTGGATAGTGATGGTGTGGGAATCCAGAGAGACATGCTAGTACTTGTGTGTTGTAAGATTTCTAATACATGATGTGTACCATAAATAAAATATGTTCTAACATGATATCACACAAACATGTAAGTCGTATATATGAAATGACAATGTCTATTTAAACATTACTTTGGCCAAAATTTTCAAATATCTATTGATTTTTAGGATCAATCAAATTCATGCAAACCACTTGATCAGATTACCTTCATCTAGCATTGGTTGTGCTAAGTAAGATAGTGAAGTCCACCTCACTGATTAGTTGGTACCAAAAATTCATGATTTGGTTAAAATCAATATAACCAATAGATTCATAACTAATTAATTCTTATTATCAATTATAACTTGAACTAATTAAATGAATAATCAATTTACATACATATAGTCATTCAAATTTATGAATGAATCTTATTCTTATTATTCATCACATAAACAATAATCATAAAAAATAATTTTATTTACTAAATGGGTAAAATACAAACTCATAATATAGAATATGCTTTCTTTAAGTAAATGTAAATGTAATAAAATCAACATTCTCAAAATATATTACATATACTACTCTTTTATAGTAGCAATCATAATAAATTAACTTATAAAACCAAAGTATAATCTTTCATTACATTATACCTATTGGGAGGATTTATACATAAAATTAAATCACCCTATCCTTTAGGTTTTTATGACTTCACTATTTAATCAAAATTATGACTATGATCATTCATCCAGTATATTCATACCGGATATATATATGTATGTGGACCTAGGTTCACATATAAATATATAACATATATATTTATACACTATTCACAATATATATATATATATATATATATATATATATATATATATATATCATGCTATGGTCTGTTTCCATTTATTTCAAGACTATATTATTTAATAACCTTTTTATGAACAAGCATATAAATCTAAAAAGACTCTCAGTATTTCCTTTAACCACTAACTAAATATGTAATAAACTTCATATTATATGTTGTATGATTTTGACTCCAAAATCATTCCAAATATTATACTCTATTTTACCTAAATACCCAAATCCATATATTTATGTTTCATGCTCATAATTTATAGTTATTTTTGCATAGTCCACTAAGGTATATACTAGAAATGTTTCTATACATATTACTAAAGACATACATTCATGAAACTCTTGAATTATTATATTTTTTATATACTAATTGTGTGTATATATATATATATATATATATATATATATCAATTTTGTTTGATTATAAATACATAATTGTAAGTATATATGCATATACGCTATTGAAACATAGTTTCTATCTTTTGCTCATTCAAGTTTATATCATAGTTATGTGTATATATAAATATGCAATCCTCATAGCATACTATATTTCAAAATATAAGAAACAATTGATACATATATAATGTATATAAATTCATTATACACAATCAACATAATAATGTGTCTATGTGTGTATTCACTATTAAAAGATAACCTTAAAACATAGTCAACATAAGTATATATGCATACTCATTCTGTATCATAATACATAGTCTAATCATTTATCAATTCATAATGTTTAAGATTTATAGTTATGATTTCAGCATTTTATCTATGCTCTATATTTCATTCAAAATATATAAATTATTATTTATAAAAATATACTAATATGTGACCAGTTTGTATATTCTCGCAAGTCATATATGAATATATTTATATACATGAACCCTATGTCTATATTTTATTGAATATACAATCCATAAAAATACTAATTCAACTTACTAAATTATTATTTCATATTAATTTTTTTCACATTTTTTATCTATGAAAATTACACATTTCGATTTCAAGTCGACAATCTATACATTGATACCCATTATGTATGTATAGAAAAGTAACAACAATTTTTAGATTTTCCTACTAAACCATTTGAAAACCTTTTTAACTCATACTTAGTTAATTTAAAACATTATAGACCTATATATCCTTATAAATATATATAGGTATATAGGTATATACTTAAAATATCATTTTTTTATATATTTGAGTTTACACACACACACACACACACACACACACACACACACACACACACACACACACACACACACACACACACACACACACACACACACACACACACACACACACACACACACACATTCTTTGAATGAATTATACATATGTATATACCCATAAATATTTAAAAACTCAATTATATATATGCATAATAATATCATTTTCCTAGGGTTTTGATTCAAGCTAGGGAATTTTATTTTCAAAACAACTTATTTTACTCTATTGGCTTGATACCAACTCAAATTTGTTTGCATTCTTAGGGTTTTTAAGAATTATATGGATTATTTTTATGGATGGATGATCCATCTATAGGAATAATCTTGTATTTACCATACAAGATTTAATATAACTAAAAATAAACTAAACCACAAACAGTAATTCAACAAGTAAATAAAAATAATTACTTCATAAACCTCAAATTTGCTTCCAATATAAGACAAAATGAACTTGAATTATTTATCCTCCTTATTTTATATTTTTATTCTCTTCTTAACCATACCTCCTTCTCCTATTATCTCACCTCTTATCCTATTCTACTTTCCCATTTAGTCTTGCATGAAAATTCTCCCAACTTATAGTCACCATGCAAAATCCATGTTTTCCCAATCCAATAGTGACTAAAACCAATTATCTTCCATTAAAAATGATTTAAAATACCTAATTTCACTTTATTTAACTTTCCTCATTTTAAAAATCATTATTTCACTCATTTCAAATCTATGCATGTTAATCTACATTATATGTTTGAGTATATTACTCAAAATTCCACTTGTAATTATTTAAAAAATGATAATGATACTTTTATATCTTAACATAGTCCATGAATGTTTAAAAAACTTATATTTAGATCTTAGGATAGTATTTAAGATAACTCAACTTCATTCAATAAATAATAAAATTATCTCCTTTTCTTTTATGGTAATATGACTAACACAACATCAATTATCTTCTTATATCAAAATGATAGACTAGTCAATTATTTATTTCAATCATAATAAGATAAGCATTTGTGTCATTACTAGTGTATATAGGTTATCTATGTCTTTCATTATTTTAATAGCTTGTCATATATTGATATTCTCGAATATCAATAATAGAAATCCTAACATTGTAAAGATATTTTTTTAATCTATATATAATAGTAAATAGATATCATTTACATGGGTTTACACTCCTTTAATCATAAACAAACATAAGTAAAGTAACCTAATATAGTCATTATACACTAAGTCTATGTAATATATACCACAATGCAATAACATGCAAGATTTATTCCATATTTATGTATTAAACTTAAACTAACATTCAAAAACATGTAAAATCTAATATTTAACTACAACTAACTTAAACAACATACTAACTCTAACAATACAAACACAAAATACATATACATATAAAATATAATGTGGTGTACGCATGAGATTTAGTAGATTCTCTATCATCCTTCACCATATCCATCTACATCATACTCTTTGATGATGCTCTCCCTCCATCATGCTCTAAGGGATGAACTCTCCTCCATCCAACTCACAACAAGAAGGTAGTTATCCTATTACATCATGATATATTTATATATCATAAATAATGTTATAACAATAAATGTAACATAATCATTATTTACATAATTCATAATTATCTTATTCATAATTATGAAATTATGAAATCCAAATAACATACAACTATACCATATCATCATATGACTTATAATTTAGTTAAAAAATAATAAATCAATTTAATAACCATAATAATCCATGAATAATTAGGTAAATCAAATTATTGAGAAATCAAGATGTAATAATAAGTGTCATCAAAGGATGTTACATCCCAATTTCTCACTAGTCTGATTTACCTAATAATCTAAGGTTATTATGGTTGTTAGATTGATTGGTTATTTTTTAAACAAACTGTAAGTCATGAGGTATTATGGGACAATTTTATGTTACTTTTATTTCATGATTTCATTGCTATGAGTTGGTAGTATTGTGAATTATTTACATTATTATTATGTTAATTATTATTAAAACATTGTTTGTGTGTGTGTGTGTGTGTGTGTACATAGATACATACATACATACGTACGTACGTACATATATATATATTGATGTATCAAGATAACTACCTTATTATCATGAGTTGGATGCAAGATAGTTCATCCTTCACAACATGATAGAGAGCATCATTGAAGAGGGTGACATAGATGTAGATGGTGAAGGATGACATATAAACTATTAAACCTATGCACACAACACATTATATTTTATATGTATATGCATTTTTTTTTAGATTGTTAGAGTTATTATGTTGTTAAAGTTAACTGCAGTTAAATATTAGATTTTGCATGTTAGTGAATGTTAGTTTAAGTACATAAATATGGAATAAATTTTGTATGTTATTAAATTATGTATATTTTATGTAGACTTAGTGCATAATGTTGTAGTATGACTATATTATGTTACTGAACTCTTGTTTGTTTATGATCACATGAATGTTAATTTATGTGGATAATAACTAGTTACTATTAAATATAGACAAACAAAAATGTCTTTGTAATGTTTTAAAACATTAGCTTGTTATCATTGATATTTAGGAATATCAATTTACCCTTTAAGTATGAAAATAAAAAAAGATGTAGATAGTTTATATAAAATAATAATAATATGATAATTATATTACAAGAATACTATTATGAATAGGATACTAATTATCTGATTTAATTTTTGGATCAAAGGATATCACCAACATTAGTGATAATTACAATATTAATTAAAAGTCATAATATTGTTTATCATAAAAAATTAATACAATATTTTACTATAACCTAAGACTATCATATGGTTTAAGCCTAGTGTTGTTAACATTCATGGACTACTTTAAGAGTAAAAATGTAGTTATCATTTTGAATAATGTTAAAAGTGGACTTTTGAGTGGGGTACGTCGGCATGTGACATAGTTTATCATGTAAATTTTTAAAATGAATGTAATAATGATTAAAGAAATGAGTAAAGTTTGATTAAAAAGAGATTAGGGCTTTTTTTAGTTTTGCTAATGGAAGTTAACTATGTTTTTAGTCACTATTGAAATGAATAACTCATATTATGCATGGTACCAATGAGTAATGAGAAGTTACATGTAAGACTCAAGTTGGTAAGAAATGGGAAAGTAGAATAGGATAGGAGGTGAGTTGAGAGGAGAATGCGACATGACGAAGAGGAGAAGGAATGTGCAAAGCAAGTAAGAGAAGAAATATTGATTCATTAAATTTCATATTATAAGTGATTTATATTTTGGTGAAGTATTTAATTTCATTTTATTAAATAATTTGTGCTTATGTTTTGGATTATTAGGGTTTAGAAAAGAATTGAATATTATATTAAACTATAGGCTTATCCCTATGGATGGCTTGGCCATCCACAAAACTAATCCATATAACTTATAAAAACCCTAAGATTGAAAAATAAATTGATTTCTATATTAATCCATTAGCATAAATTAAGTTTAGTTGATTGACAATACAATGCCCTAAGTCAAGATAGAACCTTGGGTGAAAAATATTTACATATGCATATATAGACTAAGTTTTTAGAACTAAAGATGTATATACATATTTAATATCTAAAATTACACACACACACACACACACACATAGAGAGAGAGAGAGAGAGAGGGGGGGGGGGGAACAACCTATTGAGTATGTGTGTGTGTGTACACTATTATGTATAACAATAACATACAGGTCATGACTATTTGATATAGATAAAACTGAGTCAAAAAGACTTGGATGGGTTAAAGTGAATTTTGTATTCTATCAATTCTTAAGGTGTATATATGTATATATATATATATATATATATATAAGGACTATCATTTGATTTATGTGCATACATATGGGGAATATTTGTGTTTTTGAGTCAATTAGAAATGGTGAATATGTATACATACATATGTCAATTGTGTCTTATCATTTGAAATATAGTATACCATATGGATTGTGTGTGTGTGTGTGTGTGTGTGTGTGTGTGTGTGTGTGTATACATACATACATGAAAACTACACATATTTAAATTTGAATGTGTTAGATATATTGATTATGTTTAAAAGGAGTATATGTATATTTATATATATATCCTATTTGAATAAAACACA
Source organism: Torreya grandis (assembly GCA_037957365.1). Lineage (NCBI taxonomy): Eukaryota > Viridiplantae > Streptophyta > Pinopsida > Cupressales > Taxaceae > Torreya > Torreya grandis. The sequence goes on along the minus strand of JARHVA010008013.1, from coordinate 78,324 downwards.
TAGTCATATATATATATATATATATATATATATATATATATATATGACTATGTGTTTTATTCAAATAGGATATATATAAATATATAAAGATTATGCATATGTCAAATATAAGAGTTCATGAGTTTATGAATATATGAATTTAGTCATTTTTTTGGAAACACTACAAGCATATACCTAAAAGGAATGTGCATATTTGTTATAAATGGTAAGTATGAACAAAGATATACAAACTATGCAAGAAAAAATAAAAATATAGTGTATTCAACTTTTATTTAGTAAAAAAATGAAGTCAAATGTTCCAAAATGGATTGGATAATTTTTTATAATTTAGCTTTATTTTAAAACATATGTAATTATGTTAATTCTTGTTGATTTAATGATAATATAGTTTGATCTTTTGATACACAGTATAAGGACTTTATTAAAGGAAAAATATGGTAAATATTTTGGAATGATTTTGATCATAATTAAATAATATATTTTATGTTGAAATTTGTGAATCTAATTGGGGATTTAGGAAATACTGAGACCCTATTTAGATATAAATGCTTGTTCATGGAAAGTTAATAGAATAATATAGTTCTAATAAATGGAAAGTGATTTTGTATGAAAAAATAGGGATATATATGAGAACTTAGGTTCACATATACATAAATAACTTATATGCTTACATCGGATGTGTGCCTATAATTATTATTTTTTACTAGAAATGAAGTGACATAATCCTAGGGTTTGGGTACTATAATTATATGCATAAATCCTTCTAAGATGCTTAATAAGATGAAATATTATACTCATGTTATGAGTTATATTATATGTTATAATCAATATGATTGTTGATTATAGTTGAGTGGTATGTGCAATATACTATGAAAATGTTGATTGTATTTCATTTGTATTTTCTTCCAAAAATTATATCATGTAGTATAATTATGTATTTCACCCATTTTGTAATTAAACTTAATTTTTATACTTATTATTTATGTGATGATAAATAAAAGTAGAGATTCATTCATAGGTTTGATGGACTAAATATATGTATTGTGACTATTCTTGTAATTAGCTTAAGCTATACTTACTAGTAGGAAATAATCAAAATAAATCTATTGATTACAATAATTTAACTAAATATTGCATTCATGGTAATAACTAAATAGTGGTATGGACTTCACTAGCTTACTTAGCATTACCAATGCCATATGAAGGTAATATGATCAAGTGGTGTGTATGAATTTGACTGATCCTAGAGATCAATAGTTATTTCAAAAATTTGGCCAAAGTAATGTTTAGATAGACATTGTCATTTCATATTTATGATTTACATGTTTGTGAGATATCATGTTAGATCATATTACACATTGTGTATTATAAATATTACAACATGTGGGTACTAGCATGTCTATCTAGATTCCTACGCCATCACTCTCTACCCATCCATGAAAGGAAGGGCATTACCTATTTGGGGAATTGCTCAAGGGGTCGATGGTCCATGGTTAGTGTGGAAAATTACTCAGACCATACTCTCCCTCCCCACTATCATACCTATTGGATATTACACTTGATATGATTAGTAATACTAGAGTTCGAGTGACTCATTTTATGTGAAGCATTGATTGATTATTATATTTATGTTGAGACATAATGCCAGATAGAAATGTTATTGATTACTTACATTAATATAATAGTAGTGGTTTTATTATTGTACCATTCATGTTTGGATTTTATGTAATTACATTCCTTATGTAGTTATGTTTTGTTAAGTGTGATGATAGTGATCAATAACTACTAATGTTACATGTTTACTTTATGTTTAACATGATTAGTTAGTATGTTTAGATCACTAATTACATTCTCATGGTGTAAGCTAATGAAATAATACATGGAATGTTATTTTTTTAAAATGCATTATTCTATTAAATCCCTATGGGGATGTTACAAAGTTCATAATTTATCTTATAAATTTTAGATTTGAAATTGATCAGTCTACACCTATGTCTTATTGAGGTATATTGTGTAAACATTATTAATGTATAACTTAATTATTTTTTGGTAAATAATGATACATTAATAGCTTGTGTTTAGATTTATTAGCTAATAAAATATATTGTTAATAATAATATATTCATATTTAGTTGAGTTTGTTAGCTTGAGTTATATATGGTGTTTTGGATATTTTAGTGGATATTTGATCTCTCTAAATAATAAAGACTCTTCCTATATAATTTTTAATATTCTCATATGGTTTTTATATGAAATATTATAAATAATATAGTAGATATATTATTTTACATGAATTATCTATGTTCAGTTCCATACTTTTATATCTTGTTCTTTATATAGAATTGAACTAGCTCTATCATTTGGTATCAGAGTAGTGTTTGATCTTATGAATAATGGATTTTTAAAATATGTCAAGTGGAATTGACATAGCTTGTATTGATTCCCCAAATTCATGAGTCGTAGATAAATTTAGATGAATTTTGTGAGACCATGAGAAGGAGTGCACTTGTTGAGTGTCATTATTCATAGTTCTATGTGTTATCCATGCATCAATCTAATCTATTTTCAATCATTTTTGGCATATGAATATTTATAGATTCAATGTTGAATTTTCATCATTTTATGGGACTTGGCCTAGGCATTCAATATATATGTTCAACCTCTAATGTCCTTGGTTCTGATCATTACAATTTTTCAAGTCATGTAAGTGTTTTCACCTTTAACTTCATGTGTTTAGTTTACACATCATTAATTTTCCTACATATTGATGTTTGGCCTATTCTCAAAGGTATTTTTAATGTGCATATTATGTATTTGTTGGTTTTGTTTCTGATAACTAGCTAAGTCATTACGTAGTTGCATTGGAATTTCATATCAACAGGGAAGATCATTGGAATGATCCTCTCAGAAATATATAAACCTAAATGATCCTTTAGCATTCCATCAAACTTGATAAGATATTCAACAATTATTAACATTGTAGCATTGTTATTTACAAGATTATCACAATCTTGGATTACAAATCTAATAGTCATTTTTGAAGTAGTGTATGTGGTGATTTCCATTCATTATCGTATAATCAAATACCAATGAATAGTTTTGTGAGTCACCAATTTAGCTAGATCATGCTCAATGTAGGCCTCTCAATCCATGAGTAGACCTAAACTTAGGATTATATGCATTAATAGTGTACTTAGTTTTATATCATTGAGGATCTAATTATTTTTCTAGATGTGACTTAATAAATATTCCTCTTATATTGTTGATAGTTGTCTCATAAGTTTGATCTTAACTTATGCATTGGTCTTATCAAATCAATGAGTTGTATATTTAAGATTGATTAATTAGTGGTTTTTATAGTCAAATTTTTGTGTTTAAGAGTCATAATAATCTTCAAGTTAAATAAAATCTAGGTGAAAATCAATATTCTAAATAGTCATTTTAGTATAGTTTTATAATATTAGATTTTTATGAGTATAAAGAGATTACTCCATATTTTAGTTTAAAGTCCTTTAGGGTTAGTTTGTTTTCTTATTTGAGTCAATTAGTGAGTTTTAAAAAAAATTATTCATTTTAATATTATGTATATATTTAAATATAACAATGAGTATTGTATGTTTTAAAATATTGTCATCATTTGTAAAAGGTTTTTTATGTTTTATAGTAAGTCATCATTGTAAAAAAGTCTTTGTGTCAGTATTGAGTCTTTATCAAGAGCCAAAAGTCTCAAAAAGAAAATAAAAATTGTAAAAATTAAAAAAAATTACCTTATGGATGCATTTTTAGGTGACCCCAACGTCCTGAGTCAAATGTCAAAAATATCAATATTGAGGGGGGCCTCTATTCCCTTCAAAGAAACATGAATCTAAGCTACATCAACATATCATCTGAGTGAGAAACTTTTTTCATGGGAGGAAGGAGAAAACATAGGTTTTAGGTTCAAGAGCCTCTTATCAGTCACCAATAACATGGCCTAGAATGATTTGGTGACTTTTGTGTGTTTGAATAAGAACAAAAGAGCATTATTATTTGCATGTCTATTATTTTTTTTCATTTTTCAATTTGGTGTGATCTTCAATAAATTAGCTAATGCCAAGGATATTTATTCAATGGTTGTGGAAATCATCTATGCTATTTTTGTTTAGCTGGCAACATACATTAATAAAGGTTGCATAAGATGACAATGAGGATTTATTCCTCATGATATTTATTTTTGAGTTGTGTGTTTCCATTCCTCTACTTGTTTAGACATATTTTGATATTAGCATGAAAAGGGAGAGTGTATATATAATTTAATGTGGAAAATAGTTTTATAGGAGGGCAGCTAACTATAGAAATCCTCTGACTGCAAAAGTCCTCTGACTACTTTACTTCTTTATGGAGATGATCATCTAGTGATATGTCTATTGAAATCACATGGAGTAAATGAAGGATGCATTCCTTTGCATAGTAGTGTTCATGTGCAACAAGATATAGATATCAATATTCAAATAGTAGTATGCAAATATAAAAGTATACACTGGCATACATTATGTTCATGCCAATTTTTGAAGATATATATTCTCCCTATGTTCACATTAAGAGGGTGTATATATGATTAATAATGTTCACAATGGGGTTAATGTTGAGTTATATTGTGTAAACGTTATTAATATAGAATGTAATTACTATTTGGTAAACAATAATACGTTAATAGCTTGTGGTTAGATTTATTAATTAATAGAATATATTATTAATAACAATATATTCATATTTAGTTGAGTTTGTTAATTTGAGTTATATAGGGTGTTTTATATATTTTAGTGGAGATTTGATCTCCCCAAATATAGGAAAGAGTCTTCCTATATAATTTTTAATATTTTTTTATGGTTTTCATATGCAATAGAAGAAATAATATAGCAAAGATATTATTATGTGTGAATTATCTGTGTTTGATTCCATATTTTTCATCTTATTCTTTATAGAGAATTGAACCAAGTCTATCATGTATTTCTTAATTTTGTCTTATGTGTTTATGTCTTACCTTTGAATTGTTAAACTTGTACTAGTTCCTTTCTTGATTTGAATAACCCTTTGTCCAGATCTAGGAATTGGTTTATGTTTATGTGCCTTGAGTCGATTATCACTTAGGCTTGAATTATTTACTTGTCACTCTTATTTTTATTACTTGAGATTGACTTCGACATTTATTTTTATGCATGTGCCTAGAGTGAATGCTTTCTAGTAAGGTCAAGTATATTTCAAAATCCATGTTCTAAGATTGATTCAAAGTGCTTCAAATTGTTTGCCTTAGAAGTTATATTAATTGTAAGTTTTTACCTCAACCTAGTTTTTTTTAAAGTCTATATTTATACCTTTTTACCAAAGACTTAGCATTAACTTAAAGTTTTTAGACCTAATTCATGACTTTCTAAAGTATATATGTGTGCCTTGTTACCAAATACCTAGCATTGCCTTAAAGTTTTTAGATATATTTCATGCCTTTTAAGTCTATCCTTGTACATTTTGACCAAAGACCTAACACTATTTTTAATTTTAGACCTAGATTAGATTTATTCAAAATAACTTTTTTAAGACTAGGAATCAAATTTTCCATTTAATTGACCATTTGTGTGAGATACCTTAGGGTATTTAAGACCTAGATTTTGTTGATAGTTTTGGAAAATAACTTCATTCTAGGCTAATTTTAAAGTATTTGTAGTAATAGATTGAGTTTTCCATTGAGACCAAGTTTTAAGATGTACAAGCATTAAACAATCTTTTAAATGGCATTTCAAGATTTTATGAACTTTAGAACTTTTCTTTGTGAGACATTAATTATGGGTTTTGATATGACTTGCTACACACATAGTGGGACCATGCACAACCTAAATTATGATAATGTAATCATAAATGATGTCTTTATTAAAGACCCATATGGAGATGATGTAGTTTGCGAGATGGATCATATCCCCCTTAAAATACTTAAATATGTGGAACATGTCCTAGATCCATTAGCATAATACTTGGTTATTACATCTCTATATCCAAGCAAGAGCAAGAATAAATAGCTTAATACCTTGCTAATATGCCATTTTCTATTGAACAAGCTCAATAGTATCCTTACTATGTTACCATTCCATCAACCTATGACCCATATCTATTCGATCATAACTTTCTTGAAAATAAGTATGAGGTTTTGGTTAGAGCCTTAGAGGTGGGAACCAAGTTTCTAGAAGACTTTCCACATGAAAATATACATAGTCTAGTTAGAGTGCCTTGTAATGTACCTTATACCAAAACTATCCAAGATGCCTCTACTAATTACCGTTAAGACCTCATGCCAATGTCAAACTAAGATTGAAATATGATTTCAAAGGGAAAAGGCCCCATTACAAACCAATACATAAAAATGTATCAAGCATATCAGACTTATCTTAATATAACATGTAATTTTAATGTTATGGCCATATTGAATACCCTACTTATAGAGATAACTCCTTTAATACGAGTGTTATTTGATTTTTTGGGTCATATTAATCTACATGTGGACTCATTTTCCAAGATTACTTCATTAGATAACATTTTTAATGTCCCATTCATTAAAGAAGTGATTGTGGTTTCTACTTAGGACCATGTGACAAATGTATTGGATAACACATAAGTGTCTCCTAATTTAGGCTAAAGTGGGCTAAATGCACCAAAATATAATCCATAACAATAATTACATCATTCTAAAACTATGAGTGATTCTCAAAAATATTGGGAAGGAATGCCTAGATCCCAGCCACAACAAGTTATTCCCACTCCTTAACTAGTTATTTCTTCAAGCATGCAATAGCAGGGGGTGAGTAATCAGGTGATACCAAAATTTTTACCCCAATAAGTGGTGAAGGTTACCCCACCTCAAGCAAAAATTACTAATATTATTTAGACACAAACATAGACCAATGTACCACCTTAGAAAAGGCAAAACACTATGCCACCTCAATAGGAAAAAACAAATGTTCCACCATAATGGATATAGAATAATATACCTCAATAATCATAAAAATCAATTAGCTAATAATGTATTCTTATTGGTCAATGACACATACCAAACACCCAAAAAGTATCTATTTTAAAATAGGTATTTATTCAACAAAGAGGTGCCAAAATAAATCTAGTGCATATTAGGCAATAATTACCTTTTACCTAGCATGTGCCACATATTCAAAGATAGGTCCTTAGTTAACAAGTACTATCTATACCACTAGGTTTGACTAGTTAGCAATAAGTTATTACTCAATATTAATAGGCATAGTACCTTCTACAAATCCACATACTTCTATCACAACCCCAATTTCCTCAAGTTTAAAGACATATTCCAAATCCAAACTAGAGTATTTACCAACAACACAACTAGTATCAACATCATAATCTAAATACGCAGATGCATATTCCCGGTTGATCAGTCCATCAAAAAAACATTACATAATACTCAATTCCCCCATTATACCCAATCAAGGTAATACACCTTTGATCACCTATCCACAACCTCAACTAATTATGCCATCAATTTTCCTCTCCTAGGACCTATAATAGATGAAAACTGCAATTACATCCATTTTAAAAAGAAAATAGATTAAGAACTTCAAATTAGATGATATGTGCTCATATCCATTTAACATGGAGTATCTCTAGATACCAGTTCCTTTGGGTTGTGAGCCACTAAAATTTGAAAAATATAAGGGTAAAGGAGACCCTAGAGTGTATTCAATCATAAATGCATCATATCCACAAATCAATCCTAGCTTAGATAAGATAAATCCTACTTACACTTTAGATTAGGGATACATTAGATAATCAGAAACATGACCAACATGGATCTACTAAACCTAATTATGGGAAATATTACCATAATAATATCACTAGGGAGGGTTCCAATCCTCCAATCAAGAATAATCATGTAGTAACCCTAATTAAGTCCTATGTTTTCATATTCACTATACTAATAACAAGTAAAGTAAAGAAATCTAATCTAGTGCTAACCAAAACTTGTGGCACAAAGTGTGGGGTAATAAAAAAAATTAAACGTGCATAGAATACATATACTCACATCAATGTATACATAATACTAATGCATGGAACAGGAGTACAAATGCATATCTATCTACTCTTATAAAGAAGGAACAAAGTTAGGAATACTTACCTTTGATGATGAACCTGTCGAGCCTTAATCTCTCTCTTGGCCAATGTGTTTTGTAAGAGGTTTTGATGGTATGTAAGGATGACAAGGATAAATCAGATCTAGACTACATAACCCTTCAATGCATATAAAAGACATATCCACATCTCCAAACAATGTATGAAACCATAATCTTATTCCTCAAGTAGAATGGTGAATAAGTAGATGCCCAATAACCCTTACTTTTTACTCTCTTCTCTAAATAATGGTGAAATTATTATGTATATATAGGTTTATTTAACCCTAAACCCTTCCAAAAAATTTGTCTAACAAGGTCAACTGAGTCAACCTAGTATCGTTATTGATAAAAACTCACTAGGTCATAGGCTACGTTAGTCAAGAGATAACTTATACCTTAAATAATTTTTGATAATAAGAGTACAAGGTTGAACTAGTCAATTTAATCATGTAAACTATAAAAAAAGGGTTTTAGGTTAGAAAAATGGCTAATGAAGGTGGAAAATCAAAAAGAGAAGAAAAATCTTAGGGTAATGGTTTTTAGGAGATAAGTGTGTAGATAACAAGTGGAAAAATGGACAATAATCCTACAAAGCACCAATGGTCTACCCACCCCTTTTCCCGATGCAACCCTTAAGGCATGCACTTAGAGAGATTGAAACTCAATAGGTTCATAAAATATATATAATGTTAATAATTGATAAAAGTTTGACAATATTATGTGTATACATATATCCAAATTTAAGCTCATCATGTTTCATGTAAGTGCAACATAGGATAGTGCTTTGTGAATAGAATGTAATGACATATAACATTGATGTTAAATAAAGTGAATTGGAGAGAAAATGAGAAAAATCAAAGGAAAAAAATGAAAAACACATACCTTTACTTACCTTAGTGTTGTAGATAAAGGAGATGTGATATATTTGAGGGCATCCAATGTGAGGAACATTAGGTGAATCTGTAGAGATTAGTGCCAAAAGAGCAAAAAATCAAAAAATTTACAATACAAACATATAATAGTGTAAAATATTCTCTATGAAGTCATAATTCTAGAAATTTTTATGGTTTAAAAAATGAGTTAGTAAAAATAAATATATGATCAAAATAAGGAATCTAATAGTAAATATTTCAAGGCTAAATAATTTTGAATAGTAACTTTCAATAGGGTGAAAAAGAATTCATTTTCTATTGTTTGATTATTCTGAGATAAAAATAGAGCTCTAAGAGACCTAGAAAAATATGAGAGAGCTAGGATGGTGAGCAGATGATAGCTAAGATGATAAGGATGGTGATTGGTGACACTGAAATAGGTAATAGATGCTTATGATTTTTAATTTTTGAGATAAAATACTAGGTATATATGATTCTATATAGATAGATTTTGAGATGTATATGTGATTTAATTTATATTTTGTTTGAATTTTATTTATCATATGGATGAGAAGGCAAGATGGGGATCCATGGTGATGGGATCACTCTATAATATTTTAGATGGGGTGTTGGTGTCATACAAACCTACCACATTGGATGATCCTATGGTACCATCTTCCCCAGATCAAGTGAGTTGATTTAGACTAGTAGGAGAGGATATGAGGTAGCTATAGGCATGTAGAGATGGGATACAATCACCAACATGGGTAGTATTTTAAGAGGCATAGACATGGTAGGCCTTATCTTAGGAGATAAATACACATTTGGCTACCACTATTCAGTTAGGATAGGTACAAACCTAGATGGCCAACCTATAGGGGCAAGTAGTAGGATTGAGATCTTGAACATCCTCATTATATCATAATATTTATAGGGGACTATCCAAGGCATCTATGGCCATCATGGTTAGGCCAGGTGATATGCATGATAGATCCCAAGCTTAGAGCTTGAGAAATGAATTTTTGTATCTTATATCAAAAACACATGGTATATATAGAGATACTCTATTTTGATAGTTTGATGTTGATATTATGTGTTGTATTATGGTTGTGGTTATGGATTCATGGATATATTTATTTATATCACATGTATTTTTATTTGGTTGTATATGATGTAGGAAATATATGTGTTTTCTTTTCTTTTCTAGCATTATGTATGACACATGCATGGCTAAAAATAAATAGGCAAAAAAAACATGGAAAAGTATAAATAATAAAAAAAAAATGTACTACACATTATTTCATGTTGGAAAATGTTTAATAACAAAAAATATGACTAAGTATAATAAACCAAAAAGTGGTAAACAAAAGGGCAAAAAATGTTTTTAAACCATGAGAAAGAGCGGCACCAAAGTAAGACAAGTAAAATCATACTAAATCACATTGGTAAGTATGAAAATAATAATAAAATGGAAATCATTTGAAAGACTAATGGTATAAAAAAATCAATTAAGTCAATCAATCATATTGAATCACATTGGGAAGTATAAAAGAGAAACAAAATAGGTAAAATGGTCTTAAATTAATCACACTAATAAAACTTGGGAAGTATGAAAAACTTAATTAAAGTGGTTGGATTCTTACATGAAATTAGAAAATAAGAAGATAAAATTAAAAGATTAATTAATTAATAATATAACATACTAAATCAATATGAGAAGCATGACAATGACATGTGACTCATAATCAATCACATCTTATTTCATTTTTAACACATAATTTTGTTGTGACTTGGATATTGGAAACTAATTGCAACTAATAAAAGGAACAAAAATGATGTGAAATTAATGTGAAAAGTATAGTAAAAAGGATGTTTCGAATGGTAATATGAAAAGTTTGTAATTTGTAAGGAAGGCCAGGTCATATCCATGGTTTTATGATACAACTCACAAATGGAATCCCTAGGGGAGTGATTAGTGAACAAAATAATTTTTCTCAAGGGGAAATATTAGGGTTATAGGGAGTGAAAAATAGAATTTAAGAATCATAATTTGGGCATATTAAGAGAATACCTTAGAACACATGAGGAACACAAAGGACATGAAAAGACACTAAGTGACTAGTGACCATAAATATACAAAGGATACCTATTCACTATAGACCCAAAGTTGTATAGGAAAATAAGTGTGATATTAAGATTAACTCATATAGGTAGTTTTGAATAGAAAAAATTAAAATGGATGTACCTTTCCATAATGTGTTCCCCATTCCTCAAGACCCCTTACAAATTCGTCAATCTACTATAAATATTGGGTACTTATGTGAGAAAGTAGGTAGCACTAATTTTTTTTTTAAATTCTCCTTTTCTCATCTACTAGCCTATCACACCCAATGGACCTTGGCACTATTGTGAGTCCAAATTTAGAGTTTAATCTTTTATTATAAAAATGATATGTGATTAAAATCATGTCTTTTAGTTTTATTTGAATTTTAAATATTTTAAATGTTACCTTTTATATCATTGCTTTTTGTTAAATGATTTGTATTTTAAATTTTTTTATGGATTTTAAGATTCCTCCTCCATATGGACTTAGAATAACCAATCGAGAGAGAGAGAGAGAGAGAGAGAGAGAGAGAGAGAGAGAGAGAGAGAGAGAGAGAGATACACATGAATGAGAGTTAGGCTTTGGATAAAGGAAGTTGAGTATCCAAAGACAAGACTAACTATAACACTTAGGCTTAACTATGAACTAGCATATTATCTCAAGTCTCAACCATGTGTATGTTTAGTTTGTAAAAAGGAATAAAAGGGAATAAAGGGAGATCCAAAGTGCATTGATAAAATGAGATTATAATGAGATGAATTGTTTGCTAACTGATCACATGGTAAAGAAATAAGGACTAAAGGGAACAATGTTTGTATAACCAAGTCACAATAACAATTATCTATGTGTAGACAGATAAAAAAGCAAACAATCATGAAAGATAACAAGGTAATCATAATAAATGAACTCAAGAATGAAAATAATGAAATTATGAGAAAAAAAATCATAAGAGATCATAATGACATCATAAGCAATATAAAGTGAGAAACCAAAATCACCATGTAAGATATATAATGATTTGACACAATGTCAAATGATATAATAATAGATAAATGTAAAGTTGGAGCATACATCCAATCCAAATGAAAATGTAAGAGCACCACACATGTGTGCATAACTACTGATATATTTGTCCACACATATTATCCATAACATCTCATAAATCTCAACGAATTTGAATGTGAACTATAACTAAAGTTTCATTGATCTTCAATGAAAGTTGAGAAAATAATTCACATCAAATTTCCTCAATATAAAAGGTAAGAATGCTTGAAGGATCATGATGATGAGGGTTATCATATAGGGGATGCTAAGGATAATTCATATGAGTGGTTTATACAAGATATGAAGGGGTCACCAATGGGGAAGGTACCACTAGTGATAAACTCATAGGTGGAGAAGGATCCATGTGTGAGGGGAGGTCCATAGGTGAGAGATTCATAGGTGGGTGAATAATAGGTAGAGAAGAGACTAAAAGTGATGATAGAATCACAAGATGTGGAACCAATTGGGAATAATGGGTATCCTTATTTAGAGAGAAATTTATGGGAGGAAGGGTAGAAGGTGAAAAAATAATTAGGAGGTCATCTTTGAGATGTTTTTGAAGAACGTGGAAATGATTAGTATGATGTGTGCCACATTGGTGCTATAGACAATATACCTATATGTACTTATAAAGATACTTAGATAATAATTTTAAGGGAGGTATAACTTTATCTGAGGGATGAGGAGTGGTGGGATGCAAGGTGTCAATATATTATCACAACTTTTGATAATGTGTGGATGAATGGTTAGCTTTGTCATGGAATCAATAGATATAATTGTGAGTAGGCTTGGTAGGTGTACTCATAAGAGGAGTGGAAATAGAAGTTAAGGAAGATTGGTATAGTGAATAGTCTCTAGTTTAGTGATTGATAACTTTATGAATGTTACAATAATGTTGATTGGCTTATTTGGTGGGTGAAGGAGCCAGCTATGATACAGGGAGCAAACCATCACCAAGAAAAGGTGGGGCTAGTGTAGAGACTAGATAAGGCTCACCTAAAGGAGAAATAGGATTGTAAATAGGAAGAGACTTAGCTAAAGTGGGAATAAATTTTTAACTAAGATTTACTAATGGAGGGATGGGGTCCATAGAAGGCTAAAGGATTGTTGCAAGCATCTCAGGAATAAGTCAGCTAGAGGGATCATGGTATCTAGTAAAGAGATAGGGACCTATCATAGCATGATACATAAGCATAATCCTATTAGGTTATTTATAAACTTGAGGTGTACACACTATCTCTACCCTACGATATAGAGGAAAAACATAGGATGAAATAATAGAAGACATACTAAAAGACTAAATCAAAGAGAAATGATAACGAATAATTTTAGCATCTTGGGCCTAAAATAGACCTCCTAAAAATGGATCATTTATGGTATATCCATCATTATAATCATGTGTATGAAGATCTATGGTGAAGGTAGGGATGACCTTGTCATCAAATATGGTTTTATGAATGAAATGTTGAGTCTTAGTTATGATAATCAAGATGTCATCACAAAGTGGTTGATGAAAATGAGGTCGAAAATAAGCAAGAACGTAAGAGATAAGATGAGGTGAGAGATCTAAGGTTTTAATATTTAGATTTATATTTTTAGGCTCATCATCATCATAAAAGTATAGGAGGTTAGGGGGTATATTCCCAATGAGTTTAGGATGACAATTTCAACCTCAATTGTAATTGACATGAAAATTAAATTGTTAAGATTCATGAAAAGGAATGCTTGGCAAGGGTTAAAAGGTAAGAATATTCAATACACCATGGTCTTAAAAATATTCAAAATTCCAAGGGTTGGTGTCACCTTAAATCCTATAGATGAATCTATTATGAGAAAATTTGACACATTGTCAAGTGAAAGAGCCAAATGCTATCATGCAATGAGTACATGGCCTAACAAGTAGAATTTTATAAGAAAAGAGGAAATTTAAATATCATCACCTTTAAGAAGATGGTTATAGGTAGGATATTAATGGGGAGCCACACATAACCTAAAGGAGGGATTTTCCTTTAGTCAGAACCTTGACATGTGTTACATGTGAACTTAATATTTTGTTTTGAATATCTAAGGTTTTTGATAAAGTTAAGAGAGGAAATACAAATGTTATATCCCTCATCAATCAAAGCATGCTTGACATGGATATCACCAATTTGGATACTGATAAAGAGAGAATAGTCATCCACACAAAGTATAATCTCATCGAGGATCATAGAAGTAGTGAGAAATTTGAGGGAAGGAGAAGTGCAAATTTTCTCATCAACATGTATGGACATCTCTTTGCATTATTGTATGATGACATCTTATGATATAGATAAGGTGGATTTGGTTTATTTTGAATAAAATATGCATAAGATAGTTATGATGATGTATATAGGTCTGCATAAGTTTGAGAAATGGTATTTGAGATGGGAGATTATTAACTTCCATGATAGGGTCCCACTCATCATAAATCATAAGAGGACTATTGTAAATAGGTGCATAGTGTTGAAGGAGGTCCTTAAAAGGAGGAGCCAAAGTATATTTGAATTTATGTTGATAATAATAAGAAGTTTTAATTTGAGGATGAGTTTGTTACAGAGAATGATGGATGTTCATTTTGAATAAACATTGCATAAGATAGTTATAATGACATAGAGAGGTCCACATAAGTTTAATAAATGGGATTTAAGATGGGAGATTAGTATTCTTTGTGATAAAGTCCCACTCATAATAACTCATAATATGACTATTTCAAAGAGGTTCATAGTGTTGAAGGATGTCCTCAGAATGAGGAGCTAAAGTACATGTGAATTTATGTTGATAAGAGGTAAAAGTTTTAATTAGAGGATGAGTTTTTTTTATCTTATTGAGAAGATAGGGTAGTTGGTATAGGTTTAGTTTAATAATAAGTGTTTATATAAGTGTGAGTATATTTTTTCATAGGTAAAGAGACTATAGGGATGGTAGAGATGGTATGGGAAGTGTTATCCAAGGAAGGTGTTGGAATTGGTTCATCAAAAGATATGAGGCATTCTTGCCCCAACTCAATTAAGTGATTTGGAGAAGAATTTTGGATAAAATGAAATGTGTGAGATAATTGAGGTGTGTTAATAGGTTAAGGATAAATGGAAATAACCACCCTTATCACATTCATCATATTGACCATATTCTCTTCAGGAGTTGGGTCAAGAAGACTATTAATATTATTGGTATAAGAGGTAGACTTGTCTTGGTTATCTTGGTGATTTAGAAGAGGATCTTTATAGATGGCCAAATAAGTATTATCTTGGTTTAAATATTGAGATTTAGTTTTTGTTTCATGGGCTTTTAAATCAATGTCATAGGTTTTTTGGCATTGATGAATGATAGAATCATGTATAAAATTAGGACTCAGAAGGAAATCCATAGCCAAATTATGAAGCTACCTATAGTTCTCATGAGAATGACCCCAACTAGTGTGAAACCAAAAAAAATTATTAGGATCATACTAAGATTATGTAGGATGAGTTGGATCAATTTATCATGGGAGAGGCCTTGGTAGATGTTTTTATAATTCTGCTACAGATAAAGGTTTATGAACATTGATTTTGTTAGCTAAAGATAAATGAGTGTTGGTGATGTGGTTAGGATGGGAAGCTTATTTCAAAGTTTGGTTGGGAAAAATAGCTTAAATAGTATGAATGGTATCATAAGATTTGGTGACACAATCATTGGTAGCATGTTGATCTTATTATTAAGTAGCATGTGAGTACCCATACAAGGTTGGGATGGATCAAATTGACACCCAAGGAAATCTTGATGCTTTTCTTGGTCAATAACCTCTTCCAAAGTATGTGGAGATAGAGTCTAAACCTTATATTGTAACTTGGGAAAAAGAGCATTGGTAAACAAATGAAAGAGGTTGTCATCTACCATATTATGATCACATTTTTTAGACAAGGTCCTCCATCATTTGATAAAATCTTGTGCATTTTCAATTTCAAGTTGCTTACAATTGATAAAATGGGCCAAGGTATTCTTGGGGAGATGACTAGTTTGAAACTCTTGGACTAGAGAATTTACTAAATTTTCCAAACTAATGATGGAATTATACCAATATAAATCATCACTCATGATATTTTTTGCTAATAGTTTGGTAGTAACAAACATATTTAATTGACCCAGTCTTTATATATATTTCCAAACGTTTTAAATGAAGAGTAGGATCAGTTAACCCATTGTAATAAATGGTAAGAGTGATGCCTAATATATCAATATTAGAAATTTTAGATGTAAGAGGCTCTTTTTGAATATTCTTTATTGTTTTATTAATAAGAGAAGGTATAGGGATAAGATTACCATGGGAATCCTAAAGAAGATGTGGGGGAACATTTTGATTATGTGTGCCTCATGACATATATTAAGGGTGGGTTTGAAGATGGATAAGATGATTTTGCATTTGCATCATTTGATTTATATTGTTAGCATGTAAATAATTCATTTTACTAAGAGTTTGTAATAGGATTTGATGGGTTTGAATTGTATTATTAACATTGTTTGAAGTATTAGAACTAGTAGTTGTGGTTTGGGTACCATTATAGGTGTTAGTAGGAGATTAAGAAGAACTATTAGTAAGTGGGTCACTAGTGGCATAATTTGCTTATGTGTAAAAATATGGACTAGTATAGGGATGACTAGAATCAACACTAGAGGCATGATTACCATTGGTATAAAATGATGCACTAGTGGAATAATTGAGAATAATGGGTTTTAGAAGAGGCCCATTAGATATGAAACCTACCATGCTAGTAGAGATACTAGGCATGGAGGTAGAAGAAATAAAATAAAAATAACTCATGGTATGAGAAGGGGTCAAAATATAGGTAAGAGGCTGAGAAGTAAATAATCTAGTATCCCCAAATCTATGTGTGAATGTGGGATAAGGTGAATGGGGATCCTAAAATTGACCACTTATCATGAGATGGTAAATAGTAGAAGGATCATTTCATCGATCTTGAGGAAATTCATTGATGAAGAAGAGAATTTTTGGTGTATGCTCTATTCAGTTTGATCTTTAAGTGAAAAGAGAAGATTACAAAGTGAATAGTAATGATAAGGGGTACCATAGTTTTTAATATGAGTGGCTATATGCACATTACATTCATTTAGGATAGGATCCATAAGCTACTTATGGGAGAACCTATTAGGGTTGGTAAGGCTCATCATATATGTTGAATTCAAATCATTGTTGTCTTCAAACAATAAGTTTTTAATGAAGGAGAGAGATTAGGGAAGGAAAAGTTGATGTAAAAACAAGGAGATAAAATGTAGATAAGAGTATAGAGTTGACTAGGTCAATCTACTATTGAAGATAAGGTATGAAAATTGAGCTAACAAGGATACTAAGTTGACTAGGTCAACTTAGTACTATAACATGAGATAGAGGATGACTTAATAAGGATATAGAGTTGACCAAGTTGACTTAGTAATATAACCTAATAGGCAAAAATGAGTATTGGGTCGACCAAGTTGACTTAGTACTATGGTCAAGGAAAACAATAGCTTGTAAGAGATTAGGGGAATTCTTTTTGAAGTACTTTTAAATAAAGAAATAGAATCAAACAAACAATCAATTTGGTCAATGAGAGTGATCTAATTGAGGCACACACCATAAAACCTTTTACCAATGTTAGCTAATGTATGTTTTTACAATATAACATACAATGATTAGAGAGCAAGAAGTCAACTAAAAATTAAATGCTAAGTGGTCATCTTGAATGCTGGTATATTATTATAAAGTGTTATTTTAAGTATGATAGGGAAGTTGGATAGAAATAGGGAACTAGAAAGCAATCTATGGATGGTTTCAAGATGTTTAGGTTGAAATGGATATGTGTTGGCAATAGTACTAGTTTGGTATTGGGGTCTACCCCCTCACTTAATAATCATGTAGAGATAAGGGTGTCAAGTGATTTGAAAATTTATACCTTTAACCACATGTTTATACTTGTCCATGAAACCAAGTCAGCTTCCCCCTTGGTGATGAAATCCAAGTAGGTAGGCCTTGGGTGGATAAATGTTAAATGAATTTTGAAATTATGTGATTTGATAGTGTGTGTAAGAAAGAGAAAATAGTGAAACTAAATTATATATTGAAAAATCACCTAATTAGACTATATGGGATACTCTAATCATGCAAACAACTAAAAGTGAAAGTGTGAGTTAATTACTAGGATATAGTTGTTAATTTCCAATGTTAAGCATAGTCTAGAGTTAGTTTAGATGATAGTATATGTAAACATTATAGCATAGATTCGATAGGGTTTATAATATAATGCATAATTAAGAGTCTTTAAGAACTAAGTTGACCAAGTAAACCTAGTCTTTTAGATGGAAGATATAATATAAAACTAGGTCAACTAGGTTGACCAAGTTTATTATATGATTGCAATTTTAAAGATTGAAAAGTTTACAAAATATAATTGTAAGGAATAACTAAATTGAAAGAGAGAAATAAAGGAACCTTGGTGGGTTTGAATATGTTGAGGACTATGAAAATTATATTGAAGTGTCTTAAATGTTGCTTTCAAGTTCTGCCAACTGTGTCAACCCAATCGACCTAGTTTTATAATTCTTGATTTGCTAAAGCTTGTTTAAGATGACTATACTAGCTTGGTCAACCTAGTTTATTATCTATAAGATTATTTTAATACTAAGCCAACCTGAATGACTTAATTTGTTGTTCTATATCTGAATAAGAGACTAAGTCAACCTATTCAGCATAATCTTTCATATATAAGTGACTAAGAGTACTGTGTCAACCTATTAGATCTACTAACTTGTATCTAATGAAGACCTGCATAGAAAGAATAGATTCATTTTAATGTGACTATGTGTTAAAATTGTGCATATAAGTTAGAAACTATATTGGCCTAGTCAACCTAGTATCACAAACATAGAAAATTAATAAAATGGTAAAAATGAAAAAACATGAAATAAAACTTGCAAGGCTTAGATTCACTTCAGGTTCACTAGAATGTATGCAATAAAAAATGCATCACATTCGTAAATCAATCCTATCTTAGAGAATATAGATCCTACTCACACATCTAATTGGGGATACATTAGATAATTAGGAACATAACCAATACAGATCTACTAGACCTAATTAGGGTATCTCATACCACAATAAGATCACTAGGGAGGGTTTCAAAGACTCCAATCAAGAAAAATCATGAAATAACCCTAAGTTTTACATTTTCATATTCACTATACTAATAATAAGTAGAGTAAATAAATATAATCTAGTGCTCACCAAAGCTTGTGGCATAAAGTGGGGGTAATAAACAACAAAATTAAACATGCATATAATATATATATTCATGTAAATGTATATGAAATTCTAATGCATGGAATATAAGTACAAATATATGTCTATATACTCTTACAAAAGAGTAACAAAGTTAGGAATACTTACCTTTGAAGATGAACCCATCGATCCTCAATCTCTCCCTTGGACAAGGTGTTTTGGAAGAGGTTTTTATGGTATGTAAGGATGACAAGGATAAACCATCTCTAGGCTACACAACCTATCAATGCATCCAAAATAATTATCCACAAGACAAGATTCATATCTCCAAAGAAAGTATGAAACCCTAAGCTTCCTCCTTAAGTAAAATGGTGGATAAATAGATGCACAATAGCTCTTACTTCTTCTCTTATCCAAATAATGGAAAAATTATTGTGTATATATAATAATATTTAACTTTAAATCATTTCAAATGTTTTGTTTGATATGGTCAAACCAGTTGACCTAGTATCATTATTGATGAAAACTCACTATGTCACAAGATAGGTTAGCCAAGATTTGACCTAGACCCTAAATACATTTTTCCAGTAAGAGTACAAGGTTGACCTAGTCATGTAAACTATCAAAAAGGGATTTTAGGTTAGAAAAAGAGATAATGAAGGTGGTAAATTATTGGAGGAGTGTTCAAAATATAAGAATAAGCTTAGGGGAATGGATTTTAGGAGAAAAGTGTGTAGATAACAAGTGGAAAAATGGACAACAATCCTGTGAAGCATCAATGGTCTTCCCACCCCTTTCTTAATACACCCCTTAAGGCATGTACTTAGAGATATTGAGACTCAATGTGTTCCTAAAAGATAAATAACATCATTAAATGATAAAATTTTGAAAATATTATATCTATACAGAGATCATTTACAATAATTTTTTTATCTCTTTTTAAACTATGACCTATAGTGACATCTACTTGCTTCTTATTTTTCCTCAAAGTCTATTTGGACATACTTTAGATTCTCTTATTATGTTTCTAAAGAACTTAGTATCTGACCTTGATGGTTTTATAGATAATTTTGTACAACATTTCTCCTAAAATCTTGAGCATGAGATTTTGGTAGTTGATTTGACTCAGGCCAAGTAGAAAGTTGGTGAGATATTTGAAAGTTGCTTAAAGTGATGGAGATTGATTGCTAGTCACTTCACCCATAATCTACCAAACAAATAATTGGAATTTGTGTTGACAAAAAATCTACACAATGAAATATCTTATCACTTGGATATTTTGTGTGCTCACACATTCAAGGATATCATTGATAAAGGTATCTAGATTTAAATGTCCCTTATTAATAAAGGGATTATCAAATTGCCTTCTTTAAACCAGAGCCAAAACCAAAATCTAGTCCCAAGTTAGAGCCCTAGCCCCATCCAAATATAAGTGTCTGCACCTAATCAAACTAATAACTATGAAAAACCTAAGATGTACAACCACAAAAACAATTTTGTTGGTAATGGAGTCACTAAATCACACCATGTAAAAATGGTGTAAACACCATCTACTTAGCCTCTCCTACACATACAACTTATTCAAAAAATATAACCTATCCAACAATTGCAATCTATGCCTCAACCTAGGGAAACTCCTCAAATTCTACAAATAACACCTTTTCAAACCCCTCCTCTAAGAACAAGACCCACTCCTAAAGTTTTTAGTGACCTTGGTGAGCCTATTTGATTATTCAAATAGTGTTTCACAAAGTAGTCATGGCCAATTTGACTATTTTACTAATTTTAAAACACTTTCTTGAGTGTATACCTTATCCATATTGGGATAAAGAACATGATTTATGTGAATACTATTGTGTTCATGGGTATTTTAAATGTCATTTTGTTATTTGAATCACCTCATTGATAATATGTTAGAAAATGGAGAGATCTAGTTAGATAATAGATCATATACTTCCAATTGAAACATAGGTATCTACCAAAATACTTTTCCATAGCATAACAATACCAATCAATAATAGCAATAGCCATAGCAAAAACAATAATAATGTCAATAATAAAATGGAAGGAACTAAGGCCAGAATGACCCCAATAACCAAAAAAAATATCATGCAATTACACATGACTACAATAAAGTTGTAGGTCATATTACAAGTGGTCATGTTTTTACTAATACTATCAATCCTAGATTGAATACTAGTAGATCAAGACTTTTGCTTAACAATGTCAATCAACCTAATAATTCCAATAATCCTTCCTTGACTTGTGACCATAGCCAATCCTATCAACAACCAAAGATTACCATCTTAGGTCCTTGCATCATTGACCCTTCCTTGCCCCATGATAGCATCCAAATGCACCAACAAGCAAAAATTATTCTCTCTATCCCATATCTAACGTTTCTTAGTTATGACAATCTTATACATAATTTGGATCATGCAGTCACACCTTAATAGTCTAAATTCACCATCCCAAGCCCACAAACCCCTATCGATGAGCCAATCCAACCCACTATATTAGCTAGGGTAATCCAGTTACCATTGGTAAGGAAAAATTTATGATATTATGGAATGAATCCAAAAGACACCTGCATAAATTTATATTTTATATTTATTACATATGTCTACCATCCATAAGAATATCCTTACTGAACTCTTAGGCCAATCTCAAGTGCCCAATAACATTATGCCAAAAAAAATTCAATATTAGGTTAGACATCTAGCCCTAGGCCAATAATTGACCTTTAACCAAAGTGTTATGTCATCCCTTGGCCCTCTCCACAATAACCCACTAAACATTGAAGTTGTTACAATGTGGCACAAAGTTAAATGTGTCCTAATAGACAATGAATCAGGCTTGAATATTGTGTCTCTAAATTTACCAAGCATCTAAGATATACTACAACTGACCTTCAGTTATATACTATTACTATAAAGGATTATCATAATGAAGATAAGAAATCATAAGTAACCATTAGTTTATTAGTTATCATTGGGACTTTAACCCACAAAACACTTTTACCATGTGATTTACCTAGATTTATCATAAAACTTTCTTTTGGGTAGACCATGGATTAAAATATGCACTAATTTTAGATACATCAACAAGGCCTTCCCAAAGGATAACTTTACTTTACTAAAAAATTACATGATAGTTGACTCCACATTCAGGAATGAAATGCTTTCCTTCATGGATGGTTTTTTAGGATATAAATAGATCAAGATTGCACTAAAATACTAGCATAAAATAGTGTTCACCACTCCTTAGGGAACATTTTACTATTAGGTCATGTTGTTCAACCTCAATAATGCTTGGGAAACACACTAAAGGGATATGACTTTTATATTTCATGATATGATGCATGATATTATTGAATACTATGTTGATGACATACTAGGTAAATCTAAGACCTTTTTAGATCATCCAACTATACTAAAAAAGATATTTGAAGGATTCATGAGTACAAGGTTTGAAATACTCACAAGAAGTTCATGTTTGGTGTTAATTCAAGAAAATGATTAGGATTTATTTCCTCTCACCAAGGCATTAAAGTTGACCATGCCAAGGTTCAAGCCATTATTGAGATGCTACCACATTCTAATTTAAAGTAGCTTCATAGTTTATAGGGTGAATTCTAATCTATTAAATGCTTTATTTTTTAGTTGTCTGATAAATTCCATCATTTCACTCATTTATTGCAAAAAGGTATTAAATTTTTTTGGGATGAAGAGTGTCAGAAAGCCTTTGAGAACCTAAATAGATACTTAGCCAATCCACCTATTCTATTACCACTAATTCTAGGGAGGCCACTTCTATTATACCTATCTTCCATTGAAAATGTCCTAGGGGCACTTTTATCCTAGCATGATGAACATAGGAAAGAACATGTAGTTTACTATCTAAGTCGTACACTAGTAGCATATGAACATAAATATATGCCAATTGAAAAATATTGTTTATCTATGTTCTTTAGAGACCAAAAGATTCATCATTACATGCTCAACAATAAGACCATCATCATTTATAAATTAGATCCACTCAAGTATCTACTATAAAAGATATATTTATAGGACTGTATGGCTAAGTGGATCATGTTTTTGAGTGAGTTTAAGATTGATTATATCAATTAAATGGATATTAAGGGATAACTACTTGTATATAAACTTGTTAAATATCCCATTTTAAATACTCAACCACTCACTTTTGCATTCCCTGATGAATCCTATTGACCCAATTTTGCCCCTCAGGCAAAATTTCGGTCACCTTCTACCCCTGCTTTACATGGCCAATCACTTCAAGTTGCAAGGTCTGTCTTTAGGGTTTGATAGCTCTATTTCAGAGCATTGGTTCATTGGCCTCGTTCATTGGTGTTCACGGTAGTGAAAGGTAGAGTCTTCAAACGTTCACACAAGGGGGAAAAAAATGGGGCATTTAGCACTAAGGCAAAAAAGAAGGGCAAACAAAATGCAGAGGGCAGCAAAATCAATACCCACAACACTAGCAGGTAAAAAGAGACCACCTACACACATGCAGATGGTGGCAAAATCATTGCGTGAAGCAGCTGGTGGAGAATCGATCGACGTCGACAAAGCTACCGAGGTCGACAGATAAAATTGGCCAATGTCAGCAAAACTGCCGTAGTCGGTAGCTTATCAACCGACATCGGTAGAAGTCCCACATGAAGTCCATAACAACAGGCAGCAAATTTTCTACCCACAATAGCAAGTGGCAAAAAACACTTGTAGAACACAGGTAAATGTCTGCCCAGCCATCGGAGGAGAAGACCAGCACGCAAAATGAGGCAACAAGCATGGTCTTGGCAGACTTATGACATCAGCTACAGTGTTTTTCACTCTTTCCAGTGAGACTCCTCTTGGATTTTCTCTATAAATGGGTAGACTTGTTCATTTATCAGGATCTTCCCCAATTCTGAAAAGAGCACAAATCTGCAAATTCTCCACCTGAATCAATAAAATATAGTTTTTTGCCTCCATCTTGGATTGATTTACTGTGTATGTCATGAGTATTATTTGTGTTTAGTCATTATCTTCCATGTTTTCATAGGTAATGCCAAAAAACTAGCTATCTACAAGGTGTTGGTTCTGCAGTTGAAAGGAGAAGAGCAATACTTGAGAAAGATAGGATAGAGTAAGTTGCTTGTAAGTGTGCATTCCACAACACCTTGGTAAACTTCTATTATGTATTTTCCATTATAGCCTCCCTGTTAGTCTCAGTAGCCTGGTTCTTCTGCCAGATGTGTAGAGTATACTTGCATTTCCCTTGATTTTGAGAGTGGATCTGGAAGGTCAACCCTTTATTTTGGTGTATCACCTCTTTTAGAGTAGGTTGTTTGCTTTCTTGCACTTTTCTCTCTTTTCATCCCCCCCAGTATATCTATATACCTATATTTTTGTGCTGCCTAAAACAAGAAAGATACATCAGAGGGAACTAGCCCATATCTAGAGACTCTCCTCTTTTGCTTCACCATCCCACAAGCGAGAGAGGGGTTTACATGTTGTAGGGAGAGGGCAGGAATCCATTTTCCTGCTACAAGGTGCACTTTCCAGCGTCAACAGTTTTGGCATGCCTAGTGGGATCATATTTTTATCAATTTATAATGCAGTAGTGTTTCAGGATTGATGTTGGTCTTGCTATATTCATTTCAAAGATTTTCCAGCATTTGGTGACTCCACTGGTAAGAGCTCAGTTCTTTATTTTTAAGACCAGTCACTTAAACTTCTATGCCAAAGGTTACCACAAGGTCAGCTTCAAGAGGATTCCCTTTTGTTTTCATTGAGCTACCTTTAAACTCTACTAAAAGGCTCAGGTTTGAAAGAACTCACCCTTATCCACTAGTAAATCCTCCTAGACTTGTTGCTAGGAACACCAACCCAGCTTAGCCACAAATACAACCTGTTCCAGCCATGGCATTACCTTTTGTAGCTTTTCGTGGTGAGAGCCCTTTAAACCTCCCATGCTATGATCTAATTCCCCGAACGGCTCTAAAAAATGTGCCCTCTTTTGATGGAGTAGGACCTATTATAGTTGTTGAGCATATCAATAATATTGCCAACCTTTGCAATATTCACAACATAACAAAAGAAAACATTGCCATCAGACTGTTAGCCTTGTCTTTGAAAGGGAAAGCTCTCGATTGGTACGGCACCTTGCCTATGAATTCCATACGTTCTTGGAATGAATTGGGCACCCATTTAACTGATCATTTTGGGGAAAAAAGTGACGGCCTCTCTCTTGCTGAGCAGCTGACAACTATAAAGAGAGCTCCACACAACTACATGCAGGACTTCAATACGGGGGTTCAAAAGACTTGGGATAGAATTCCCATCCTAGTAAGGCCAACCCCTAGCTACACTTTCTTGTACTATTTAAAAGCATTAAATAGTGACATTGCTATGATGATCCAATCTATGGGAGGACATATACTGTTAGCTGCATATGGCATTACCATTGCGGCTAAAAATTTCTTGATTCCAGTCGAGAAAATTGCCCCTAGGCCTCATATGCCACTTTTCCCAGAACCGCTGCCCCTAATTCAGGTTGTCCCTCTCATAATTGCTCCCCTACCTATCATTAAAAAGCCAATTGCTATTCCATCCAATGAATTAAATGAAGTTAAGGGCCTGTTGCAGAGCATGTCAAATGAACTTGTTGCCCTTAAAAGGCAGCAGCTCAAAGCAACAAGCCAAACTAGGGTTATCAGAATTATGGCCATGCCCCTAAACCCCCCTTTCAAAACTATAACCAAGGTCAGGGGCAGCTCACTACAACCAGGCCTTATCAAAATTATAACTCAGGCCCCTCTTCGTCATCCAAGGCCATGGTGCCTACTCAGAACAATCTAGTGCAGGAGCAGCTAGGTTGTTCAAATATGGGACAAAGTCAAGAGCAAGCTGTCCACACGAATGATATGATGAATGTTTTCTAGAATTTAGAAAATCAAGCTACTAATTTTTCCCAATTTTTTGAGTTTCCAGCTCAGCCCAACACGAGTAACAATCAAACTCAGCCGAATTCTACCCTAATAAATCATGAAGAAGGTGAGCTCTGTGCAATTAATCATGGAGGTGCTACAGACAATCAAGATGATTGTGTTGCAGCCAACATGAGATTTAAAATAAGAGTAGTTGGAGAAGTGCAGGCTTCCCCTCAGGCAGCAATGAATCCTCCATCGCACCCATTTTAAAGGGCCCTAATTTTTAGACAATCATTTGCACCTCCAGCTCCTCAGTCTACAGCTCCAGTCGGGATCAACCTAAAAGAAAGCATGAAAGGAGTCAGTCCCCAAGTTAATATAGTTAATCAAATTAAGAAATTGCATGTGAGCATTTCTCTATGGGATTTGTTGTCTCTCCCAGGACAAAGGGACGCACTGAAGAAAGAATTGCATGAGCTAGATCGACAGGCCACCCCAACAGGCACTAATAATGTCCTAATGATGAATGGGCAGCCTTCTGCTCTAGGTCAGGTAAAGAAAGAAGAAAAGACTCCCCCTTTTTATGTATCTTTGATCATAGGGGATTTCTTAGTACATAATTGCATAATTGATAGCGGGGCCATCACTTCAGTAATGCCCAAGTGCATTGCTGATAAGATGGGATTAAAATACGAAGCAATGAATAAAGAAGTCTTACAACTAGATGGGACACCTACAAAGACAGTCAGAGTCTTGAAAGGATTGAGTTTAACATTGCATGCCTACTCGACATTCTTAATCCCCCAAGATATAGTGGTAGCGGACGTTCCTCCATATTTTGCAATTTGTTTGTCTAGGGACTTTACGTCCAAGATAGGTGGTTATGTAGTAGCGAATTCGTCATATCTAGTTTTCAGAACCAAATACAGGACCAAAGTGAAAATCAAATTTGAGCCACTCTACAAGGACCACCTAGAGCCCTATTCACCCAAGGTAGTGAATGTCAGTTACACTATCATTGATCTAGAAGACTCTCAGACAGACAAATCTTCATCTTCTGCTCTTAAAGGAGTCACAGATCTACTCTTAGATGAGTGGGGAAGTGATAACTTCGAGCATGATCCTTATAAGTTTATTGAGGAGGTAGACCTTGGTGTCTATTGCTTGCATGAAGAAAGTGCCGTCATGCCCATTATAATGAAGGAGAACAAAGAAGACCTTGGCCTATGGCAGCTATACTTCGACGGTTCCAGAAGTAAACTGGGCACTGGTGGTGGGGCAATGTTAGTCTCCCCTTCTAAAGAAAGGTACTTTTTAGCTTTCCATTTCTAGTTCTCTTGCACATGTAATATTGCAGAATATGAGTCTTTGATTCATGGACTTGAGTGGGAAAGAAAGAGAGGGATCAGGGAATTGCAAATCTTGGGGGACAGTGAACTAATAGTGAACCAAATAAGAGGCCTGAACCTAACCAAGAACTCTTTGCTGAAGTCTTCCAAGCATAGAGTCTGGGACTTGATGGAAGATTTCCTTGCTCTTAACATTACCTCGATCCCCAGAGAATAGAATAAGCAAGCTGACAGGCTAGCAACTGCTAGTGCCCAATTTGATGTTTCAAAAGAAATAAGCAGGGGTTGTGGTTCATGCCATTTAAGAGTGGTGGTTCGGCCTTCAATTCCAGACAATGTTACAAATTGGTAGGTCTTCAAAAGTGACCAGTAGATAGCTCTTTTCCTATAAGAAGAAGCTGAGTTTGCAGTCCATAATCAAGCAAAATTGCAGTAGCAATATGGAAATCAGATTGTTCAATTGAAGAACAATAAACTTCCTAAGGGTCTAGTCACACTTGAAAGTATTTTCAATGGAGAGGACCAACTAAGAGATGACAAAGCATGCATCACTACCAGAGAGGAGAATTATGAAAATGTTGAAATCTTCAAGGACAAGTTGCTAGCGCTTGGTAAGGTCTGCACATTTCAAGAAAGGCAAGCTTTCATTCTGCTGTGTCAGGAATTTGCCGATATTTTTGCTTGGAATTATAGCGACTTGAAAGGCTTCGATCCAAGACTCCCCCAGCACACCATTGAATTAGAAGAAGGTGCAAAACTAGTCATGCAAAAATAGAGGCCTATTAATCTGATGATCAAACACCTTATGCAAAAAGAATTGGTCAAGTTGATTGAGTCTGGCATTATATTTACAATCAAACATTCTTCATGGTTGGCCAATTTGGTTCCAGTTAGAAAGAAAAATGGGGAGATCAGGTTGTGCATCGACTTCAGAGACCTTAATAAAGTCTCTTTAAAAGATCATTATCCCCTTCTAAACATGGAGCAGATCCTCCAAAAAGTAACTGGTTCCAAATGCTTCTCCCTCCTAGATGGTTATTCAGGATATAATCAGATTCTGGTTTGAGATTGCGACCAATACAAAATAGCCTTCACCACTAAATGGGGAACGTTTGCCTACCAAAAGATGCCTTTCAGGCTATCCAATAGTGGAGCTACCTTCCAACGAGCCATGGACATGGCTTTTAGTGGTTTGATAAAGAAGAACGTGCTGGTGTACCTTGATGATATAATAGTTTTCTCCAGGGAGGCAGGATAGCATATGGAGCACCTCAGGCAGATTTTTGAGAGATGCAGGGAATTAGGCATCTCCCTAAATCCAAAGAAGTGTGTATTTGTGGTTCATGAGGGGAAACTCCTTGGCCATATTGTGTCTAAGGAAGGTTTGTCTATTAACCCTGAGAGAGTCCACTCCATCTTGGAGATGTCCCTACCAAAGCACAAGAAAGGCCTCCAAAGTTTTTTTGGCCAGATAAATTTCATTCAGAGGTTCATTCTGAACTTTGTTGAAATAGTTAAACCCCTGACCTCTATGCTGAGGAAGGGTGAATAATTCAAGTGGACAATGCCAAGAAAGGATAGCTTTGAATCTATCAAATAGGCTTTGACCTAGGCTCCCACTCTAATCAGCCTCGACATCAACAAAGACCTCAATCTCTATACCTTTAGCAATGGAGAAGTAATATCTGCTATGCTTACCCAAGTAAACAGTGATGACCTCGAGCAACCACTCGCTTTCTTTAGCCAAGGGTTAGACGACTTTGAAATTAGGTACACCTACATAGAGAAGCAAGTCTTGGTGGTGGTGCGCAGCCTGAAGAAATTCAGATATATGTTGTCAAATAGTAGGATCCATCTCATGGTTACACATCTTGGCGTCAAAGATTTCTTAACCAATCGAGACTTAAATGAGAAAAGAGAAGGATGGATCACCAAGGTAATGGAGTATGACATAGACATCAAAATTGCTAAGTTGGTGAGAGGAAGGGGCCTGTGTAAACAACTAGTAGCAGATTTGAGGCAAAAGGGTGAAGACAACTTGCTGATCCATGATGCAGCCACTACAGAAGAACTAGCTATCATAAGAGATTGGACGATGGACATGAGGTGTTTCCTTCTTATGGGCAAATGTCCACAGGGTCTTAGTAGGGTTGGAAGAAGGTATTTTAAACTTCAGTCCCTTCCTTACATTTTGATTGATGGAGTATTATTCAGGAAGGATCTCTCTAGGGTTCTCCTGAGATGCATTGACTCTAGTTAGGCTAACAAGGTATTGGCTGAGTTTCACGATGGGCCAGCAGGCGGCCATTTCCCCCCTAAGACCACAACAGCAAAAATAATGAGAGGTGGCTATTTCTAGCCCACTCTTTTCAAGGATACTTATGCCTAGGTAAGGAAGTGCCAGAAGTGTGCACTTTTTGACGAAAAGCAGCGATTGGCTGCCATGCCCCTACAGCCCATTCAATTTGAACAACCATTCATGTAGTGGGGCCTAGATTTCATAGGGATGATCAATCCTCCCTCTAGTGCCAGACACAAATGGGTCCTGATTGCTACGGATTATTTCACTAGGTGGGTGGAAGCCATTGCTTTGAAGGAAGCGAATGAAAGCACAGTCCTAGATTTCTATGAGGACTTAGTGACACATTTTGGGGTCCCAGCCACTATAATTTTAGACAATGCCTTGGCTTTTCTGGGAACCAAAACTAGTGAATGGGCCCTAAGGTATGGTATATACCTTAGCACTTCATCAAATTACTACCTGCAAAGAAATGGGTTGGCTGAGTCCACCAACAAAAATTTGATCAGGATTATAAAGAGGACCATGGAAGAGAATCAGAAAACTTGGCATGCCAAGCTGAAGATAGCTCTATGGGCTGACCAAATCACTCTGAAGAGATCAATTGGAAATTTTGCATATATGCTTATGTATGGAAGGGAAGCAAGGCTTCCTATCTCACTCGAGTTGCCATCATTAGACCTCACTCATCAGCTGTAGCTAGAGAAGGAAGCAGCATGGAGGTCAAATTATGTGAACTAATGGAGCTCTAGGAGGTAAGGAATTTGGCCATGGTCTCTATGATCAGTCACCAACATCAGGTGAAAATACATTTTGACAAGAAGTCTTCGTCAAAAAATTTTGCCGAATGAGACATTGTTTTGAAATGGGACAAAGACAGAGCTAAGCCCAGAAAACATGCAAAATTTGATGCCCTCTGGAGCAGCCCTTACATGATTACTCAGTGCAAGCAGCATAACGTGTTCCAGCTCTCTAGGTTGGATGGTGAAGAATTGTGTATCCTAGTCAATGGGATAAATCTAAAGCATTGCCACTGATTTTTTTTGGTTCGGCTGTACATAGTTTCCCTTGTTTTCTTTCTTGTTTTCCCTAAGTGCAGTTTG
Source organism: Torreya grandis (assembly GCA_037957365.1). Classification (NCBI taxonomy): domain Eukaryota; kingdom Viridiplantae; phylum Streptophyta; class Pinopsida; order Cupressales; family Taxaceae; genus Torreya; species Torreya grandis. The sequence goes on along the minus strand of JARHVA010008013.1, from coordinate 47,187 downwards.
CACAGTTAGTTGTTTTTAGCTTTGTGTGTTTCCCTTTATTTGGGGGTAAATTATATGTATTTGATTCTGGGATCTCAAAAGCTGTGGAGAACTCTCTTTAAAGTCACCATCTAACTCCACACCCAATGGAATGTAAGAAAACTGGGTTCTAAGCATAACAGGCACGCTTACCCTGTGAGTCACCAATTTGTTGACCCAATTTTGCCCCTCAAGCAAAATTTTGGTCACCTTCCACCCCTGTATTACATGGCCAATCATTTTGGGTTGCAAGGTCTGTCTTCAGGGTTCGATAGCTCTGTTTTAGAGCATTGGTTCATCAGCCTCATTCGTTGACGTTCATGGTAGCGAAAGGCAGAGTCTTCAAACGTTCACACAAGGGGAAAAAAACTAGGGCATTTAGCACTAAGGAAAAAAAGAAGGGCAGACAAAATGCAGAGGGCGGCAAAATCACCACCCACAACACTGGCAGGTAAAAAGAGACCACCTACACACATGTAGATGGTGACAAAATCACTGCATGAAGCAGCCGGTGGAGAATCAACTGATGTCGGCAAAACTTTCAAGGTCGGTAGATAAAATCAGCTGACGTCAGCAAAACTACCACAGTTGGCAGCTTATCAGCTGACATCGGCAAAAGTCCCACATGAAGTCCATAATAATAGGTGGCAAATTCACCACCCATGATAGCACGTGGCAAAAAACACTTGCAGAACATAGGGAAATGTCTACCCAGCCATCGAAGGAGAAGACTAACACATAAAATGAGGCAACAAGCATGGTCTTGGTAGACTTATGACATTAGCTATAGTGTTTTTTCACTCTTTCCAATGAGACTCCTCTTGGATTTTCCGTATAAATGGGCAGACTTGTTCATTTATCAGGATCTTCCCCAATTCTGAAAAGAGCACAACTCTGCAAATTCTCCACCTGAATCAATAAAATATAGTTTTTTGCCTCCATCTTGGATTGACTTGATGTGTATGTCATGAGTATTATTTTTGTTTAGTCATTATCTTCCATGCTTTCATAGGTAATGCCAACAAACCAGCTATTTACAAGGCATCAGTTCTGCAGCTGAAAGGAGAAGAGCAATACTTGAGAAAGATAGGACAGAGTAAGTTGCTTGTAAGTGTGCATTCCACAACACCTCGGTAAACTTTTGTTATTTATTTTCCATTATAGCCTCCCTATTAGTCTCAGCAGCCTGGTTCTTCTGCCAGATGTGTAGAGTATACTTGCATTTCCCTTGATTTTGAGAGTGGATCTGGAAGGTCAACCCTTTATTTTGGTGTATCACCTCTTTTACAGTAGGTTTTTTGCTTTCTTGCACTTCTCTCCCTTTTCATCCCCCCTAGTATATCTATATACCTATATTTTTGTGCTGCCTGAAATAAGCAAGATACATCAGAGGGAACTAGCCTATATCTAGAGACTCTCCTCTCCTGCTTCATCGTCCCACAGGTGAGAGAGGGGTTTCCATGTTGTGAGGAGAGGGTAGGAATCCGTTTTCCTGCTATAGGGTGCACTTTATAGCGTCAACAAATCCATCATGACTATCATATAAAAACCTCTTAAGAAGTAGAACTAGAAGTGGTATTTTGATGGGTCATTCACATCTCATGGATCATGACTATTATTTATTACACCATAGGGAGATCCCATTCCCAAATCATTTTCTATCAAATTTTATTGTAACAATAACATGGATAAATATGAAACACTCATTATCAAAGTTTGTCTAGTAGTATAATGGCACATTTAACATTTACTAGTTCATGGAGATTCCCAACTTATCATTAATCAATTTACAGACTAACTCTAGACATAACATGATAAGATGGTACCATATAAATCCATGGTTGACATTTTCAAGTAGCAAAATAGTCACATTCAATTTGAAAACATATCTTAGGCCAATAATAGGATAGTAGATGCCATGGATACCATTGGTTCTTTGATCCATAACATAGAAAAGGAAAGAGACTATCATTTCCTCATTGAGCATCTTTTAGAATGTGCTCAAAAACCCTCAATAGTTGAAATGATATGTGATATTATTGATCCTATTTTGATTTGGTATTTATAATCATATAAAATGAAAAATTGAATGACTTAGGCATGGCTAATATCACCTAACCTATATGTCCTCTTTGTTGTTCACTCAACCCTTTTTGGCTAGACTTTCACTAATTCCCAGTCACCCATAGCTTCTCATACTTAGATTTTTGAGACCTAAATATCCATCTCAGACCTAGATCCATCCCCTTAGGTCTCATCCTCCTAGGACAATGGTTCCTAATTTGGATAAGAGTGCTAGAACTTAGGGGTGTCCTATTTTTGACAATATTTTCTAAGTTCACTTTAGCCTTAAATGGTCAGATTTTCTTGATTCCTTATCTTTTCTGCTATTAACCCATTACAAACTCATCTTACCCAAAATAATTAGTTTCCCTATAAATTCCATTAAATTTATATTTATATTGCTTGACACTCATTCATAGAAAATAAGTAAGAATACAAGGTACACCAAATCACTCTTCCCTATTCTCTTCATACATACTTCTAAAACCAATTCAATCTTATTCAAAAACTCATACCAGTCCCTAGTCATCCAAAGTAGATTTTAGTTTCACATAATAGTTACATACATCACACAATTTCACCAAGGACTTCAAATGGGAGAACTACATTAGCTTGATCCCTATTCAAAGTATTGGTATGTACGCAATGTGCCCACACATGAGGTGTGAAGTGCATCCAATATATCCTTTACACACTAACCCCTCCTGTCTTTCCCAAGTTTACTACTCAAGTTCAAGAACCAAGAGCTCCTAAGGGTTTTGAATATTTAATCACACATAAAGTGAGCTCTACATAGACCCAGGCTTCAATATTTCACTACCAGGGTGTCATAGGCCTACCAAGCAAAACCTAAAAAAATAGACCACCAAGACAATAGTGTTGGAAGTGGACAACAGTGCTAAGAGTGGACTATAATGCTAAGTAGAAGGGTTTACTAATTTTGGTTCTCTTTTCCAATATAAAAATAGAGTTATATATCCTATTTACGATAGTCTACCATCCCTATATAGTAATTTCCAGATCCTGCATCATCTATTTTAGCCCAGAATAAGCTAAGTTTGATTTTTTCACACTTCTTACTATTTTTAGAAAATTTAAAATACATATTTGTTTACACAAATCATTAGGATAATTGATACACATTAATTACTAATTTACATTTACTCATACCTTTATTTTTTTAGGAATTAAACACATAATTCCCAAAAAGAATAAAACATTTGGTGAACTTGACTTACTTCAAATTTTTGCATAGAAACCCTAGGGTTAATTATTTTTGAATGTTTTCAATGTTTTCCTAATTATTCCTATATTTAAAATTAATAAAACTATAAATTAAATTAAATATTTTCAATAAATTCACTCAAAACTTAGTTTGTACATATTAGGTCCTATTTTCATACAAACACTTTCAAACCACTAGGAAAAATATATTGTTAATTTTAGAAATATTTTTATATTTTTCCTAATTTTTTTCAAGATAAATTATACAAAATTATACATTTTTTTTTTAAAATTATTATACTATTTTTTTTCTTTTTTCTTTTCAAACCCTAGTTGTATCTACTAGGTCCTATTAAATCAAGCACTTTCCCATAAGTTTCTAAATTTTATCTTGCATATTTACCTCAAAAATTGAATCTAAATTATAAAAATTCATAGTATTTTACACAAATATTTATGAAAAATCCCTAGTTACATATAAAAACTCCTATTTGGCTTCTTGAGGTATCACCTTACATCCATAGTCAATTGTAAAAATGATGCTCATTTATTTACAAACTTGTCTTACATTTCCTGCAAATAACAAGGAAACCATAATGGGCCCTATCATGTACATGGATGATGAATTCTATCATAGGTTAGTACAAATCTTCATCCTTTTTATTTCATGCTTATGTTTCATAATAAGGGATGATATTACAAAATTTAATGCTAAACTTGCACAAGATTTCAATATTTATTTTGCATATTCTCTATCTCTCATATGGAAAAAGTTTCAAGCTTATGAATATAAACATATTATAAATGTTATAATACATTTAAAATAGATTTATGCATTATTTCACAAATCCATGATCTCTACCCTATTCTCTCTATCTCTCATAAGTAAATTTATACAAGTTTATCATGCTAAACACATTAGATATATCATAGAACATGTCATAGTTTCTTATTCATACATCCACAAATGCATGATTTATATGCCTTGTTTATTATATTTCATGTTAAATGTTCTTTACAATCATATTTATATATAATTTATAACTACACTTACATGCATTTTAACCTATATGCATAGTTTTTACCTAGATGTATATGCCTCTTTGGCTACTCTTATTTCAATGTCATATCTTATGCAGAGGAAAGAAATCCCTTCTCATCCTCTCCCTCAATAGGGTGATAGATACTTTACCTCTAACCAAGTCCATGATATCACCCCTCCAAAAGGTGAAGCAACCTCTAATATTTTTCCCAATGCATACATTCAACCTACATCTTTTTTGAAACCTCTTTAGCATATGTGCTTACATGTGCAATTACAAGAAACTAAGGTTTTCACTCATGAGACTCTAAATGATCAAATCACTAGTATGAGTAATATAATTTCAGATTTAAAAACATAGAATCAACTATTACTTGAAAATATCACAGCATTGGAAAATTATATTATAATACAAAAGCTTCAAAGACACCCTAGAGTCAATCATTTATATGCACCTTTAGCTAGTCAATTAGTTGTGAGCAATGTTACATATCAAAACAATAAATCAAAACAAAGTAACTCTACAACTAGTGATTTAGAAAGCATTCAAAAATCAAATAATATTTCAAGTGAGATAATAATGGAAATTATTAAATCTAACTTGATTAAACTACCTCCTCTACATCCAGTGAGAAGATATAGTTATTATTGTGCATATCATATAATGCATGGGCATCACACAAAAGTATGTTTGGCATTGAAAAAGCATATACAATATATAATTGTTAATGAGGACCTTTTGCAAGGTAAATAAGTCAATCAATGCATAGTGACATAGGAATACATTCACAAAGGGTTAAATTCAAAAATAGTATAGAAGTGGATACCAAAGCATAACTTAGAACAAGAAAAGGATCAAAAAGAAAAATTAGAGCAATAAATAGTACCATAAGCATAGCTCAAGCACAAAAAAATGCAAATCTACCTCTCCAAAATGAGGCTCAACTTTCAAATTAGAATGGGTTTGGTCAAAAAAATCTATAATAATTTGATTTTCAAGGCCAAGGGTTGGGCAAGCATGCTCAAGGCATCACTACTCCTATTGTAGCAGTTGATAATGTTTGTCACCAAGTTTTAGGATTTATTTAACATCTTATGGTAAATCATTCATAGACACAATTTAATAGAGGAAAAGATCAAGATAAAACAAAAGTCAACACTATCATTCCATTGTTTCAAAATCAAGATTTTAATGTTGAATGTAACAATATAGGTTATTATGATTTCCAAGATATTGATAATGAATCTTCATACATAGAGTCATATTCATAATCATTCACTCATGCTTCACAATCACGCATGATTTTGATATAAGACACCATGATAGGGGGTCTCATATGAGACTCATTAGTTAGTATCATTTATTTTCATAATTGATTGTACATAAACTCTTTTTCTTGATTATACATAGTTCAAATGTTGTCAAAAATACAAAAACAATATAACACTTTAAAATACAAAAACATTCAAAAAGTTGCAAAAACACCAAAAACATTTTTTTTAATTATATACGTCATCCATGTTTACATTACTACTATTATTATAGGAGTTACATTCACTATTTCATGCTATTATATGTCAAATTTTCTACATTACAATGTTTCACTTGAACTTTTTTTAGTGTGTACAGTGACATCTAGCTACTTGATTGCTTCATTCTACCCATAGAAGGGACATTCCTACTACTACATTCTAGACATAAATTATTATACACACCCATTGGGGGCATCTTATACATGAATACACTATCCATGTTATGTCATTTCTACACCACACACTATGAGTTATCATGTTGATGTACATTACTTTATAGCTTACACAAAATACTATATCGACATCTCACTAGTATCTAGCACTTGTGTATTTATTAGCATATACCTATTATTTTACTACACATTTGTTTTCATAATTTTATATTTGATTTGATTAATTATATGTGCTTGTCTCTTTCTAGTTATTACATACTTTCTCTACTTGTTTAGCATAGCTTGTGTGATTACATTTTCAATTCTAGCTTATATCTTTCTTGTGCCTTAGGACATTTTCCAATGTCCTTTTCTTATTTTTCATGTGTGTGCCTTAACACATTTTCCAATTTTCTTTGTTTATACTCCTTTATGTGCTTGTGGCTTATGTTCCAACTTTGTTTATTTCACTTTTATGTGTATGTGGCATTTGAACATGCCTTCCATGCATGTTTCTAGTTTGAGTGGCATGTGCCCATGTCCCTTATTTGAATGGCATCTTGGACCATCTAGTATGATTCTTGCTTCTTGCTTCTTGCTTGTTTAATTATTTCTTGTCAAATGTGTGCAATTCCATGATCCATATCATGCCTTTTTTTTCTTTCTCAGATGCCATGATGGACATCATGCTCTAACCCTCCAACTAACAACTAATAATTAACATTTTTAGTTCCAAGTTAGTACTTTGTGAAATATTTTACATTGTTATATCTATCTAAGCATACCCTTTTTGATCAAAAAATATCTCAATACAAAAATTTGCTATATCTTGAAACATATTGTCAAATATCAAATGTTATATCATATATATATTTAGATTAACATACTTTCAGGACTCTTTTCTTATGAGGGTAGTCATTATAGGTTTATCATTTCGACCCTCAAAAGAGGGGGCATCAAACAAGGGATTTGTCATAAATATAAAACCTCCTAGAAATTTAAAAAACAACATTCAAAATAGTCAGTATAAAAACTAGAGGTCAAACTGGTCAAATGAGAGAAAAAATATGAATAGTCTCATATCAATAGTTAGTTTTCACACTAGACAATAGTGCTAGAAATGGATAGTAGCACCAAAAATGGATAGTAGCACTATAAATAAATATTAGTGCAAAAAAAAGGGTGTCCATATCTTGGTTCTCCTATCCAAGTAGAAAAACAATCAGGGTTTCTAGAAAAAAGTAAAAAGTTTAGTTTAGGGATAATTTTTACACTTCCATATCCTTCAAATTTAGTAGTTTTAGCATAGTTTTCTTATATATAGGGGGTTATCATATGAAACATGATGGTTCTCACTTTTAGTTTATATTGGAAATTTGGCATAGATTTTAAATTAGAATCCATCTTTTAGACATTAGTGATTATGGGAAATGTGCATGGCACATTGATCTTCTTTAGTTTCCAAGTTTAGTTTATTACAAGAATTCTTAGCATTTACATGCCTTACTCCATTTGTAGGTCGTTATCATCACATTCAAGTTAAACTTCCATACAATTTTAGCTTTCTAAGTACCCAAGTTCTTGAGTTGGCTTTCATATAAGTTGAGTAAATCAATTTTGGAGTGGCTTTCATACAAGCCTAATCTCTATATTTCAAAATGGCCAAGAGTGGCCTAGTTTTTAGCACACATTCAACTATCCATGTCATAGTGTCAGATTTCTAGCACATTCATGGGCTCCATAAACCATCTCATATGAAATATATTCTATACTGATATCACTTCATAGTTTCACTTCATGGGGCAATGATGGAGCCAAAGGGATAGCCTTTGTATTCTTGAGCCACTTATTCAAAGGGATTAGACATATAGTCCAAACAATGATTAGCACACACATGATTTATTAACTTCACTTAGAAGGGATAACCTTTACATTCTTGAGGTACATTTTGAGGAATTGATCACTTAACTTCATTCATGATATTACTCTTGATTCGGCACATACTCAAAACAATCCAACATCACAATAGGTTTTATATTAGTTTGCATATCTGATGAGGTGTATTCAATTCTCTCTCTTCCTTTACTTAGATTTTGTATGTTCTTATTTTAGATATAGTGTATCTAGTAAGAACTAATCTACTTCATGTTTTTATTTATAGATTCAACATCATATCATGCTCTCTTTATGCACATCCAACATCATACAACTTCATGATATTTTCCCTTATAGGTAAGTTTAGGTATGCTTTCTATTTTTCCTTTATCCTAGTATTTTGATTTTATACATCATTAGAATAAAGGGGGGTAATTTTATCATAAAATATGTGAAATTGGATGACTTAGACATTGATAATATCACCCAACCTATAGGTCTTTTTTCTTGTTCAATTAACCCTTCTCAATTAGACTTTCATTGATTCCCAGTCACATATAACTTCCCAAACATAGATTTTTAAGACCCAAGAAACCCTCTTAGACCTAGATCCATCCCTTTAAGTCTCATACTCTTAGGGAAATATATCCAAATTTGGATAGGAGCACCATAACTTAGGGGCATCCTATTTCTAGTGCTATTGTCCAAGTTCACTTTAGCTTTAAATAATTAATTTTTCTTGATTCCTTATCTTTTCCCCTATCAGCCTGATACAAGATCATCTAACCCATGATCATAAATTTCACTGTAAAATTCCATTAAACATCCATTTATAGAGCTTGAAACTCATTCATAATAAATAATTAAGAATACAAGCAAGTACAGTCAAGCACTCTTCCCTATTCTCTGCATACATCCTTACAAAACCAAATCAAGCCTATTCAAGCACTCATACCAGTCCCTAATCATCCAAAGTACATTCTAGTTTCACATTATAGTTTCATACATCAAACAATTTCACCAAGCACTTTAAATGGGATAATTATATTAGCTTGATCCCTCTTCAGAGTATTAGTATGTAGGTAGCATGCCCACAGATAGGGTCTGAATTGCATCCAACATATCCTTTACACACTAACTCCTCTTCTCTCTTTCCAAAGTTTATTATTCAATTTTAAAAACTAGGATATCTTAAGGGTTTTAAATATTTAATAAAACACACAACAAGCTTCATACAAACCCAATCTTCAATATTTCATTTCTAGGGCATCACAAGCCTGCTAAACAGAACCTAAAAAAGCTAGACCACTAGGACAATAGTGACAGAAGTGGACAAAAACATCAAAAGTGGAAAATATTAATGGGATTAGACTAAATCATCAAGTAATAGGGTTTCCTATGTTTGGCACTCCTTTCCAATCCAAAAATAGAGTTTTGAGTCCTACTTATGATAGTATGCCATCCCTATACAATAATTTCTAGATCCTACATCATCTATTTTAGCCTAGAATAAGCTAAGTTTGATTTCTTCACACTTTTTAATATTTTTAGAAAAGGTAAAGTACATATATTTTTACACAAATCAATAGTCTAATTAAAACACATTAATTACTAATTTACATTTACTCAAACCTTTATTTGCTTAAGAATTAAACACATAATTCCCAAAAAAAAATAGTATTCTAATTTATATAATTACTTCCATAACCAAATCCTTTCATTATAAATTTCATATAATAAAAAAATATATTTTACACACCAAGACTCTCAATATACCCTACTTGGATCAACCCTTTACCAAGAAGCTTTGATGTAACTTTACTTCATTGTTTGAATTTGTTAGAAGCTACATTAGCATTAAGGAAAGTTCACAAAGGAGTTTATGGATCCCATACCAATGGGTATGTCCTTTTTAAGAAGATCTTATATATTGGTTATTATTCTCCAACCATGGAATAAAATTCACTTGCTTATGTGAAAAGATGTAACAAATGTTAGAAGCATGTAAATTTGATCCATGATCTAATGAAAACACTCAAACCAATGACTACACCATGGTTATTTTCAATGTGAGAAATTGATCTCATTGATAATGTTAACCCTACCTCCTCAAATGACCATAAGCATATCCTTACCACCACTAAGTATTTAACTAATTGGGTTAAATCTATACCCTTCACTTACATTACTGGAAAACAAATGTCCAAATTCATCTTCAACCATCTCATCTATTACTATGATATCCCATCTGACATTACATCTGATAATGGTGAATCATTTAAAAATAAGGATGTCAAGGTGATCTATGCCAAGTTTAACATTACCTAGAAATTTTACACTATATATTACCCATAATGTAATCACCAAGCAAAAACATCTAATAATACCATTGTATATATTTTTAAGAAGATTATCAATGATGTTGGCCATGATTGGCACTTGCAGATCTTTTATGCCCTCTGGGCTTACCATACTAATTATCATACGCTAATAGGAACCACACCATATTACCTTATCTATGGCATTGAGGAGGACATTCTTTCCATAAATGTTGAGTTTCCTTCTCTCCATATCTCATTGAACCACACCCTTGGTGTCGAAGAAATTACAAAGTCGCTCCTTTGTAAGTTACTAGATGAAAAACATGTGACCACTATAAATAGCCTTCAAGTATATTAGAACTGATTATGTGGTTAGTATAATAGTAATTTCAATCATAAATAGTTATTTCTTGGTGATCTTGTACTCAAATAAATCCAAAAGAACACCAAAATTGAGAAAAAGAAGAAAGGCAAGTTCAAGCCAAACTAGATAAGCCTTTATGTCATTATTGCTAATTATGGATCTAGAGATTTTAGATTAGCTACACTAGATGGAGATGAACTTGATGATCCCATGAACATAATACATCTCAAAAATTATTTCACTTGAGAGAATTGAAGTATTTTCTATGAGGATCATTTATAATCCTACCATAATATCATCTTCCTAGTACCATACCATAAGGTCATTCCTTCCATATCTTCCCTATTAGTTAAAAAAAATTATGCTCCCTTCCCCCCTTTTTGATCTTGGTTTCAATTTATTATTTCTTTGGGAACCTTTAGAGAGGATATTTAGATGAAGTTTTAGTAGTTGATTCATTTTTTTCATAAAAGGTAGTATCTTGGGAATAATATGACAGTGGTTTGGAAATTGTATTTTTCATTGTTGTCACATTCTATCTCATTATTGATGCTAATAATTATAACTACCTTTGGGTAAATTAGTATCATTAACCCATGCCATTGTTTCCTCATTATAAATGACTTTGGGAAAATTAGGAACAACCCTAATTTTATTCACATTATCTCATCATTGTTATATAATTTATTATTTACCTATTTATGAGCTTCTTATTACCTATTCAGACTCTCCACTATAAGGTGAAGCTATTGTGACTTGAGGTCTCATTTGGGATTATGTGGGAAACACTCAATTCACTTTGAGATCATCTTAGTCACCCCTTTACCATGCTCTCTTTCTTTTATGAGAAATCAAAGCCATGCTCTCACCATTTTATGATTTGGATCATTATGTATCTCATAATTCTTGATTGATTTTAGATGCTTAAAATTTTCCATAAACATATCAAATACTTAAAAAATTGCTAAACATCTAAAAGGACCTAGAAAATACTAAAAATCATAAAATCATGAAAATTGGTTTTAGATTTCCATGAAATTTATCAATCCATAATTTTTTTTATGGGACATCTTATCTATTCATATTCATTTCTAGGTCACCTTGGCCTTTTTCCTCACATTTATAGGAGAAAAACATTAGCTTAAGGTCCACATAGACTATGTAGGAAGCACTTCAATACATGGGGTATCTCAGGTTAGCTTGGCCACTACTTCACCTTCCTTTCCTTTTTTACCACTTCTTTACCTTAAGTATTTTAGGACTCATAGTTATTTCATAATTAACCACTTGTCCTTTAATTTTCCCATCCTTATTGGCCTTATCTATATGATTTTTACATTTTATGAGTTGATGTTATGAGCATTTTGTAATCAAATTTGATGCACTAATGACCACCTAGATTTTTTTACACTCACCATTTTATGATCAATTTATATTTGAATGCTCTCACAATTTTTCAAGTAACCATTGCCAACACTCTTGCCATTTTATGAGATCATTCTCATTCCAAGCCATAGATGTAATAGACACTATGAATTAGCAATTTAGTTCATTTGTAGATACTTGTATTTTGCTTTGTAGTGTGGTTTTAGCCTAAACCATACCCTCACACTTACATGATTTTTTTTGTTTGACACTTTGATGATTGTGAACATCATCCCTATTTATATGCACTCATCATTCTTTGAGATCATTCATATTTTATTATAAAATTTGATCATGTTTTAAAGATCATCATTTTATTCTATCCCATATCCTAATAGAAATACATTTGACCTAAAATTTAAAATGGATCATGTGTCCATGGAACTATTTATGTAGCATACATTTACCTAGTGCATCTGAAGTTAGCTTGGCTACCCATTACTTTTCTTCTATTACCTCACATTTTGTTTATTTTGTTTTGTTGTCTCCTATAGCCTAGGGGAAATGTTTGTTAGCTTGTTTGTCTTATTAGTCCCTATAGCCTAGGGACAACCATTTTCCTTTCATTCATGTGTTATTTTACCTATGAAATTGTTGCCTAGCCTAGGGATCACCCTATCACCAAGAGTAACACCTCTATTACACATGCTTAAATAATTTGTATTCTATTTGTACTAACATTATGATTAACATTTGTTTGTTTATAATTTTTTGATTATTGTAATTTTATTATTTTTTGATTATTTATTTAATTTGATTGTTTTAATTTGTTTATTTAAACCCATGTTTGATTATTTTTGTTTATTAGTGTTTTTTTGTCTGTTTACTAGTGTTTTCTTGTTTGTTTATTTATAGTTATTGGTGTTTTGTTTTCTGTGTTTATTTATCTAATTTAATTTAATCTTATTTTATTTTTATTTTTATTTTTGCCTTTTTTATTGGTTATCATAGGATTATTATACTTTATTTACACTTAAGTATTGATTAGCCATATCTTGTACTTTAGTTGTGATTTTTTGTATGTTCATACACTTACTTTATTGGATTATATTCACTTGAGATTTAGTTGATCATATCTTATATCTAATTGATTTGTACTTGTATTGAAATTGAGTTTTCTATGATTTAGATACACATGGTTATTATAGTTGTCTATAAATATGAAATATTATATCCCAAGCTATAACAAAATCAGGCCAAATAATCTATCTTACAATATAATGGGTAATACTTCTCCTTGTTCACACCTAGCAAATCCCAAACCTACCCAAACACTACCCAAATGCAAAGTAATTAAACTATAAATGACATGTAATCCTTACTAGTTAGGATTTGAATATCCATACAAGTAGGTATCCCAGGTTCATGTTTATCCTCTATGTTAGCTTACGATTAATCCATGAGTATGGATTTAGTATGTAAGACCCCTTTCCCAATTTACCATACTGGGGAAAATCATGTAGACCTTTCTTGATCATATCCACCTTGTTTGGGAAAATATGAATTATATCATGCTTCCATCTACCTTATTGGGAAAAACTATTATGCCAATGATTATAACTTCTTTTGGGAAAATCATTATTTTTTAACCTATCCATCCTACTAGAAAATTTTTTATTGTGCCAATGATTATAACTACCTTTGCAAAAATGATTATTTTTACCCATCTACCCTATTGTGACACCTAATTATGCCACTTATTATAAATGAATTTGGTAAAATTAATATTTCCACCCCCATTACCTATATGTCACATAGTTTCTTTCTTTTTGATGGAATATTCACCAAATTTCTTTTCCACCTAATCCCTCAAGGTGGCATTTAGGGCTCATCCATCACCATCTAGGGAATTAGCCATGAAATTAATGAATTTTTAATTATTTGAGAAGAAATTATTAAGCTTGTATCTTCCAATTCCTTCCTAAATAGGGAAAAACTATAGATACCCCATTTTGGCCACAATTGTGTTCCAACTGAACTTCAGATAGATTTCTAATAAATAGTACAAATTAAGCTTAAGAATCATTGAATGTCCCAATTTCATCCACACATCAAACATTATTTATTAGAATCATGTTGAGGAATCTCAATTTGGGATATTATCTTATATTCAACAATAAACTCTCACAAATTCATCTCCAATTAACTTTTGACCTAGTAAATTGATAGTTTAGCCTTTAGACCCATTAAATATAACACTTAAACAATTCCTAAAGTATAAAACTTCTAATCAAAATGAATTAACTAATCAAATAAAATGAAATGCTTAAGTGTAATTTTCATGTGCAATTAGTGAAAATATATTTTTTTTAAAGGAAATTCTAATAAAATTGAGTCATGATGATGTCATCATCCTCAAAGTCAAAGAATTAAAAATATCTCTTTTAAATCCTTAAATTTAAAAATGGAGATCCATTCTTAATAGGTTGGATATTTATCCCAAATATTAATTACTTGTCCCCTCATTAATTCAACTAGGGTTAATATAAACCTAACTACACTTAGTTTAGAATTAGTTTGAAAGGGTATAGATACAAGTGCCAAGACCATTATAAAATTAATTCTCAAGCCAAAGTTATGATGTTTAAGTTTTAAGAGATAAATCATTCTTGTAGTGTTATAATACAAAACAATTACCAAGGTGACAAGGAGAAGTGTTGTAAGGATTTCCATTATCAAAGACTCTTTGAGCACAGAATCAAGCACATTCCTCCATGGCTAACATAGAACTCTTTCTCCTAAAGAAGGTAAATAATGCATGTTTTGTCTTCCATTATTATTTAATTATATTATTCTCTTACTCTTTGGATTCTAAGATTATGGTGTATATTATTAGTGTGTTTTTAGTTATTTTTTCTGATACTAATAATTGACTAACTCCCCTCTTATATTAAAATCTCACATTTGTGACGTCCCCTTTAACCACATCAATATCACTTTTCTGCACCATGTCCTATAACTTTGACTTAAGGTTTTGAATTGTATCCAAAATACATAGATTATAAGTTATTGAATACATGCCATCTTTGTGAGGAATTTCAAACATTTCTTTCCCTTTCCCATGACCATGAGTTTTAGGCCTTACTATACACAAACACTATGAGGGTCATGACTTGAAAAAAAAAGAGTATATGATACCATTTTGATCACCTTGTCAAGAAGAATCCAATGACTATTAATGTACACAATGGTGAAAAAATTCATCCCAAAAAAGTATACTAGTAGAATATACCATTTAGATCATTGCGTAGAGATGATTCCAATAACTACTAATTTGCATAAGGTAAAAAATTCTAGACCTTTTTTTTTTTACTCCATTTAAAAAAAAACTCACAAATAAAACTATGGTGATGAAAAAATTTAGTTCCTTCCAGACCATAATTTGTGTGCTTTTTTACCTTCTATTGCTCAAGTTCCCTAACATGAAAAAACTAAATCATATAAACCTACCCAAATAAAACCTCTAATACCACTTATAATAAAATTTTATACACCTAAATTTTCTCACTTCATTTATACTCACTAATATTATTATTAGTTGATACTAATTTCACTTATCCTATCCAATCTCATTTATATCAATTAAATTTCATCCTAATATCACCCCATCTAATCATTTATCTAATATCCCCCTTTGTTATTCTTCATTCACTAACCTTATATTATCCCCAACAATCTATTAATTATTTTTATCATGTCTTAATCTTATCCTAATCCCACTTATCCATTATTTGGGAATTTAAAATTGTCATGACCCACCTACCTATATACTCCTAGGATTTCTTACAAACCCATCCCCTAATCTTCAACTAATCTCCTTCTAATCCTCAATTAGTCCTAACATGAAACTAGAGGCTTTTAATATCTAGAGGCCTCCTTCATCCTCCACTTTTTATAAAATTCTCCATTTCTAGAGAACTCTAAGGAAGTTTAAATTCCTTAAAATTCCATCCTTTATATATTCTTCTTCTCTAAAAACTTCCAATGAATTATTAATTCATTAGAAAATATCCCTCCTTTATCTATTTAAACAAGCCACTCCTCCATGGCCAAACTAACTACATGAACTACAAGTTAAATAAAGAACCCATGTTTAATATATCAACATAATCTTTAAATCGAGTGATCAAGACAAAATCATGCCAAAATTATGAGCCTACTATTTTAGTGTATAATTTTACCCTTGTGGGAGAGTTTTTCAAGATCTCTCACTCCTAACTACACTATTGGAGCAACCTCAAGATGTGGGTACCCTATAATGAGGTTGAACCTCTGGAGAAGGTTAGCTTCCTCTTGTTAGATCACCTAAAATGATATTTTTTCTTAGAAAAAGGGATTAAAAGGGGGTATGGGATGAATAATAACACTAAAGAAGTGATGCACTAAATTAAATGGCACTCTATTAAGCTTAAAATAAATAGTAATTCAACATAAAGATACTCTTTGCTCACACAATCTCACAAACTAGCTAATTTGTATAATTATTTCTTAAAATAGGCTCATTAATAAATATATGAAATAAAGAGGGGTTCTACAACTCAAACTAAGAATCCATTAATTGAATAAAGAGCTCAAGTTCAAACTTATAAACAACTTGAGAACACCTAAAAAGAGGAAAGAAAGAAGGATAATGAGCATGGAATAACACTTTTTCACAAAGCCATTATGCACAAGATTAATAAACATAAGTTAAAGGAAAGAGATAGCTGAAAAATAATCTTATTTTCTTCAAAAGGCATTTCTTACAAATTTTGATAGGGTTTTGCCCTGTTAAATTAGAATATCCCTTACAAATGGGGAAAAAATAGGAGATATAAGAGAAAAGGGAAGAGAGAGAGGAGAAGCAAACACTTAGAAATTAATAAATGAGACAAAAACACATTCCATGGATTCTTAAGCACATTTTTATTAATTATCACTAAACTCCTCTCATCAAATTAACTTTCATTGGTCTAAATAGTCTTCAATCCCTCTCATTAGCTTAGAAAGACACTACAAGATGAAAACATTTGAGGATGATGATGTCATATCCCACTCATATGGTAAAATCCTTTAAAAACTTAGAAAACACAATGAATTCTCCAAATTGACTCTCAACTTCCAAAACTCTCCCTCTTAGACTTCCACACCCCCATCCACTTGAACTTTTAGAAGATGCTTGGCATATGGTTAGTTGACTTGGCATTTGATGTTTAATTGACAATGGAGGTTATATTTTAGAGTTAAATTTTTGGTGTTTAATTTTATTTAAATATCTTATTTTATACTTCAACCTATAAAAACTCCTTGAAACCTACAAATTTCTTGTACTCCATTGATGGAGGTCTCCAAGCTTGAGCTATCCTCAACTAGTTATCCTAAGATATAATCCCAAGACCATTTTTCATAATAACAACCACTTTTAGACCTATATAATACTTTATGGAATCCATATAATTCATATGAGGGAGAAAAAAAAGTTTCATACCACCTTCAAGACCTGAAAAATGGTGAAAATCACCATTAAAACTATAATATTTCATAAATTATCAAAAAACTTGAGTTTTTGACCTTTCATCTCAGTAAGGCACCCTATAAATATTTTTTAAAGGATAAAAGTGTTTTATGTTCCATTAATCATCTTCCATTCATTTATACCATTTCTCTCTTCAAAGACCTACAAAAATAGGTAGTTTTTGGCTATTTTGGGCCTCTTAGGCACTCAATCGTGTTATTTTTTTATGAAAAATAGGTTTTAAACTAAATTTATGGATTATTATACAATTTCAAATTTTTATCCAAGTTATTATATCCATTTCATAGACCTATGAGTCCAAAAACCCAAAACTAGTCATAAAGCTCCTTTGCCAGCCTAAACAAGCTTACCTTCTTAATGATTTTTCATAAAATGTAGACCTTAATTAAATAAATTTTTTTCATATATATTTATTCCATATACCCCTTTATCATACTTTAAATTTTTGGACTCCCATGTAGAAGGTATGAAAAGATACATACATAAATAAATTTGCCTGTAGGGTTTACAAGCATTTGAGATATGTTTAAGCTCTTGGTGATTGTTCATAAAGATTTAATAATTAACCAACATAAATATAAAATTAATTTAAATTAAATATTCATACTCAAAACATAATAAAATCATTTTTACAAACTCTTCACGTGATTAAAGATATGACCATCTAAAGAGGGACTTAAACTGGGTGTCTTAGGCCTAAAAAGCTCAAATTCCTCTAAAGGACCAACTTTACCTTCCCATGATTATATATAATAATAATAATCTTCATTTCACATTAAAAATCTCATCATTCCATCCTATGATGTCATTTTTCATTATAGTGTTTGGCAATGCCTTTTGATGTTGTGGGCCTTAAAGGCTTGTTTTAGCCTTCAAGGTCATGTTTTTCATATATTTTTGAGTTTTAACACTCTTAAAATGTGTTTTATAGACTTAAAATAATCCCCCTATTATTTTTAAACACTTAAAATAGTTTTAAACCCCTTGTTATACCTTAAATTCCTCCAAGGAGTATGCCTACACCAATGGTGACTCTTAAGAGATGTGAGGGGGACTGTGTCAAAAAAGTGGGCACTTACAATTTTAAAATTACCCCAAAAATATTATTAATATTTATATTAATTAATTAGTACCAATTCTACCAAGTTTCATGATTGGAAGATGCATATTTTGGCTTGTCGATGATTTTTTTCAAACCTTAGCTTGAGCTGCCTACTTGCTTCTTTCATGCCTAAACATGACCTAAAGGATTTTTTTAATTTAAAACTTGAATTTTATCAACTAAATATATAAAATTATGTTACCAAACTCATATTTCACTAGTTTAAGAACTCTCTAAGGCTTAAACTCCTCATTAACACTCAAACCTGATAAATATTCATTTGGTTTCCAATGGCTACCTTCTTGACTAGATTTTAAATATGACATAAAATGGGTAAATTACACCAAATTTATGACCCTATATAAATAATATGAAGCTTTAATGGTTCATGGAAACCATTATTACCAAATTTCATGTTTTGACTTGACCTGTAGATGCCCCAAAATGACCAATTCCTCCAAGATAGGCTTCAATGTTGACTATGATTAGACATGATGACTGTGATAAAATAGTGAATGTTTCCCCAATAAAAACACCTCAAAAATATTATTTATAGGTATATTATGTCATGATTATTATCTTTACTAATTTTTAAGGCTAGATCATGCATATTTTGGCCTGTAGACCCTTTTTACTAAAACTTAGCTTGAGTTGCCTACTTGGTCTAGTTTCAAGACTGAGGTTTTCTTCAATTGTACTTATTTATGGATTGAAAAATATTAATAATATTTTAAATTCTCATTAAATTCCCCCTTCTATTTATCTCATCCTCCTTGATTAGTTATGTTGGTTTTTAATTGTACACCTCTCTAATTTGGCCTTGCATATTTGAAGAAATTAACAAACAATGATGAGAAACCCACTAGTTTTCATTATAGTTGGAAAAAGGTTTGGCATCAAGAATGGACCAGTCTCTTGAAATGACTAAGAGGAATTTACAGAAGGTATGGTTATCTCCCTTCTTTTTTTATATCTTCTTGAACTAAGGTGAGAGGACCTAAGGGGTATCTTTCTCACATAGAGAGATTATGCAATTCAACCTCCATGGGGATTATTGGAATAGATGTCACCTAGACACAACCAAACTTTCACACTCCACCTGAGAAGGGTTATCACAAGGAATGCAAAAAATACACTAGATCACATTCAAACTATTGAATATAATTATGTATATGACTGCAACTTTCATTCAGAAGAATATTTAAAATATAAGGGTCAAATAAAAAATTACAATTCTAAACTTTAAGACACAAATTACAAATAAATTTCAAGTATGAAAGATATCATGAATTTTCAAGGAAAATAATACTTATAGTATGTAAATGGTGTATTATTTTTAAGGAGGGATGAGGTAGGATATTTAGATGATTGTATAAAAATGGAAGGTGGTGTGTTGGTGGTCTTTTCAAATAGAAATGTCTCTTACAATGTGTTGGGTGAATATTTTGTCATCAACAAACTGATGACAGAATAGGGATATCAACCACAGTATTAGGGAGATTTACACTACGAGGTGTGTGGCTTTACCAGATCAAGATGAGGTAAATCTCTCCTCTCATCAAGGGGAGGTTCCCTATCAGTACTTACGTGCCGGATATATAATTAAGCAGAAAATAACACATGGGGGTGGTATAACAGCATCTACCTCTCTTTTTTCAGAGGTAATGTATGAAAGACAAAAGAGGAAAATCCCTGATCTAAAGCTAACAACACTCCTCTTCTTTCAGGAATGGTATCAAACAAAGAGCAAGAGATTACCTGAAGTAACAAAGTACACAAGAATACTCACGCAAGCACAAAGTCTTTTGCAGCTTCTCCACAGATCCGGAACAAGTACAACCATAGAATGAAGTAAAGTACAAAGTCGTCACCCGAAACTACAAAAGATAAAAGAATCTCAAAGGTAAAAGCAGCACAAAGTCTATCTTCTACCCTCAAGAAGTGCCCTTAGATAATATCAACACATTCACTTTGCTTATTAAATCAGATAAACAAGAGGTTATCAGGAAAGAGTACATAAGAAACTATTTCCTAGATGACACAGATAACTTCAACACAAAGTCTGAAATCACTTGCTTCTCATTCATTCAATCAAAATATGATTTACAAATCTGAGCACAAAGTCTCAAAAGTTGCTTCAATTTCAGCAGAGTGTTTGCTCTCAATTTTTCCAAGATCCTTTACAAATGAGGTCTCCACTATATATAGGGAGAAAATCCTCAAAAACAGAAAATAATAAAATATACAAAATATCCTGGTCAAAGATGACTCATCTTTGACTTTTAGATATTTCCCAAAATATTTTATTCGTAATTACAATTACAAAATTGTATGCATTCTGTAGAAAATAGAAATGCATAAGGATAGAAGAAGAAAGAGCGAAAGTGTCAGTGCTTGCCACTGGACTTCTTCAAATGAGCATCGTACATGGTGATTGATGCTTGGATCCCCATGCTGTCTGGTGCAACTGCGTTGTTGGAGATGACCCTTGCTCTGATTAATGTGTCTTTTAATGCTATGATGCCCTTATAATGGCCAGTTAACCTGGATCTTAAATTTTCCAGAGTCAACTGAGCATCCAAAATGCTATCAACTGAGGTCATTGAGAAAGACGCTCCTTTGAAATCCTTCTGGATCATCCCTTCAAAATTCTGAATCATTTCATCTGCTGGAAGGAACTGATGATCCTTAGAGGTCAAGTCGCAAGGTAGCTCTTCTAATTTGTTTAACAAGCTCAGGTCACTTTTATCACTAGCTTCTTTAAAAGCTTTGAGATCATCAATTAGATCTTTGAGTACCTGGATCCTGAAAATCATCGCCTCTTTGATCTCAACATATGAATCCTTGTTGGGGATAACTCCGATAGATATCAGAGTACTCTTTTTTAGGCCTTCCATTTCCTTCCATCTTTCTAGATCTTTCTCCAAGCCATTAATCTCTTGGGAGGTAAGAGAAACAAAACTGTCTACTTGAGCCTTCAATCTTTTCATTTTTCCTGTCCTTTCTGCAACCTCAGAGAGCAGAGAGATTCCCTGATTGTGTATTCGGTCAATATATTCCTCCATTACTTTTCCCTTTGAATAAGTCTTTTCAGCTTTTTGAATAACTGAATCATCCACTGAAAAGGCCTCTGGAGTTGCTGCCTCAGGTGGGATGGTGAATCTCCTGATTACTGCAGTTAATTGCTCAGCCTTGGCTTTATAAAAATCTTTCATTTCTTTTTCTTTGTCAAATTTTTGGACCATAATGTCCATTGCTGACTGAAGATCACTCTTCGCACCTTCGTGTGTAACCTTGCCTAGTTCAACACGAGAAAAGGAATAACTGCTCATTTCAAAACCCTCAAGGGTTGCGTCCTATGGGGGTTTGGCAATTTCTAGGAATTTCTGTCCCTTTTCTTCGACCAACTTGGAAAGGATTTTTGGTTTCTTGGGAGCCTTTGTTTTGGCCGGCACAATCTTGCCAAAATCGAATTCTTCTGGGGAGATGGCCCTTTTCTTTCTCTTTGGGGTGAAAGCAGACATCCACGGCGGGAGAGAAGTACCTGTCGTAACAATAGTTACTTCCGCCGGTGTTACTGTAGCGGCCTCCACGCTACTAGTGGTGACAGTAGTCGTAGCTAGAGTGACAGGCGAGACTGTGCCAAATGTTGATTCAGGATCAAGCACCGGGCTTGGTGGCAGGTTGAAAGATGGAGATGATAAACTTGGAATGGATGCAGAAGAGCGAGGTGAACCTGCTGAAGGATCTTGTGGATCACCAAAAACTACCTTGGAAGGAGAAGCAGCCCCGGAAGATGGAACGCTAATGGGAGAGATAGGGAAAGTGGGCACCGAAGGAGATTGATGAGGAGGAGAGGAGCTCTGGATCAGCCGCACTTGTTCCGTTGAGGTTGGAGACCCAACACCTGGTTGTTCTGAAGGTTGTTCTGTTGACCCCATTGGTTGAGCTGCTTGTACCTCAGGACTTCGTTCTTTGGTTTCTCCGGCTGCTGCCTCAGGTTTTTGTTCCGACCTAGGTTTCTTGGATACAAAGACGATCCTAGGCTTGTGAGGTCTAGAAGATGAAGGGACGTCATCTTTGTTTTTGGTTCGGCTTTCTGCCTTTCTCTTCATCTCTGCTTGATATTCGGCCTCTGACCCTGTAATGAACTCTTTTAGGGTGATTCCATTTGCTGCCAACCAACTATTGGTGTTAGCCAATACTGGTTCGAATCTTTTCCTTAGAGAAGTCAGCTCTTTTTGAGACCAGTTGATCGAAGGAAGAGGGGAACCAGCGACCTTCTCTGTCAGATATCTACTGTTCACTATATTCCCATCGTCAATCAAACCTGAAGGGATCTCTGCAAGCCCAAGGTACTCTATCTGCTCTAACGTGAGGTGATAATAGTCCATTTTTCTTATCTCTTCAGCTGTCCTTAGATTTACCCAGATGTCTTCTATCATAGGCTCGTGAAACTGAGTCTTCCTTCGGATCGTCTCTCTGACTCCTCTGTAATCAAATTTTTCCCATCTTTTGAAAGATTTGACAGTAACCATTTGCATCTTTGTTTCCATAACCTTGGCTTTAGCCGATGTAGCAATGGAAAATCTGCCAATCTGGACAGGAAACTTGAAGCCAAGCCTCTTGAGTTCCATCTGCTTTGAGTGTACGACGGCCATTTGCCGGCAAAGCTCCATTAGGACCAATCTATTTGAAGGGAATCTGGGGAGCATATAAGGGTATCCTTGGAAGAAACCCACCTGTAGATAAGAAAATGTAGGGAACTGTAGGAACATGCAGCCAAAACTGTTTACTATTGCCCAAGCCTCGTCTGACATTCTTTTCTGCTCCAGTTGAGGATCGAAGAGACATAGAAATACGGCAAAGAATGCGTCATTCACTCGCCTAAAATGACGGGTCGATCCTTGAAGTGTCAGCTGTGGATAGTATGAATAGACTGGGGTGGTCTTCCTATCCCCCTCTGTGGTCAGGCCCGGGAAAGATCGCATGGCAGCAGCTATGTAGACCAGGTACGAGGTCATGTAGAATTTGAAGGAGGTTTGTACCCTGGTCAGCTACTCGTGAATAGTGTTGCTGATCTGTTCTCCCCAAAAAATGACCTGCTTGCCCTGCAGAATGATCTTTATGAATGGATACATCCATTCATGGAATTGTGAAGAGGACGGGAGGCCCCGTACTCTGCTGAGAAGGGTGATTAAATCACCAACTTCTTCAATGAAGTCACTTCTGAGGAAGCTTTTCGGCCATCTGGATAGGCCGGCCCTTGGGGTTTTTAACCACTTATGGTTTATGACCCTCTTTGCCCTCTCGGGGTCTTTGTCATATTCCCTCTACGCATTCTCGAAGTCGATTTGGGTCACTTCAGTGGCTGGTGGACATAAAAAGACTTTGTCAATAAATTCGGGCTCCAGCCGAATGATCATGCGGCCACTGGCGTCTGAGACTGATCTGGTCTCCTTATCGTAGAAGTGCGCGCATTGAAGGATGAATTCCGCATGATGAGCTGCTACTGGGAAGGCGGCCACCAGGTGGATGTTACTCTCGATAATTCTCATTATCCTGGTGCTGGGATTGGTCGCTTTGGTTCGTGCCAGGAATTCGGCCATATCCACGTGGCCGATCTCAGTGTCTCGAATGTCATCAACATTCGAGGTGATCGCTGTGAGTGGGAAGACACCCTGGTATCTGTATTTCATCTTCTTCTCCTTTGAAGGAGATGCTTCCGTCATGGGGGATGATCTCACTTAAACGAGAGCAAGTGTGCAGGAGCTTGCTGAAGGAGCTGCAGCCATAGTCGAAAGGAGAGTGAGGGGTGGGGAGAGCAATTTAAGTGACACGGGCTATAGGAGGTCACTTAAAAAGGTCAGGATGGGCAAAGAGATGGAAAACAAGGAAGAAAAAGCTCGAAAAAGACAAACCGGAAAAAATTTGGGAGTTAGTTGAAAAATGAAGAAAAAGAGCAAGGGCGGCGAAAAATGCCGCCTTTGCATGAAGAGGGCAGGGGCGGCGAAAAATGCCACCCTTGCATGAAGAGGGCAGGGGCGGCAAAAAATGCCGCCCTTGTAGGAAGAAGGCAGGGGCGGTGAAAAATGCCGCCCTTGCAGGAAGAAGGCAGGGGCGGTGAAAAATGCCGCCCTTGCAGGAAGAAGGCAGGGGCGGCGAAAAATGCCGCCTTTACAGGAAGCACAGCGGCAAGGAAATGCCACCCTTGCTTGAGGGAAGCAGGGGGAACGGTGGCAAAAAAATGCCGCCCTTTCGAGGCCGCGGGGAAGAAAAAGAATAAAATGAAAAATAAAAATGAAAATTAAAAACAAACCCTACTTGGAAGACACGCGCGCCATGAAGTCGGATCTACGAGTTGGCACGTCGCAAAATCACTTGGAGCGCTCAGGTGCAAGAGGTATGGTGAGAGGAGGAGGCAGTGAGAAGAAATGAGGCCCAAAACGTTTTATAAAGGTTGAAAAATCAACCCCAACCACCCAGCGCGCAGGGCCATTAATTCGCCGCCCTTGCAGAAAAAGGAAAAAGTGCAGGGGCAGCGATTTTCGCCGCCCTTGCAGAAAAAGTGCAGGGGCGGCGATTTTCGCCGCCCTTGCAGAAAAAGACAAGGCAAGACGAAACTGACAAGTTTCGTAGGGGGTTGTTTGCAAAAATGAGCGAAGCTCATTTTGGGAACAATAGCTGGCTCCTGTTGGGGAACTTCTGCCCAATCGATAAGATTAGCAGAAGCAGAAACCAGTCTCTAAGTGCCTTCATCCAAGCCATTGAGCTACGGAGTCGAGCGAAAGAAAAGAAAGACAAAAAGAAAAAGAACTGCACATATTTACAAATGGACTCATCCAAGCTTTAAGGGTTGAAAAGCTTTAGATGCTGCCCATTATGAGGCAGTGTAAACGGCGTTCCATCTTTATACTCCAGCAAAAAGCTAGCTTCGCCACAGAGCTGTCGAATGGTGAACGGACCCCTCCACAGAGAGTCAAATTTGCCGTGCATCTCTTTTGGTTCACGCCATTTGTCCCACAACAAGACTTGATCTCCGACTTGGAACTCACGCGCCTTAGCTCTTTTATCGAAAAGCACCTTTACCCGGTTCTGGTGCTCTCTAATCTGATCTACCACCGTAACTCGTTGTTCATTCAGCTCCATCAGATACATGATACGCTTGTCCACTGAACCTTCAAAGGTCGAATCTTCGATTGCTCTGGTTAACCTGAGTGCTGGTAGTTTAAGGGTGATGGGGATTTCAGCATTTCATCCATATAAGAGTTGAAAAGGTGACATACCTATAGCTCTTTTAGGCGTTATCCTGTCGGCCCATAAAGCATCATACAAAGCCTTGTGCCATGTTCTCTGATTGTCCTCCACCAACTTTCTGATGATGGTGACCAGGTTCTTGTTACTTGATTCCGCTTGTCCGTTCCCCTGGGGGAAATAGTCTGAAGTGTGAGACAAAGTGATCCCATAATGGAAACAAAATTGAGTGATTTCATGTGACGAAAAGCAGGCCGCATTATCCATCACAATCTTTAGTGGAACTCCAAACCTGGTGATGATATCTTCTTTGAGGAAGGTGCATACTACTTCAGATGTAGCATGTTTAGTTGGTTTGGCCTCCACCCACTTAGTAAAATAGTCTGTCGTGGTGAGGACATAATCATGTCCGGCGCTTGAAGATGGGTTAATTGCACCGATGAAATCAACACCCCACTGCTGGAATGGTTCATCGATCACAACCGGCCGGAGGGGAAAAGCAGCTAGCTTGGGTTTTCCGACAAATTGCTGACATGGCTCACACTTTCGTACCCATTTATAGGCATCCTGAAAAAGCGTAGGCCAAAAGTACCTTGCTCGTAGAATCTTGTGTGCCGTCACCGGTGCAGAGAAATGTCCTCCACAGGCCAAATTGTGAAAAGATTTTAAAAGTCTTTCTTGTTGAGTTTTATCGACACAACGAAGAAATGCCCCATCCAGGTTTCTTTTGTAAAGACCATGGTCCCATAGAACATAACCAACTGCTTTTAATTTGATATTCCGCTTTTCTTTAAAAGAAAGATGTGGAGGGCATTCACCATATGTTAGAAAATAAGCAATGTCAGAAAACCACTCATCAGTAGTAGCAACAAAGAGAATTGTGGGCATGTTTTCAATATCTTGATCTTCATTTTCTGATTTCTCTGGAATGTTGTTGGCGATTAATTGGCAAAGGCCCCGTCCCCGTATGAGCTTGGTTGGTTTGATGTCCAGATCAAATTCCTGGATTTTGGCAATCCAGTTACCCCTCTTTGTGCCGAACTCCTGCTGAGTCAAAATAGATTTTATTGTTGTATCTGGTACGAGGACCTCAGTGTGAGAATTCAGGATATAAAACCTGAAATGCTTGACAGCCTTGACCATGGCGTATGTGTGTTTCTCCATAAGGGAATATTTCAACTCGTGATTTTTGAGTGGGCAGCTCATGAACGAAATAGGAGATTCTGCATTTTCTGAATTGGGCTGAACCAAAATAGCTGATAGTGTATGCTCGGAGGCATAACTATATATTTTGAAACCTTTGGTATAGTCTGGACAGACCAAGATTGGTGCCCCTGCAATTGCTTCTTTAATTTCTTTGAATGCTGCTTTGCCTTCGACGGTCCATCTAAATGTGGCATTGCTCTTCATCATGTTAACAATGTGACGGGTTTTCTCGGCGAATTCAGGAACAAATCTCCTAAGGAAATTGACCTTTCCAAAGAAAGAATGAACTGCAGTCTTGCTGGTAGGTAGAGTCAGTTCCTGAATGGATCTAACTCTTTCTGAATCAATCCTAATACCTTCTCGGGACACTACATGTCCGAGAAGCTTCCCTTCAGTTACTCCAAAAACGGATTTCTTTGGGTTTAATGAGATGCCATTTTGACGGCAGCTCTCTAGTACTCTTTGCAAATGGTGAACATGCTCAGAACACTGTTTTGAAAATACCGTCAGATCATCTAAGTATACTACAATGAATTTTCCCATTATGTCTTTGAAAGCAAGATCCATAGCTCTTTGAAAAGTAGCCCCTGCATTTATCAGACCAAAAGGCATCCTGCGATAAGCGAAAGTACCCCAGGGTGTGGTGAATGCTGTCTTATGTTGATCTGCTTTTCCGACCTCCACTTGATTATAACCTGAAAAACTGTCAAGCATTGATAACATTTCCGAACCTGTTACCATTTGTAGGACTTGATCCATAATGGGAAGGGGGTAGTTATCTTTTAAGGACAGCTGATTCAAATTCCTGAAATCCACACAGATTCAGATCTCACCATTTTTCTTTCTGACAGGTACTATGTTAGCGACCCATGTTGAGTGATGGATTGGAAAAATTATCTGAGCATCCAGCATCTTTTGTATCTCAGTTAAAATAGTATCTGAGATTTTTGGATTATATTGCCGGGATTTCTGTTTATAAGGCACAAAATTGGCTTTCAGGGGGATATCATGACGGACGTCATGTGGCCTGAGAGATTTCAGGTCGTCATAAGAATAGGCCAACACATCCCTATATTGACAGAGTAAACTAGCAAGCTCAGATCTTTCCTTGGAAGTGCAGCATTTCCCAATGTTTACCATCTTAGGGTCATACTTGGTCCCCAAGTTGATTTGATCAAAATCTGAAGAAGAACTTGAATCCGTTTGTTGTTTTTTGACAAACCGATCATGGTCATCAAACAGCTTCTCTAGGGAAACTAAACCTTTGGGAATTTTATTTCCCTTCAGCTACAGCAAATCTTCACCTGTATGGGTCTGAGTTTCAAGGGTTGATCCATACTCCCGAGGTTCGCAGCCTTCAAAACACAATTGTTTGAAAGCATCTTTTTGCTCCAAGAAAGCGATGATTTGATCATCGTCATTAAATATTTGCCAGTGGTCAACATTGTCTAGTACACTTGGTCAGAAAACCAACTCAATAGTATACTTATCTCCTTTGAAATCAGGATGGGGAATCAGGAGAGTTGCAGAGACAGCCAATGCGTCTGCTCGATCACTGAATTCCCTCGGAACGGCAGAGATATTGAAGGCGTCAAAATACTCAATCTGATCCCATACTTGATTGCGATAATGGCGCAACCTCTCATTTTTGGTCTGATAGAGGTTCCTTACCTGATACACTATCAACTCAGCATCCCCTTTGGCATGGATTTTCTTTATGCCCTTGTCTTTGGCAGCCTATAGTCCAAGCAAAAGGGATTCGTACTCAGCTGTGTTGTTGGTATTGTTGAATTGTAATTTATAAGCAAAAGGGATAACCTCTCCTTGAGGGGATACCAACACAACTCCGGCTCCTGATCTAGTAGAAGAGCAACTGCCATCAAACTCTAAGGTCCATAACTCATCAGACATGGTTTTTTCTCCACAAACTTCCCCATTCTGGGGAAAGGGTTGATTTGTGTGTTCATTTGGTCTTGACATTCCACCTCTAGCGCTAGGCGAAACTGAACCTAAATCATTATCCATAGGAGTTTCCTCCGGGGCGCCGTGGATTTCGTCAGTGGATAGGAAATAAGTGCCCATACCTGATGACTCAAATAAAATTTGAGCTTCGGGTGCTGTAGAATGGGTAACTACGTACCTGGCTTCCTTTTCCGAAAGCAACTTCTTCATGACACCTTGAACTGGAATCCTGGCCTCTGATAGGTCCATGCTTAATTTTCCTCCAACATCCTTACAAAAATTTCATCCAAGTAAGATGCCGTAATATGCTGGGACATCAGCCACTAGAACCGTCATTTTGATTCGCTTCTCTGGAAAAGCCGCAAAAGCGTATTGAGCATCTTTTATTTGGCCAAGGAGGGGAACCTGCTTGTTTTCCATGGAAAAACACCTCCCAAAAGTTTTGGTTAAAGTCAGGCCGAGGGAGTCCGCCACTTTTGCAGGCATGACGTTATCTGAAGCTCCGGAGTCTATAATGCAGTTACTCAATTTGAAACCATTTATAAGCAGAGAGACATAAAAAGGTTCTATTTTTCCAGGAGCGATTGGGGGTGTCACAACCAGATTATTCTGGGCTGGTTTGTCTTTGGGGAGATCTGGAACAACCTTTGAAGGATTTTGTCCTACAGGGACCGCTTCACTTTTAACATATTCTGCTAACCTATCAAGTTGTTCTGGGTTAGCTCTCAAATACTCAATCTCTGTCATTTGAATCTTAGTTTTTTTAGCATGATCAATAATATCAAATGATTGAAAGGTGGTTGCAATAGAAAAAGGAGTAACCCCCTCATTAAGGACCTTGAGGGGTTCTTCACCGGCCTGAGTAGTAGGAGGGGAGGATATTAAGTGACCGGGAGCAGTTACTTTTTTATGAGTCACCTGATCTCTTGATTGCAGAGGAAATGGAGTCCCGCGTTGGGTAATGGAAACTGCTGGCCAGAGCTCGTCAACTGCTTTCCCTTTTTCAGTGCGTGAGGCTGATTGATTTTGAGACCTAGTAAAGATAGCATAAGCTTCCTTTGAATCTTCCCCATTCTGTCCGATTTCATCTTGGTAATCTAAGAAACTGATACTGGAGTCACCAGCTGATTCCTCATCCTGTTCATCAAAGAGGGTAGCACTTCCTGACTGATCTAGCTGTGGCTGAAAGGAAAGGTCGTGCTCAGTTTCTAGGTATCTGACCGCTGAATTTGTAGGTGTTGCTTCAATGGCTAATCTCCCTGAAGGGGGAGGTAGGCGATTCGATTGTCCTTGGGTTCGGGCAATATTATTTGGATATGGCTGATTCTGAAATGTCCTCTTGGGTGCATCTCGATAGGTAGGGGCAGACGGACCTTGAGCAATTTATCTCTTTAAAGCAATCAATTCATTTGTTAATTTTTGCACCATAGGATCAGTAGTGCCTGTGGAGGAACTTTCAGCAGGTGAGGGGCATTTGTTTTTACTTGGGTCTTTTCTGATCTTACCTACCAGGATAAGATCATCTTCAATCTCAGTAGCCAAATTTTGAGCCAATGCTAGATCCATAGGGCCGGCTCGCCTTAACAGGAAGCTTACTTCAGGGAGCTGCGAGTTGATGAAAAAACACTTGAGATTTTCCGGCGTGGGTTGAGCCACAGTCGGAATCCGGTTTCTCAACTTGTTGAATTTGGCTATGAAATCTCTCATGGGTTCTTGGGATTCTTTTTTCATCTGCGTTAGCTGAGCTAACAAAGCATGTGCATCTTCAGCGAGTTTGAATCTAGCCTCAAATATGGACTTTAGTGTATTCCAGTCAGTCACTGACCCGACCTGTAAGTGATAGAACCAATCCGCAGCAGCACCTTGCAAAGTTTCTACAAAAAGTCTCACCGCTACATCTTCAAAATCAACACCAATTATGCCACATGCTATAGAGAAAGCGGCAATATGCTCGTCGGGATGAACCTTTCCATCACCAAAAAACTTAGGGAAATTTTTCCTAGAACTACGAGGTAGTTCATGTAGAGGTGGGATTAAATTAAGGGGACCGAAAGAATTACCCCACGGGCCTTGAGCCATTATGATAAGGGGATGAAAAGGTGGGATAACGAACCTTGGTGGAGTGTTTATAGGTAGGCAGCGATTGACAGCTGGAAAAAGGGTTCTACCTTGTGTTGGTGACTTGACAACGCTAGAAGGAAAGCTCCTAGACCGTCGAAGAGAAGCAGGTGGAGGAAACAGATCAAAATTATTCTGTTGCGCCAATTCAAACACAGGGTCAACAACACCCTTAGATCTTTGACTTTTGGTATAGTGTGGGGTTGTTAGATTTTTAAAACAAAAACGGGACCGAAACTACTTCAAGTTGAAGCTTGAGGCTCCAAGATGTGCGTTCTTCCCAGCAGCTCTGGTTTTGCAGACCAGATAATATAATGGAGGCAACTGGTAAAGCCAAGATGATAATGGATAAGATATAAAATAGAGTCACCAGATTACGTAATGAAGAAGGGTAGGGACTACTTCAATCTGAAACTTGAGGTTTCAGACTGCATATTCGGTCCCCAGCGGAGTTGCCAAAAAACTGTTGGGTGAATATTTTGTCGTCGACAAACTGATGACAGAATAGGGATATCAACCACAGTATTAGGGAGATTTACACTACGAGGTGTGTGGCTTTACCAGATCAAGACGAGGTAAATCTCTCCTCTCATCAAGGGGAGGTTCCCTATCAGTACTTATGTGCCGGATATATAATTAAGCAGAAAATAACACATGGGGGTGGTATAACAGCATCTACCTCTCTTTTTTCAGAGGTAATGTATGAAAGACAAAAGAGGAAAATCCCTGATCTAAAGCTAACAACACTCCTCTTCTTTCAGGAATGGTATCAAACAAAGAGCAAGAGATTACCTGAAGTAACAAAGTACACAAGAACACTCACACAAGCACAAAGTCTTCCGCAGCTTCTCCACAGATCTGGAACAAGTACAACCGTAGAATAAAGTGAAGTACAAAGTCGTCACCCAAAACTACAAAAGATAAAAGAATCTCAAAGGTAAAAGCAACACAAAGTCTATCTTCTACCCTCAAGAAGTGCCCTTAGATAATATCAACACATTCACTTTGCTTATTAAATCAGATAAACAAGAGGTTATCAGGAAAGAGTACATAAGAAACTATTTCCTAGATGACACAGATAACTTCAACACAAAGTCTGAAATCACTTGCTTCTCATTCATTCAATCAAAATATGATTTACAAATCTGAGCACAAAGTCTCAAAAGTTGCTTCAATTTCAGCAGAGTGTTTGCTCTCAATTTTTCCAAGATCCTTTACAAATGAGGTCTCCACTATATATAGGGAGAAAATCCTCAAAAATAGAAAATAATAAAATATACAAAATATCCTGGTCAAAGATGACTCATCTTTGACTTTTAGATATTTCCCAAAATATTTTATTCATAATTACAATTACAAAATTGTATGCATTCTGTAGAAAACAGAAATGCATAAGGATAGAAGAAGAAAGAGCGAAAGTGTCAGTGCTTGCCACTGGACTTCTTCAAATGAGCATCGTACATGGTGATTGATGCCTGGATCCCCATGCTGTCTGGTGCAACTGCGTTGTTGGAGACGACCCTTGCTCTGATTAATGCATCTTTTAATGCTGTGATGGCCTTATAATGGCCAGTTAACCTGGATCTTAAATTTTCCAGAGTCAACTGAGCATCCAAAATGCTATCAACTGAGGTCATTGAGAAAGACGCTCCTTTGAAATCCTTTTGGATCATCCCTTCAAAATTCTGAATCATTTCATCTGCTGGAAGGAACTGATGATCCTTAGAGGTCAAGTCGCAAGGTAGCTCTTCTAATTTGTTTAACAAGCTCAGGTCACTTTTATCACTAGCTTCTTTAAAAGCTTTGAGATCATCAATTAGATCTTTGAGTACCTGGATCCTGAAAATCATCGCCTCTTTGATCTCAACATATGAATCCTTGTTGGGGATAACTCCGATAGATATTAGAGTACTCTTTTTTAGGCCTTCCATTTCCTTCCATCTTTCTAGATCTTTCTCCAAGCCATTAATCTCTTGGGAGGTAAGAGAAACAAAACTGTCTACTTGAGCCTTCAATCTTTTCATTTTTCCTATCCTTTCTGCAACCTCAAAGAGCAGAGAGATTCCCTAATTGTGTATTCGGTCAATATATTCCTCCATTACTTTTCCCTTTGAATAAGTCTTTTCAGCTTTCTGAATAACTGAATCATCCACTGAAAAGGCCTCTGGAGTTGCTGCCTCAGGTGGGATGGTGAATCTCCTGATTACTGTAGTTAATTGCTCAGCCTTGGCTTTATAAAAATCTTTCATTTCTTTTTCTTTGTCAAATTTTTGGACCATAATGTCCATTGCTGACTGAAGATCACTCTTCGCACCTTCGTGTGTAACCTTGCCTAGTTCAACACGAGAAAAGGAATAACTGCTCATTTCAAAACCCTCAAGGGTTGCATCCTGTGGGGGTTTGGCAATTTCTAGGAATTTCTGTCCCTTTTCTTCGACCAACTTGGAAAGGATTTTTGGTTTCTTGGGAGCCTTTGTTTTGGTCGGCACAATCTTGCCGAAATCGAATTCTTCTGGGGAGATGGCCCTTTTCTTTCTCTTTGGGGTGAAAGCAGACATCCACGGCGGGAGAGAAGTACCTGTCATAACAATAGTTGCTTCCGCCGGTGTTACTGTAGCGGCCTCCACGCTACTAGTGGTGACAGAAGTCGTAGCTGGAGTGACAGGCGAGACTGTGCCAAATGTTGATTCAGGATCAAGCATCGGGCTTGGTGGCAGGTTGAAAGATGGAGATGATAAACTTGGAATGGATGCAGAAGAGCGAGGTGAACCTGCTGAAGGATCTTGTGGATCACCAAAAACTACCTTGGAAGGAGAAGCAGCCCCAGAAGATGGAACGCTAATGGGAGAGATAGGGAAAGTGGGCACCGAAGGAGATTGATGAGGAGAGGAGCTCTGGATCGACCGCACTTGTTCCATTGAGGTTGGAGACCCAACACCTGGTTGTTCTGAAGGTTGTTCTGTTGACCCCATTGGTTGAGCTGCCTGTACCTCAGGACTTCGTTCTTTGGTTTCTCCGGCTGCTGCCTCAGGTTTTTGTTCCGACCTAGGTTTCTTGGATACAAAGACGATCCTAGGCTTGTGAGGTCTAGAAGATGAAGGGACGTCGTCTTTGTTTTTGGTTCGGCTTTCTGCCTTTCTCTTCATCTCTGCTTGATATTCGGCCTCTGACCCTGTAATGAACTCTTTTAGGGTGATTCCATTTGCTGCCAACCAACTATTGGTGTTAGCCAATACTGGTTCGAATCTTTTCCTTAGAGAAGTCAGCTCTTTTTGAGACCAGTTGATCGGAGGAAGAGGGGAACCAGCGACCTTCTCTGTCAGATATCTATTGTTCACTATTTTCCCATCGTCAATCAAACCTGAAGGGACCTCTGCAAGCCCAAGGTACTCTATCTACTCTAACGTGAGGCGGTAATAGTCCATTTTTCTTATCTCTTCGGCTATCCTTAGATCTACCCAGATGTCTTCTATCATAGGCTCGTGAAACTGAGTCTTCCTTCGGATCGTCTCTCTGACTCCTCTGTAATCAAATTTTTCCTGTCTTTTGAAAGATTTGACGGTAACCATTTGCATCTCTGTTTCCATAACCTTGGCTTTAGCCGATGTAGCAATGGAAAATCTGCCAATCTGGACAGGAAACTTGAAGCCAGGCCTCTTGAGTTCCATCTGCTTTGAGTGTACGACGGCCATTTGCCGGCAAAGCTCCATTAGGACCAATCTGTCTGAAGGGAATCTGGGGAGCATATAAGGGTATCCTTGGAAGAAACCCACCCGTAGATAAGAAAATGTAGGGAATTGTAGGAACATGCAGCCAAAATTGTTTACTATTGCCCAAGCCTCGTCTGACATTCTTTTCTGCTCCAGTTGAGGATCGAAGAGACATAGAAATACGGCAAAGAATGCATCATTCACTCACCTGAAATGACGGGTCGATCCTTAAAGTGTCAGCTGTGGATAGTATGAATAGACCGGGGTGGTCTTCCTATCCCCCTCTGTGGTTAGGCCCAGGAAAGATCGCATGGTAGCAGCTATGTAGACCAGGTACGAGGTCATGTAGAATTTGAAGGAGGTTTGTACCCTGGTCAGCTACTCGTGAATAGCGTTGCTGATCTGTTCTCCCTAGAAAATGACCTGCTTGCCCTGCAGAATGATCTTTATGAATGGATACATCCATTCATGGAATTGTGAAGAGGACGGGAGGCCCCGTACTCTGCTGAGAAGGGTGATTAAATCACCAACTTCTTCAATGAAGTCTCTTTTGGGGAAGCTTTTCGGCCATCTGGATAGGCCGGCCCTTGGGGTTTTTAACCACTTATGGTTTATGACCCTCTTTGCCCTCTCGGGGTCTTTGTCATATTCCCTCTGTGCATTCTCGAAGTCGATTTGGGTCACTTCAGTGGCTGGTGGACATAAAAAGACTTTGTCAATAAATTCGGGGTCTAGCCGAATGATCATGCGGCCACTAGTGTCTGAGACTGATCTGGTCTCCTTGTCGTAGAAGTGCGTGCATTGAAGGACGAATTCTGCATGATGAGCTGCTACTGGGAAGGCGGCCGCCAGGTGGATGTTACTCTCGATAATTCTCATTATCCCGGTGATGGGATTGGTCGCTTTGGTTCGTGCCAGGAATTCGGCCATATCCATGTGGCCGATCTCAGTGTCTCGAATGTCATCAACATTCGAGATGATCGCTGTGAGCGGGAAGACACCCTGGTATCTGTATTTCATCTTCTTCGCCTTTGAAGGAGATGCTTCCGTCATGGGGGATGATCTCGCTTGAACGAGAGCAGGTGTGCAGGAGCTTGCTGAAGGAGCTACAGCCATAGTCGAAAGGAGAGTGAGGGGTGGGGAGAGCAATTTAAGTGACACGGGCTATAGGAGGTCACTTAAAAAGGTCAGGATGGGCAAAGAGATGGAAAACAAAGAAGAAAAAGCTCGAAAAAGACAAACCGGAAAAAATCCGTGAGTTAGTTGAAAAATGAAGAAAAAGAGCAAGGGCGGCGAAAAATGCCGCCTTTGCATGAAGAGGGCAGGGGCGGCGAAAAATGCCGCCCTTGCATGAAGAGGGCAGGGGCGGCGAAAAATGCCGCCCTTGCAGGAAGAAGGCAGGGGCGGCGAAAAATGCTGCCCTTGCAGGAAGAAGGCAGGGGCGGCAAAAAATGCCGCCTTTGCAGGAAGCACAGCGGCAAGGAAATGCCGCCCTTGCTTGAGGGAAGCAGGGGGGAACGGCGGCAAAAAAATGCCACCCTTTTGAGGCCGCGGGGAAGAAAAAGCAAAAAATGAAAAATAAAAACGAAAATTAAAAACAAACCCTACCTGGAAGACGCGCGCGCCACGAAGTCGGATCCGCGAGTTGGCACGTCGCAAAATCACTTGGAGCGCTCAGGTGCAAGAGGTATGGTGAGAGGAGGAGGCAGTGAGAAGAAATGAGGCCCAAAACGGTTTATAAAGGTTGAAAAATCAACCCCAACCACCCGGCGCGCAGGGCCATTAATGCCCTGCGCGAAAAATGAAAAAGTGCAGGGGCGGCGATTTTCGCCGCCCTTGCAGAAAAAGTGCAGGGGCGGTGATTTTCGCCGCCCTTGCAGAAAAAGACAAGGCAAGACGAAACTGACAAGTTTCGTAGGGGGTTGTTTGCAAAAATGAGCGAAGCTCATTTTGGGAACAACACAATGCTCATGACATTATCCTTAGTAAAAGATGTAGAAAAGACTCAAATACAAGCTAATGAGAAATACCAAATGGTCCTTAAAACATAGATCATACACTATAACTAAACTTTCAAAAAAAAATTCGTGTTGAATCTATAGACCCAGGGTGCCCTAAAAGGTCATTCAATAACACATTTTCAAAGTTAAACTATAGAAAGGGGTTTATAACATAGATCTATGATCAAGATGACAACTAGTACTGAACATAAACCCAAATATCTAATTATCAATACTTGTAAGACATATTACTTCACTTCATCAACAAGAAAGAATAAATAACCACAAGCATTTTCATTAATCTTGAAAACAAACTTTACACACATCAATTGTTAAAAATACTACCAAGGGGACAAGCATGGTGAGTTTGTTATTTTGACAAGTGAGACATATAAACATGATCTCAAAGATTTCTAATGGATATATAGATAAAACCACCTTATTAAGAGAGATGAGAGCTACACACAATAATTGATCTCAAAAAAATTACATAACCTAGACTTAAAGAAAACAACTACTAATATCAATGACCAACCACCTTGAATAGAGGCAAAACCCCCTATATATACATTTTTCAGTCCCTCTCAAATATTGACCTATAGGCTGCAATTTTTATAATTACAAAACAATTTTTCAAGTGCCACCAAAAAGCTCCTAGCTAGAAAATTTTCCATGTCATACATGAGATCTTCATCCACTTGCAAGAAGAGAATCATTGCTCCAACTGCCTCTACAATGAATGATGGAGATTTGCAACAAAATATTTGATTTCATGGCTATAAATATCTTCATTTCAGATGGAAGGAGAATATTTGTGGCCAAGAGTCGAATAAACTCTGTCCTTATGTGAAACTATATAGAAAATCTCTTTATCACTTGTCTACATAGTTGGGATCTCCTAGACAACTAAATTTTCCTTAGTGCACAGCATACAATAACTTGCTTTTGAAATTATGGCACATGAATGATCTAGTTATGGTGTAAATAGAAAATGATTCAAGATTATGATTGAAAAATATGCTTTGGAATGGCCTATAAACCTCCCTTTGTGCTTCAAATCATTTCCCATCCATAAAAGATCAATTAATCTTTGGCTTCCTAGCTAATATTGACACTTGGCACACCACATTAGATCCAATTGGGAACTTTTGAGGTTTAAAACTAACTAGGTTACTTAATTATATCTAATTTGGGTGCATATCATTTGCTTATTGGTCTTGAGCCTTTTGAAAAGTCCATCTTGGCTCACACCATTGGATCTACTCACCTGAGCAAATGTGTGTCATCGATCTTACTCCAAAGGATCAAATGCCATTGGTTATCTATGGGTCTTATGAAAAATAGTTCCACTTAGAATCTCTCAGGGATTTCTACATCCTACTCTATTAGTCTTGTTAGGATAACGAGCTCTTTCCAAGTGGCATTCCTGCATTCATTTTTGGCTTCATTGAAAAGTCTTTACTTAATATGAATCATAGATTGGATAGTGTACACTTGAACACGTACTATCAATCTCTAGGAACATGCTTGATCTTTATCATGGGACCATTTACTAACTTTTCAACCATGCCCTCACACTATTATATCTCTTCATTTGATCAAATACATGTTGTCAGTTTTCAATCCATGATATTCAACATGATTTATTTTTGCAAACAATAAAAATATCTAAGTTAAAACCCAAGGAACAATATAAAGCTTTAAGCTAAAGTATTTGGACTAAGATCTTATTTATTTTAATGAACATGAATAAAACTTTAGGCCAAATTTTAGACTAGGCTCAAGACATAATAAAAGGGTGGCCCATGATTAATAAAAAGGGACATAGAATAAGGTTTTAACCTAAGGTTTCAATGTATTAATAAATACAATGAAACTTTAAGGTAAGACCCTAGACCAAGTTAAAACATAAATAAAAAGAGACACTTTGATCTTGCACCATTGATAGCCTATAATATCTAATAGTGCAAGATCAAAATGTCCCTTTTATTTATGTTTTAACTTGGTCTACGGTTTTACCTTAAAGTTTCATTATATTTATTAATATATTTATGTTTTAACTTGGTCTACGGTTTTACCTTAAAGTTTCATTATATTTATTAATATAATGAAACTTTAAGGTAAAACCGTAGACCAAGTTAAAACATAAATAAAAGGGACACTTTGATCTTGCACTATTGGATCTTGCTAGACTAGATTAATGTGCACCATTAGATTTTGATCCAAAGGATAAAATGCCATTTGTTTCATAGTTACAATGTGTGTCATCGCCATGTTCACTTTGGACTTTGTTTGAAACCCTGACTTAATATAACCCATCGATCAAAAGGTGTACGCTTAACCATGCATCATTGATCAAAGGAACATGCTTGAGCCTTATCATGCACCACAAGCTTGACCTTTTGACTTTGAACTTGCACCATTTGATCTTGATTGCTTGAGCAAATGTGGGTCATTGATTGTAATTTTTTAGGTCAAAACATGATTGGTGCCTATGGATGAAGAAAAATATAACTAAGTCAAAGCTCAAAAATAGTATAATACTTAGGATACAATCTTAGACTAAGGTTTTGATTCGTATTAATAAATATGAATTAAGACATTAGGCTTAAATTTAGATTAATATTAAAATAAAATGGATTTTTTCTAAATAAAAAGGACCATGCATTATTTCACACCATGAGGAACATAGGCTAAGGGATATCAAGACCAAAAGGGGACCAAGCATAGATTATTATACTATGGATTGGTCATGTAAATAAACACAACCAAAGATTAGTATAAAATTTTAACTAAGTCCATGACATTTTAAAATTATCCCATGTAAAAATATCTCAACTAATTTTGAATTCAAATGGAAAGACTTAGGCTAAGGTAATTGGAATTAGGATTGTAGGGTGATCAAAATGAACTTAACTTGACCTTTGACAAACCAAAGGCTAGTAAAATACCAATATTGACATTAAATAATGAAACCCAAACATAATCCATTTTCAAGGAGGTCTCCATCAAACCTATAAATTTGATACTCAAAAATCCAATGTTAGCAAATTAAGATAAGATCTAAACTAGAATCATGCACAAATATGCCAACCAAACTAGGTGTGATGATCTTAAAATACTAGTAACACCATGATCAAGTGAATTTCCATAAAAAATTGTTTTAAAATTTAGAGATTATGGTTCAGACTTACAACTGGTCTTTTCATTCTACTTGATCAAGCACCATTATTAAGACCTAGTCATGTTTAAAACAAGCCTCACACATGCAAAATTGGGATAAAATATCACAACCTTATCATGTTGTGTGTGTGATTTAATTCCACTTACTGTTCACCATGAGATTTAGAGAGTGATTTCCTGACTTCATGTCTTTAACCATTGACATTGACTTAGAACTTGTTTAAATATTCATTAAAAACTATGCTTTTAGCTAAGGGAAGGCTTGGGCATTGCTCTATTACCAACTAGGCATCCATATCCCAAATAGAGATTCATTTGGAAACATTCAAAACCTTTCTCCATTATCAACCAATCATCCATAGCCCTAGTGGAGATGACCTGAATCAACTTTGCTTAAAAAGTTCATTTGAAACTTTGCAATGAGCTATTATTTTTGTATTTTTTGGTTTTTATAAACTATTTTCATATTTTTAGAAAAGTCTAGGAACCAAGTTAGTTGGGTTTTAAGATTTGGTCAAGTATCTAATCTTCAGGTAATCATCTTTGGTTGTAAAGTTTACCCCAGGTAATGAATGTTATTTAAGTTCAAGCATGACTATGCTTCAATAATTTAAACATTCATCTTGCATATGTAAACCTTATCAAAATCAAGATTATATTAGAAAAAAGTTCAATATTTTAGGGAAAAATTAGTATATTCATTTATATTTACCAATCTTCCTAAAATTAAAAACATCAAGCTCATATTTTAGACCCATAGTCTTTTTACACCTTCATTCCCAACTTGAGAAGTCCTTTTTTGAGCAACTGGATGAAACTGAAGTTGAGGACTCTCTTGAAAAGACTCATTGAGAGCAAAGAACAACACAAGAGAAGGAAAATGAACAATATAAAAGAGATATATAAAAATAAGGGACAAGAAATGAAGAAAAAGAAATAAATAAACCAAAGCCCTACACTAACTCAAAAAAGAGCCTACGTCTAGGATTAAATGGAAATAATTTCTATTAAAAAACCTTGAAACATGACTAATTCCATTTAATGGCTCCCTTTTGTGGATAAGAGCCCTTGTAAACTTATGTCTTATACATGATGAATATTGGATTCCCACCTCCATTGATAACTTGAAGCCAGGACAAACATAGACCTTTGATATCTATTTGGCTACTCAAATGCCATTAGCTATCCATTATGGTTTAAATTTAACATTTACGTGCCTGTTAGTTAACATCCACATGAACTTATTTTATGAGTGTGTGATCATTAAATTTAATCCCTAATTAATAGTTGTCATGTAACAAATTTGACATCTATGCACCCATCATTTGAAATCCACATCACCTTCAATGACATTCACATGATTGTCAAATTTAAGCCCTTGATATATATTATCATGGCTTAAATTTGATGTCTATGTACCCATCATTTGATGTTCACATGAGCATCAATGACATCTATGCCACCATAAAACTTAACCCCTAATGGATTATCATTTAGCCTAATTTTAATGTTTTTTTGATCATTAATGACATCTATATGGCTATCACACTGCTTGGATGAATTTCATTGGGACTTTTGCTCTGAAACATTTATTCATGACTTTTATGAGAGAAAAATGCCTAAAAGACAAGTGCCCTTTAAAATTTTCTTCTAAACAATTAGTCTAAAACAACTAGACCTTACACTTCTCTTTAAGGAATTAGACTTGGCTCTTTTTTTGAATAAATTAGACCTTTACACTTACCAAAGGGTAAGTGCCCTTTAGATTTTTGTGAAATACTCAACCTGATAGGATTTGGCTAAGATATTGAATTCTTTGAAACCTTGTAGAATGGACCTTTAGATATTTTGAAATCACCCTTTGGACTTATTTAAAGTGTCCTTTATAAAATTTTCAAGGGTAAAATTCCCTAAATAAATGACCCTTCATGGATTTTACAAAGTCAAAATAACCCTTCAGGGATTTTGTTAAGGCAAAATGACCCTTCAGATATTTTGTAAGGGAAAAATGCATGAAGGAAATAACCCTATAGGATTTTTGTGTAGAAAAAATTCTTAAAGGAATAATATTTTGGTCTTTTTGTGTGGACAAAATGCTTGAAGGAATAATCCTTCAGACTTTTTGTAAACACTTTAGCTGAAATAAATAATTCCTTACGATTTACCCAAAATAATGGAAATAGCCCTTATATATTTTTGTGTAGACAAAATGCCCAAAGGAAGTATCCCTTTGGGATTTTTGTGTGGAAAAAAAGCCCAAAATAATATGTATTTTGAGAAATCTATGTGAATACTTTTCGCAAAAGACTCTAAGGACTTTGTACCAAGTACATACTAAATTAACATAAGTACCTGATGCAAAATGCTTGAGGGAAATACACTAAGGAAAGACCAAGTTAAATCATATATTGACTTTAACACCAACTTGACCTTTCAAAGTAACACTTTGAAAATAGGAATTTGAGCTAAGGACTTGGAAATTTGCATTTGACAAGGTCCCAATTACTTTAGTGTAATTTTGGGCACTAACAAGTTCTTTATATCCATGTTAACTATTCTAAAGCCTATCTTCTCAAGAAATATCCTCATGACTATATTCCATCACCATTTTAAGTGATGTTCATGAGGTTTTTATATGTATAATAGACATCCCATCATGAATTTTTGTTTGAGATACTCTTTAGACCATTTGAAACTCACCTCTTATTTCTCTCTAGCTTCTTGTCTTTATTTAGGATTCAAACACTATCATACTCTATACAATAAGGCCTGTACCTTCATTTCATGATCAAGCAGTGTTTTAGTTCTCTTGAATATCTTTCAAATATTATCTATTTGATCATTTGACTACATAGAATATCTAACATGATTCCTTCTTGAATAGATAGTTTTTAGCTATTAACATCTTGGGCATATGATTATGTCAGAGGGTCCTAGCATTAGTATGGTTATAAGTAGTATTTTTGAGGTAAAATTGACTAGGTATCATCTCATTAAGCATCATACTCTTCCTCCTAAAATGATACCATATCATCATTGTTGCCTTGACTACTTTCTCTTGAACATCATCAAAACATGGAACTCTTTTTATATTACCATTTAGCTTATATGTCTCCTTTGCTTAGAAGTAGAACTAATATAGTAGGTGAGTATTTCTCAACTTGACAATAATTATAGTATTTTTTTTATAACCTTTAACATGATCTCTAGATTCATTAATCATCATGATTCTCATGAAGCATCCTCTTGATCTGGTAACCTCCTTAGAGACCATTGTGTTCTCATCCACTTGCATAATCCTAGAGATTGACTTTTAGCCTCATGTTTGTAGATTATTTTGAATGTAGTCTTGAATGACTAGGTGTTTGGATCCCTATCTCCTCCCTCTAAAAATATCATTTTTATAATTAACTATTGATAATCAATAAACTTCATGAAATGGATCATTTTTCCTCATGTTCTATGAGCTTAAAGATAAGCTTGCTCTCATGTGATTGTAAGTTATTCTTGAGGTGGAAACCTGATTATATACAATGTCTTTGAGCATTATCCTCCTTTTCTTTAAGATTTTTTCTTATGTAATTCTCATAAGGTATCTCTTGAATCCAAAACCTCATCATAAGACCATGCACTCATTCTTGTTTTGTCTAGGCTTATTTACTAGCCTTTTTTTGGGAAAAATATTCCTTATACATACAAGTAAAAGTTTACTTTGAGAAATTAAAACCCATATCAACTATCATCTATCCTCGTCTCGCTTCCTACTTATTTTATTGTCTTAACTCCACCTTTAGACCATTTTACTAGACACTTATTACTCTTTATATAGGCCTATTAGGCCTCTACCACCTCTTTCACACACGATCTTCAAATCCCATACTATACCATACTCAAATGGTTCAAAACCTACATAGTCTCTTTGTATACCCTTGAACTTATCAAAATACAAAATGTGGTGAATTTTCATTGCTTAAATTTGTAAATAGACATAGTTTAGTCTCAAAGCCCTAGAAATAGGGTTTACACAATTTGTGTAACTTGAGAGGGATAAAATTAGTGTATTTACTTTTAAAATTAGTTATATACTACTGTAATGAAAGGTCCTAAATTTTTAAACCTTAATACACATGTTTCAATCA
This sequence comes from Torreya grandis, assembly GCA_037957365.1. Classification (NCBI taxonomy): domain Eukaryota; kingdom Viridiplantae; phylum Streptophyta; class Pinopsida; order Cupressales; family Taxaceae; genus Torreya; species Torreya grandis. The sequence goes on along the minus strand of JARHVA010008013.1, from coordinate 2,980 downwards.
TTATAATTTCTACTTAAAGTCTCTATTTAGATAATATCTTGAATTTTTATGCTTGTTGAGTGTGTAGACATAGTATGTAGAGCTTGAGAGTAAAATATAAGGTATAACATAGTTTATTAACATCTTCACCAACCTCCAACAACTCCTCCAAGTCTTAGTTGTTCTCAAAGACTCTTAAAAATACTACAAATATGCTTATTTACATTGAACTATGTGTTTTGTTTAAATTATAGGTTACTTTGTGTTAACTTTAGTAGAGTTTTCTTAGTTGTTATATATTAAGAAAAAATTAAAACCTTTATAATTATTTTGAATGGTATACAATACTCTCATTTTCCTCCTAGAAACATTTATGACTTATTTGGACAAAACTATCACACACTTTCATCTTACCCTATCTAGACTATGTATCTATTATAGGCCTATGTTAACATCAGGACTAATATCTTATGCTTATAATAATGATAAACACATTATATTTGACCTCCTTGATTATTGTGCCATCTAATTTATTGAACTTAGAGGAAAGCCTATGTTCTTGAGGCTATAGGTGATCATTTTGAGGTGAAATGATTGAGTTACTTGGTTTTTGAAGTACCATTTCATCTCTTGAATCTATTTCATCATTATTATATGAATCCTTTACCTAAACATGATATTGAACATGAAACCTCCTTTATACCATATCATCATGACCTCCCTCTACAACACTACCTCTATAGATTCCTATCTTCAAACCTTAAGCATAGGTCTCCTATAGATGAAAACTAATTCATTTATTAGTTTTCCCTAAGGTCATGCACTCACCTTGGTTAATTTATCTTGAACATCACATCTACTCTTTCTTCCAAATATCCTTGAACCCACTTTTCACTTGATACCATTATTGAAGCCTAAATATAGTTGTAAGTATGCATTAGGCTATGTTTTTTAGTGTTTAGAGCCTCTTTAGGTGGTATGAGCATGTGTAAGTGATATTAAACATTTATTAACCTCAAACACACCTTAAACATCACTCCATGATGTCTCCAAGACCTCTTACTATCTGACTTGCATTATTCACTAGGTTGGTAAGATGTTTGATTTTCAAGAGTACCTAACCTCTGAGATAAAAATAGAGGATGTTTTCCTTATTAAATTAGTTAATTTCAGAAATTTAACAATTATATTGGTTCATAAGTACCATATGTGCTAAATGGAAAAGTTTAATCACTTCTTTAGGACATCCAACATCTCAAATCTCCTTCAAACCAGCTTGAAATTGGATTATGTAAAGAGTTGACTGTAGGTTGCTCTTGAAAATGGATCCTACCCTATTTTAATTATCTAAGAGTCTCATGAAATTTTTAATATAATTTTTAAATTACTAAAATTAAGTTCATTATCAAAATCTCTACTAAATCCCTCAATTCATACCTTTTATTTTGACAGGTCTAGACTACAAGTTATGTGATTGTGATACTTGTTCTAAAATAACATACTTGCAAGTGAACATTTTCATATTAGACCTTGTATTATTACTACACCATATTTTTAAAAGTAGTTAATACCATCCTAAAGCCACTTATGTCTATTCACACCATATCCATGATACACCATCCTCACAAGCCACCATGTTTTAGCTCACTATCATGCTATAGTCTAACTATAAATGTATATTTTGAGAGCAAAAATGGTTTGGAAGGTTGAATTAATTTTTTTGGACCTATATTACATATTATAAGATATCTTTGGTGTCTTGAAACCAACCCCAATCAGCACATGTTCATGTTTCCATGGTTTTATCCTCCAAGGTTTATGTCATGAGCCTGTGAGCACCTTCAATTAGGTTGTAGGTTACCTTTTCTAAGGGCAAGGTACAACTATAGGTGGTGATGTAGATTAAAACCTTAAATTCAAATCCTCTTGGTGTTATAATAACCAAAAATTTATTACTCACCTTAATAGGATCACCTACCATGAAGGTATGCTCTTGTTATTCCACCTTAGATAATAAGGTCATTTGGGATTCAATATACCATAGAGAACATTGAAAAAGTGCAATGTAAGAATATCTAGGATAGATACATTATTTACATCAATTATTGGGGTCAAAAACCCACTCTATTTTATAAATTCTCACTCCTATGCATGTGCTACAAGACAAGATCCTTAAAACTTATCTAGACTTTATGACATCCCATTAGATAACAACACCAAAAGTGAATAGAGCTCTATTTTAGAGTCTTTAAGGTAACAAATCATTAAACTTCTTCTCCATTTATGAACATGGTTTTTCAAGTTTGATTTTCATTCCATGGCTTGACCATTGATTTATATTACCTCTTCGTTTTTATAAAACTTTTTAAAAGGGTCTCCAATATGCTCAAAATCTTCCATGGTTACCTTTAGGTCTCTCTGTAAGGCACCTATAGGTGCAATTATAGTACACAAGGCAATGAGGATGATATATGGACATTGTGTAAAGAATATGGGCCTATAATCAGTTATTAGACCTTTTAATAGTATTCAAATTAATATTTTCCACCATGAAGGACTTACAACAAGTCACATTCTTTTTTTAACATGTGTAGCCTCTTGTGAAGCACCTGTAGGTGTCTATTAAACTATAGGATTGTGTATGTAGTTGAATTGATTGTCACAGTCCATCATAAAGAATTTGAATAGCTTGGATTTATTATTCATGTTATAAGAGTGTATTCAAAACCTTTTTAAATTTATCATTACATCTCCAAGAAATTCTCAAAACCTTCATACACTACATTCAACTACTATAGGTGAATTATATGCAAGGAGTTGATTGTGTTGTTTGTTTGACTACAACTTCATTGATAATATCCTTTGAGATTTATATTATAAGTAAGGTAATTTACATGAATTTTGATAATAATTATATGCCAACATACTCTTTCTTGAAACCACTATAGGAAAGGAACACCTTTGTATTTGATAAACTTGCCTGTAACTTTATTGGAGCTTC